>CM025618.2:1463303-1476737 GCA_014621495.2 Entosphenus tridentatus
CACTGTGTGTACCCCCCCCCCCCCCATTTTTTTTGACAGCAGTCCAAACGCGAGTCTCACTCTGCCATGCCCCCCTCAACTCCAAAACCTCCTCGTACTCCCCAACGAGCGGTCCCGACCCTTCCAGTGTCCCCGACTCCCTCCCTGTCGCCCCCCCCCCCCCCCCCCCCCGCCTAACATCCTCACCATCCCCCCATCCACAAACACCCCCACCCCACCCCCTCACCCACCCACCCACCCTGCCCGTGCTGTTCCTGGGCGGGGTCGGTCCTTGTGCTGCTGCTGCGCGTATCTCGGAGCGAGCTGGTAACGGGGGTTTAGTCGGCAGCCCCTCTCACTGCACGGGGCAGAGCGGGCGTGAGTTGAGCAAAGGAGGCGGCAGAGACACAGACGGAGAAGGAGGAGGTGGTGGTGCGGAGAGTACAAGAGACGTCGTTGTTGTTGTTGTTCTTTTTAATTCATCGCGCATATTCGTATCGCGTATTCCAGCTGAGAATTCTGGCGCATTTATCAGTTTAACACGTAAAAACAGTGGATACTACTAAACTAAAAAAAAAAATTCGTTAAGTATATAACAAAAAAAATCAAACGCAGAAACATTAAAAGTAAAAACAAATATCAAGCGAAGAAGACGCCGTGCCAAGTCCTGGGAAGGAACGAGAAGACGTGTGTTGTGTGGCTTGTGGTAAGTACAAAAAACAGTTACACAAACATGGTAAAGTAGGTACAATAATAAGGCTGATCATCTGCTATACGTTTAAGAGAATCCAGATGCATTATAAACAAACGCGCTGGATTTCGCGAGCTTCGCGTCTGCGGTCGTGAAGGTTTTTGTTGTTTCTGAATCAGTGAAAATTGGCTTTATAGTAAGAAAGCTTCACGTTTGTGTGGTGGTGGTGGTGTTGTTGCTTTGTGAACTTATGTCCGTGCTACTTTAACGTTGTTTTAAGAACGGATGGCAGCGGACCGTTGCTGCCATCTCTGCGAGGTGGTGATGCCAGGGGGGGGAGAGTTTGTGTTTGAAATGTTTACAGCCGCTCTTCATAACGTGACGATCGCTGCTTTTCTTTCACGTTTACGCGCGTTTTGAACTTAATTGCAGAATTTCAGCTGCGTGGAGTTCTAAAATGTTACTCTATTTTCTGTTAAACGTACTTTTGTAACTGTTGTAGATGTTCTAATGTTGCTTATTTTCAGAGGGCGCAAATTGCCGTTCACGATGCCCTTTACGTAAAAATGTTATCGAAATATATTTGTAAAAAAATAATTCGTCTTGATCATTCTCAACAATTGGGGCAAAACGATTTCGCCACGAGAAACTAATTATTCTCCACGCTTGCTCGACACGTTTTGTCGGAAAGGCATGAAAGTCGTGGCTCTTGTGGCGATTTAATCTTGTGTAATTGTCACACGACTATATCGCGGTTTTACCGTTGACCGAGTGAAAGAAACTCCTGGGAAATATATTGTAGATGCCTGCTTTTGTTTGTCCCTTGGTATACTTGGCAATTACAAGACGTATTTGTGCGTGGTCTAAACGAGGCTCTCTTCGACACACGTGTATTCGTTGCAGCAGGAAAGTAGTGCCTTCATTGACAGTTTTTGGCGCCGTAATCATTGCTACGTGACCAGTCGGTGGGGGTGACAACACCCCTTGCTTATGCAATTCCCTTCTCCCCTCGCCTCGTGTCAATCGCCCTCTTGCTTTTCTTGCACCACAACTCGGCCGGACGCCCAAGGTCTGACCGTACCCGTCGTGGAGTAGGACTTGGAACGGGTGGGCAACACGGCTGATGTTACGCTTGGGTAGAGCCCCTTTTTTAGTCAGCGCCTCTCTCTCTCTCTCCACAGCCACCGCAGCCCCCCACGACCGCCAGTGCCCTTGCCTCCACGCTTGTGCCCCCCCCCCACACCACCCACCCCTCTCTGCCCACCCACACACGACCACTCCCAAACGGAGCCCGAATAACTTGCTCCTGACAAACTCGGACAAGTTGCGAGAGACACGGATGCCATTTTCGGGATGAGCTTGTTGCCCGATGAGGCACGCAGCTGCCGTGAATACTCCGCGGGGCTGTTGCATTTTCTCTCCGTGAGACCGTGGCCAGGGCGTGACGGGGTGTGTGGGTGGGTTGAGCAATGATGTCGTCTTATCACCAACTAACCAAAACTTGTGTTTTATTCTGTTGTTCAACGCAGCGAGTTCGTAAAGTCACGAACACGAGAGATGCACAATGTCTGAAGGACCGCCATACACGTGTTTGTCATTAGGCGCCCCAAATCATGGTTTAGGAAACGGGAGACGAAAGAGGAAAGAGAACTTAGGAAACTTTTAGTGGAAAGCTTGTCAATGCATCTTTGACACATTTTTATATATCTAAAATCATGATTTTTACATTTCGTGTACGGTTTTTGTTTATCATGTTGATCTTGCTGTTGAAATTTGCTTTGGGAAAATGAATTCTGCCCAAAGCGGTGCTGGGGCTATGGTCTGCAACTCAAAACTGGACGTTTGTGAGTTTAAAGTCTTGGTCGGGTGGGTGGGGGGGGAGTTAGATTGAACCATCATCCCTAGAGGGTCAGTAAAATGAATACCGCTCGTTTGTAGATAGAAAACTCATTTCGATAGAACTGATTTTAGTGTTGAGTTTGTCGTCCTTCACGCGCACCTCCGATTACTGCGGTCGGCTACGTACGGTGCGACAGAAGTTCAACGTACATGCGTGCATCCTGTGGGGATACTGGCTCCTGCCATAGGAATGGGGAATTCTCACCGCTGGCTCGGGGTCGCCAATAGATACGAGTACCAGCTCACGTGGTTGAGCAGAGAGGCCCTTTAGTTAATTGACGCGTGTTTATGTTGAGTTAAAAAGAACTCCCATACAAACACCACCTTGTTTGATCTTCGGCGAAGCTCATGGTCCACCTTCAACCGCATCCACTGCACAAACTATGCCAGCAGATGCGGGATTCCCTGATGATGCACAGATGGAAAATTAAAAACTCTCCAGTAGTCGTGTGCGACTGTGGTCATCCAGAACGGAGACCGTAACAACATGTAATGACACAACGCCCCGATCCACAAATAGGCGGGAGAATATCACAGCAATGATACACTCCGCTGCTCCTAACGCAGTTATTTGGCTTGACCACCTGAACGTGACATTGTAGTTGCTGCTCTGCATCCACATCAGCCGTATGGATAAAGAAAAAGGAGGGTGTGCCGAGTGTTGATCGGCGCGATTCCCAGACGTTTCACTTCATTTAGTTTTCTTGAGAGTTAGAATTTCGTCTTGAACCAACATATATTCTATAATCCTCTGCGTGCTCCTCGTTATGTCTCTGCATCGATCACTCTACCAAAGGGCATATATTACAAACATCTAAACCACCACCAGAGAGCCCATTTTACTAAAACTTTGCCGACTTCAAAAGAGTGGGGCCCTCCAAAAGAGAGAGAGAGAGGGACGAGGCAGTCGTAACTGATAGCTTGCCGCTGACCGGCATGCGGACCCTGCCCATTTTAACTCGCACCAGGCTCGGGAGAAACACGTGCACGTTGCTGGCACGGTCTGGGCCACTCGCTCCATTTATCTGCCAGCTTCCTCCATCCATCTGCATTCCTGCCATTCCTGATTCCTGTCCCTAATTAGCTACAGTCAGGCTAGAGCTTCATGCAAGCCAGATCGCATTGTTCGGTGCCTCTGTGGCGTTGCGGTATTTATCCGAGGGCCTTAAGTAAATCTTTGTTTTCGTCTTTGGAAAACATGTACAATGAAATAAAACACGTTGGGAATGGGATATTTGAGACTCACACTGACTTTATTTAAAAATGTTGCAAACTTTAAAAAGGTGGAACATTTGATTGGTTTCTTGAATCACGGCTAAAGATTGTGGCTGGCCTTTGTAACACTTCCACAACCTTGAGATGCAATTTGTATTCTTAGTAAACTGTTGAATTTTGGTATCCTCATCAGTGAGGGCAATCTACTGCTATATACAGGGTTCCCCAAGGCCCCCAACATCAAAGTCCACGACTTAATTGCACTTACAAATATCTTCTTATTCTCGAAATGTTATTTAGCATTATAATACATTTAACACATGCTTAATGATAGCCTCAAAACATCATATTGATTCGCTTTGTAGGCAATAAAATAGTTTAACAATTTTATGCAAGCATGTTGTTAAATTTCATAAACAACTTTGTCTGTGGCCTGATGATGCCGATTGTAATTACCGGCAAAACCTCACGGTCCTCAAATTGTAAATGTTGTGGGTTTACTCTCCAACACACCGGTCTGCTGAAGTAGTAACCATTTGGCACGTCTTGTTTACGTGACAAGCCTTACTAATTGGCTGTGTCGGGTGGTGGCGGGTGTAACGACACATTTATATTCACGTGATCTCACTCAAAAAAACCTCTGGATTTAATCAATCTTTAGTTTTGAGTCTGAAACAATTATGTCTAGTCACGAAAGTGTGGTGGTTTTTAGTATTGTAATATCTTTCACTGAAATTGCCGATACATCTTTTTACTTATTTTTACTCATTACAAAAAAGCTTCATAGTTTTTCGAAACAAATACAAATGACACGTACACAAAAATCATTAAACAAATAGGAAGCTAGGAAATTGGACAAAATAATTGGAATGTTGTGGCATCGAACACGCTCAGCCGTTATTTCCATGGTATCTTCACTTTGCTACTCCTGAGAACGACAAGGGATAGTTGCTGCTCTGTGTAAAGAAACGAATCGCAGGGTCGGACAGCTGGAAGGAGTGTGGGGGTGGCTCCTGAGAGAGAGTAAGAATAAGATGCAGGATGAGTTGTAGTGATGGAGTGTTACCGTCGGGCAGTTTGTCGAGAAGAACTGAGGTTATGGGAAGAAGGCACGTGGTATCAATACTGAAGCCTTTAAACAAGTGTGTGATTATGGTTGGGAAACTTACAGAAAGTATGTCGGCTATTGAACGATCTTGACGTAACTTATATTGGTGTTTGCTTTCCTAAACATTAAACGCTTAAGCAGTCGCTCAATATTCTTGATTCCTTTTTTGTGGATTTCACACCTGGTGATGATTGCTTGTGTTGCAGTCGAAACGTCGTGATAATCTTTATTGTTTTATATTAATATTATTTTATTATTTCCCTTCTACGTGACTTTACCGAAAGAACCAAGAAAACGAATCCCTGCAGTCACGAAAGCTTTAAATCAAATTTCAGTCGCTCAGTGTTTGTGATCGGGTGATTAGTTAAGATTTACAGGTATGGTGATAGGTTCAATACGCTAATTATTACAGCTTGATGAAAGTTGGGCTGAAAGTTTGGCCTCGAGAATTGTGGCCATGGGCAGTTGTAGCTCCTGAGGTTGGACACTTGTGCGCTGAATTGGAACTTTGCCAGGCTAACTTGTGTAGAAAGCACGAGCCAGAATAGCGCTCGTGCATGCTTGGGTGTCAGCAGGAAGTGAGAATGTTGAGATAGGAAAGGACTTTGTGCACTTAGATAGGAATGTGCACAAAGCCATTGGCTTGCGTGCAGGATTATTAAAGAGCTGTATTTCACGGCAGAGCATATTTTTTTTATGGCCCCTATAAACCACTTTGGAATTGTAGATAAGTCAACGCTATTGCCAAGATGGATAGATCTTTTCCGCTGGAATTGAACAAATCAATGGAGCCTCAGGTATTTCATTGTAAACCTTACAGAGCATGCAAGGAATGCTATGGCAGAAGAGGGTAAACCAACTTGGAAGTTCGGAGCAGAATACTACACACAGGCTTTTGTTATACGCTCATGCTCGGTAAGACGAGGCGGTGACGGGGTGGGGCACGTGTGGCAGGATCGAGAAGGGAGCAGGCTCCTGTCACGGGCTTTAGCGTGGCACCCAATGGTCATCAGTGACCCGTAATGCCTGAAGCCAGATGGCCGATTGCTGGAGGAACAGACATTGGCGGAGGGGTCTCTCCAGTGATTCAACGGAGTAGAGGAAGTGACCGCGAGGAACGAGCGCATCGACGGCACCGGTCGTGATGACCTCTTCAGCTCGCGTGAGCGTCGCACGAGGCTTGAGAGAACAATGGCTTCAGATCCCTCGGTGGTGCGGCCGGAGGTGGCCTCGGCATCACTCGGGGAAAATCTGATGTCATTACATATGTACCAATGCTGCGGTGCAGCGGCTCTGTGATACCGTCGGCTTGTATGTGCGTGTGTGCGTTGAACTTCTTTCGCAGCGTACTTATCCACCGTGCTCATCGGAGGTGCAGGGCGGGGAGTGGGGAAGGACAATAAACTAACAAACTAAACACACAAATTCTAGATTTGAAGCTTTCGTGACTGCAAGGATTCATATTCTTAGGTTATTTCGGTAAAGTCACGTAGGTAATTTTTTTTATTCATTTAAATAACATAAAAATCACGACGTTTCGGAGGCAACACAAGCGTCCGTCTTCAAGTTACTTGATACAGCAATCGTGCTGTGACGGTTCCACCTGAAGACGGAAGCTTGTGTTGCCTCCGAAACGTCGTGATTTTTATTTTATTTTACTTTTATTAATTTTAATTTTTTACCTACGTGACTTTACCGAAAAAACCTAAGAGTATAAACACACAAAAGCAGTTGTGAAGAAGGGGCCCACTTGCTGGGTCGTCATCCTGCGGCGAAGCGCACGGCCCTGCGGTTCGTGAGAGCCGCTTCCACGGCGTGTGTGTGTGTGCGTGTGTCGGAGTCGGCAGGCACCCCCTCACCCTCTTATCTGTGAGCCAGAGATGAAAAATTGGAGCGTGGATTTTGTGATTCGATACGTGGTAAAACAATAATGTTGCCTGCCCCCCCCACTCCCCCATCGAGTATGGACACCACGTGGAGCATGAACTGAACCATTTTTGTTAATTAAAACCACGACTCGGTAAACGAACACTCTGCAGACATTGGAGGTGAATGTAGCTTTTTGCTGCAATCATAATATTTGACTTGGAAGTATAGTTCTCTGTTGAGTGGTCTCTGGAGAGAACCTGCTTTGAATTGTACAAAAGTGAAAAATGTTCAGTCGCAATTTCTCTTACAATAATAATAAGTGAATAACGTCAATCCACTGCCAAATAAAGCCCCCTCCCCTCCCCCGCACCGTGTTGATTGCAGAGGTTGCTTGACCATACTTCACCACGTTGGTCAGTGCGTGGCCAGCAACGTGAGTCGCTGTGTTCATGGCGCTCCGCGACAACCCACACCCCTGGCAAAGTCTATCGCAACGTATAATAATAACATATTAACATCTTACAATTTTGTTATTTTAACGATTACTCCTGCAGTTTCATCCCTACTTTGTTCCTGTTTATCTCTGCTTATCATTCAATCCTGAAAGTTATCTTATGCTTCAGTGAACATGCATGAGATGTGTTAACCCGTTGCCTATCGGTACGAGCCAAAGCGTGTTTTCATCCAAGGCTCAAAGGGGTGGACAGAGGTTGACTCTTACTGGGAAAAGGGGCATGTTTAACAACACTTACCCTTATTATTTGAATTCTCCTCCCCATGTGTATCTTCCCATATTTTTCATAGCCATGGCAATACGCTGACATTTCCCAATGTTTTGCAGCAGTATACTGCCAGAAATACAACACTCCGAGTATCAAATATTTATAACCCTGAGGTCCGATGGTGGCAAAAGTCTACCCAAGGTCATGTGTTCGCACTGTACGCGCTGTGTGGGGCCATCACTGGATGTGACTTTCGAGGTCGCACCAAAAACCCGATGAAGAGTAACTCCGCCGCGTTTAGTTATGCCCACGCTGCGCGTGTGCTCTCAGACGTCAGCACTCAGCAGCGGCTAGCATGGCGACGTTTGGTCAAACAGCCAAACACGACCCGCAGAGTGGGTGGGGAGGGAGGCTGTCATCCAGCAGCAGAGATTGACGAATTAAAGGGCTGTTGCAGTGGCGCACACTCTGCTTGTGTGCGCCGTAGATGTGCTGGTAAAGTCTGCGTGTCGTGCTTGTTAGCGCGGCGTTTGCATACGCATTTCTGTAATTAAATCTGTTTACGTTATGGGGCTGCTAAAAAAAAATTGTGTGTCGACTTGTTTATGAACGAGTTATTTTCGGTGCAAAGCGGGATTTTTAGTGTGTGTGTAAAATTGTGACAGGTTCATACTGTACACAAGAATCGGTCTGTGGCGCCTGGGTTTGAGTGCGTGACTCGCTCACTTTGACTCCTTATCCCTCCCTGGCCCCGTCAGAATCACGGATGCCCCTTTTGTGAGAGAAGCCGGCGGTCGTGTTTGTGTTCGCCTCCTCCCCGAACGGCGGCGGCCGTGGCCCCTTGCGGTCGAGACGGGAACCGCAGTTCGGCGCTGCCCCACAAACGAGAATGTTCTCGAAAATCTCCCCAGCGGGAAAACAACTTGGCCCCCCCCCCACTCTCCCCTTTGTTGTTGTTGCTGTTAACGGCGCCCAAAGATGCAATGCAACGGCACGGAATCGGCGTTGGGATACTGATTTGATGGGGGGGGGCGTCTGTGTGGGTTGGTGAGGGTGGTTTGTGGGGGTGGGGGCATCTCCCACATCGAGTGTCGGTGAAGGGGGTCTCCGCTTATGCCACGATTATCGCTCCTGAGATTTCCACGATTATCGCTCCGCAGACTGCCACGATGATTGTGGTTGTAGGCGGCCAAGTGTTTGCTGGCTTTAGTAGACTGAGGAGGTGCCCTTTGCCCTCGCTTGCACGCACACCACGGTCCCAGCAGCAGCTGCAGGTGGAACCAATTGAGATCTTGTAAGAGGGCACTGCAGAGTAAATGGAGCAGTCCGCGCATTCGCATAACCTGAGAGCAACTGTTAACAGTTTCACAATGGGTTCTGTAAACGCCGGGGCCTGTTCAGGTTCAGGTGGCGTCTTGACATTCAAGCCGAGATGTCTATTGTGTCCACTGCATCACCATGATGAAGCAAACTTGAGCCTCGCGCCTTCAAGGCAGCCCTACGTTTGCATTACCACTGGTTAGTCTAAAAAAGCAAAACCTGTGCAACCTTAGGCTAGAAAGCAGGGCGTATTGTGCACTTTTCAATGTTTTTGGTTCTTTTACCGTTTGAAAAAAAATTACTGAAATACAGGAA
Organism: Entosphenus tridentatus; assembly: GCA_014621495.2. Taxonomy (NCBI): domain Eukaryota; kingdom Metazoa; phylum Chordata; class Hyperoartia; order Petromyzontiformes; family Petromyzontidae; genus Entosphenus; species Entosphenus tridentatus. The sequence continues at coordinate 1,472,422 of CM025618.2, forward strand.
TGGTAGATGTGGGTGGTCCTGTGATTCTAGGTTTTAATTCACAATTATCAAGTAAAACCAGACAGGTTTTTTTTCCCTTTTGAATTTCCCGTTCGACTTGTGTTTTTTTTTAAATATCAAGCTTGTTCAGCCAAACATTTCAGTATCAACATTAAAAAAACACGGAGTGTGCCAAGACTGGCTTACACAGAGCGCACTCTACTCACAACCGAACATTTTTAGTCGAAATTGAAAGCTCATTTCTTTAGAACCGCTTTTTGTGTTTAGTTTGTCGTTCCCCTCTCCCGCACCTCCGATTTGGCGTGGTTTGGCTAAGTACGGTGAGAAAACAATTCAACGTACTTGTATACACAGCATTTCCCATTTTGAAGTGGGATCCTTCTGCCCAGTATTGTGCGTCTGGGATAGTTTTGTGGTGTGCGACGGCCAGCGCAGGAAAGGTGGCTGCGCGCGTGGGTGCAATTTACGATCCGTGCCTTTACAATGCTCCTGCGGGAGACACCTCGCGCAAGTCGCGATCCCATTCACGCGCTCTTCCACTGGGCGTGGTGTTCACTTGACCATCTCCTGGTCAAGTGAACCCCACACCCAGTGGAACAGGTGTTCACTTGACCAGGAGATGGTCAAGTGAACACCACGCCCAGCAGTTCGACATAGGAGCATACACACGCACAGCGCCATCAGCCGACCTTAAGTCCTGGGAGACTAATGCTCCAGGTCACGATTGTTCACTTGACCAGGAGGTGGCTTTTGGGTCACAACGCTCCCAACAGAAATCCTGGTGACTCACGGTGACTGAGATCTCATTGCTGCGGTTGAAACATCTCAACTAAACCTGGTGTTTTCCCACCTGATGATGATTGCTTGTGTTGCAATCGAAACGTCGTGATTTAATTGATTTTATTTTATTCCCACGTGACTTTACCGAAAAAACCAAAGAGTATGGAAACCTGGTGTCGTGCCATAACACGTTGTCACGTGTAAAGATATGGTTCCCCCCCCCCCTCCAAATGTATTATTGACGGGCCACTTGGCAATCACTTTGACTTGAGACTTTTCGTTGCAGATGCAGCGTTTACAGCCTCGGAAAGTATGCACGTTGAGTAATGACTAAAGATGTATTTCTGCCACCGCCGAAGGGTATGCGAGCACTCGGCATGTTCATCACGGCGGCGCCACGCACACGTGTCATTTGCAGCAGGGGGCCGACCGTTCCGATCGCGGTACGAAGATGAGAGGAGAAAATGAGGGGCGCCAACGTGTGACCCCCAGTCAAGTGGGGATGGGGCATCGCGTTGGAGGCACAACGCTAGGAGCATGCAGCGTGAATTTAGCAGCCGCTGTGGAATGGCTCGTGCGTACAGCCGCTGTGTCCGTCTCCACACTCCAGAGATTGGTTTCTGGAATGCTCGGCATTTCGTGGTGCAACATAACCTCTGTGTGCCCAGCACGAGACATTTGAGCCATTAGCCACTCTCGCTTTGCTCCGAGCTGCCCACACAGTGTAGGCATTAATTGGCATATTTCAACATCGATTCTCAGGTTATGGACTGTACTTAAAAATAGTAACAACAAAAAATGGATGATCTTTCAATGGCGGTGAACAAAATAGCCATAAACAAGGATGATGAGTATCATTTTAAATGCTTAACCACTGCCATTTCCTGACAATCTCGCAGTGCCACACCAAGTAAAGCAGGTTGTAACTGACGCATGTCAAAAACTTTTTGCATCATTCACTTTTATTATGTATAATGAACGTATTTTGCACCATACACAGCCAATCTTACTAATAGGAGGCGTGGGGGAAGGAAACAAAACACAAAAAGCAATTCTATCTAAATTAGCATTTTATCTTGAAACTTATTAGGCGCCTTACCTGGTACTGACAAGTGAAATACTGTTGCTATTCAGGGTCTATTGACTGTACAGTTTTAGTAAATAATGAAACTAAACAAATTATTTTTTATTTTACCAGGTGAGACCCACTGAGCTATATCACTCTTTTTCAGAAGCAACCTGGCCATAAATGACAGCTCGACGATTTGGCTTATCACCTGTACATTTAAAGCAGCCAAACACTCGAAATAATACGAATGGAGGTGGCAACACGAGACAGTCGGGTAATGAAGGTCTTTCATGTGTCGTGATGGATGTAATCCAACGTTGGGCCTAAGGGATCACGTTTGAGAATAGCCAATTGCCCAAGTGGTATCAGAAAACCCCAGTGCAAATCTCAAATCGGCCGTAGTTTACATTTCTGACTTTTGGATACACTGTGGAGGGAGACGATCGTACTTGGGTCAAAATGAATTGACCCGGACTTGACTCAGATTTCTGGTGTCCGCATCCGGGAAGAGGAACACTCGGCTTGATCTCAAATTTTGGTCCAGCGACTGACGAAAATGCCGGCATGGGCCGTGCTAACTCGCAGCAGCTCCGAAGCCCGTGGCCTTGAAACGTTGCGCGGGGCCCGTAAGTGATAGCGAGGTGCAGACATTGGACTGCTACTGGCACGGAACGCGCGTGCGCCAAATTAGACCGCTGCTCGCTAACTGCCAGGGAATGAGACGTGCCCACATTCTGATATGGTCGACATAATCACGAACACCCACGCGCGCATAGACATCGACAAAGGGTCATTGTCATATGGTAGATGCGCGTGGCTTCGTGGCATCCACGATGAGATGAGTTCGCATTCGATATTGTAAACAAAAAACAATGGAGCTCTGGATGTGCGTTCGTTGTTTGTGCAATTTGAAGAACAAACCTGCTAAAGTGATTAAGCACGCAGATATTAAGTGAGTTGTTTTTGATAGTTTGATAATATATTTAGAACTGGAGTATTTAGCAATACAGCTTTCTTTATCTTTACGATAATTAGTGTGCCATTATTTTTGTACAAAATCGCATTATCCAGCATACTCCAATAATTAGGCCCACCGTTTACCATAAAAATTGTGGTATAGATGCCAAAGAACATGTAATATATACACAAATATATTGTGGAATTTTTAAAGAAAATACTTTTATAGACATTAATCTGTCACGAAATTAAATCTCGCATTATTTTCTTGCGTACGACAATAAGTTGAGCAGCTAAGTGCCAATGTCGAGGTCTGCTAGCCACGACGAGAGGGCTTCAGGAGAGAGAGAGAGAGTTCGTGTCGTTTTGCCATCCCACCGCAGATGACGATGCTTTCCTGTGTGGCCCCTTTGTCGTTGTGGCATTAAAATGTAGATTACAGGTCATGAATTGCCAATGGAAAGTTAAGTACCGAAGTGATATCCCAGCGAGATGTTTATTTTTTTATTTTTTGTACCAATGTTTCCTAAAATTTCTGTGTGAGTGTTGGAGTCCCCTCTGACAGCTTGGCTGTCGGTGTTCCTCTTCGGGAAGGCGACGACAAACACAGGCCACGGGCGCTGTGCACCGTCGATGTGTTTACACCGGTTGGAAAGGGGAATGAGCGCGTGTGGAATTATAAACAAATATTTGTGGCAGCTGTTACGACGTTTTAGTTTGTTGTCCTTCCCCCCCCCCCCCGTACCTCCGATTTTTATAGCACGGTTGGCTAAGTACGGTGCGAAAGGAGTTCTACGCACGCGTACACACGATGACGAGTGGCACGCTGCTGCCTCTGCAAGTTGTACTCGGTGGTCTAGTAACGACATCATCAGTGGTGTTGTGACTACATCAGTGGCGTAGTAACTACATTATCAGTGGCATAGTGACTACATTATCAGTGGTGTAGTAACTACATTTTCAGTGGCGTAGTGACTACATTATCAGTGGTGTAGTAACTACATTATATTTATCAGTGGTGTAGTAACTACATTATCAGTGGCGTAGTGACGACATTATCAGTGGTGTAGTAACTACATTATCAGTGGGGTAGTGACTACATTATCAGTGGCGTAGTGACTGCATTACCAGTGGTGTAGTGACGACATTATCAGTGGTGTAGTAACTACACGATCAGTGGCGTAGTGACTACATTATCAGTGGCGTAGTGACGACATTATCAGTGGCGTAGTGACTACATTATCAGTGGCGTAGTGACTACATTATCAGTGGTGCAGTGACTACATTATCAGTGGTGCAGTGACTACATTATCAGTGGAGTAGTAACTACATTATCAGTGGTGTAGTAGCTACATTATCAGTGGCGTAGTGACGACATTATCAGTGGCGTAGTGACGACATTATCAGTGGCGTAGTGACTACATTATCAGTGGCGTAGTGACTACATTATCAGTGGCGTAGTGACTACATCAGTGGCGTAGTAACTACATCAGTGGCGTAGTAACTACAT
>CM025618.2:1480625-1504247 GCA_014621495.2 Entosphenus tridentatus
CGGAGTGAAACACTCCCGCGAGGCGCACGGGCGGAGTGAAACACTCCTGCTCCAGTTGATTGTGTTTAGATTTCCTCGGTTTGTGCCCTATTTACCAAATAGGAGCGTGTGCTACTTTAATGATAGTTTTACATTTTGGCATGCAAGGGTTATCCAAGCTGTGGTGTGTTTTTTTAAAATAAGTAAATGAGACACAACTACCGAGATCAGCACGTGACTGCGTGCACACGTGCGTCACAGAGTACGTCACGGACTCGTTTGTCTTTTGCAACAGGACGCTCATGAAGGCACGCGGGCGGCTCTCTTACCATGGGCGATTAGCACGGCTGGCTACGTACGGTGCGAAAGAACCTCGCACTCCTATCGTGTCTTTGTAGCGTTCGGTGTTGTGACGTTCTAACCCGCCCCTGCTGGACATCTTGTAAAAAAAAAGAGCTTTATACCTCATCGGATTTCTCCAGTTTAAATACATATTCTGATTCCGAAGTTCAACATTGCATGCATACATAGCGGTGGCATCACCACGGCGCTGGTAAAGACGTTTCCCCCTCTCCGTTTTTTGTTGTTGTCATGTGGAGATGAGTGACCGACCATGATGTAATGATGCAAAAGTACCCCCTGTGGAGCACCCTCGCAGCAAGTGCTTTTATACGCGCAGCAGAAGAGAAAAACAACACATCCATGGATTACGAACACAGTGCCCGATTATTTGTTCCGCCCTTTTGTGCCTCTTTAACAAATCCCCTACCACCACCACCACCAACCACTCTGTTTTGTTGGACATCAGCCAGGGCTGTAAATGTCTCTCCCCCCACCTCCCCTCCCATCACTCAGTCGTGGAGTCACCCATGGAATCATCTGCCTGATGTATTTATAGTGTCGGAATGCCAGGCAACCCAGTGGAATGCTCTGCCTGTGAACAGTGGCGCACTGAGGCCGGGGAAAACATTGGCCCTGCATCTCGAGGGGGTTTATGGTGGCGGCCGACGAATATAAATGCAAACGAGCTTTGAAAATAAAGAACTAAGCAAGACACCAAAATAAGGCTTTCAATTATTGAGTTTCATAGTAACTATAGTAAGCAGGTCTCACGACTTGTTTGTACCTTTCTACCAAGGGAATCGTTCTCCCTCTAGACGTAATGTCTGGGCGACGGTGCGTGGACAATGGAGATAGGAATGCGAGGTTTTATTTAGGTTTTCTTCATTAACTGCAATTTTCGTTTTTTTTCTCCCCAAAAAAGACTTCGCCCGTAGTCGATTACGTGGCAACGGAATTTTCGCACAGGACGCAGAACCCAGCAATCTTGACCTTTTAATGTAAACTTAATTTAGCCTTTTACAGCGTCTAAATGTTCTTACACAGCAGGTTTGGTGCGATGCTTAGTGAGCCCCCTTTGCACTGAAGCGTCCTAATATTCCTGCATTGTTCTTCTAAGTCGGTCACCGTGGAATCTCCCAAGTGCTTCAAACAAAACGGCGTGCTGTTTACAATGGGGAATGAAGTGTAGCAACATTTCTCGTATCCACAGCTCTGTCTCTCTCTCATTTGCAACTCCTCTCAATCTGCACTTTCCTTCACCCACCCGCTGGACGATGAGACTCGGGGGAGTTGAACCTGGTCCAGAGTTTGTCTCCTAAAACAAACGCTGATGGCGGTTTTGGTCTATAAATCCCATAAGCTGATGAACCAAATTCACTTTCACCCTTACATAACGAGCAGGGAATTTAAATGTCTAACCCAGCTGCCATTTTTACTCTTGTTAAGAGTTTATGTAAAAAAAAAATCACGCATTTCTCAATAAACATTACTTTCCTTTCCTTCAGCATCTACATAAAAGTAATACGATGAACATTTCATAGGGATGGATTAATTGATTCACATTGATTATTACGCTCACGATGCGTGCAGAAAAGAGCGCGTGTAAGAATCGGGATGTTTGTCGATTTGTCTGTTGCCCCCCCCGCCCCCAGCAGTGTCAACAATGAAATATTGAATCAAATTGCAGGCCGACTCATGACAATGCATCATCACATTGGCAGACGTTTAAATATTTCCGTCCATATTATTTAAGCAAATATATTACACTGCGTTGTGATACACGAGTTACATAATGGTTTGAAACTGTAAGAGTGGTTGGCAGTCGTTTGCGTCTTGTGTTTTGTGGACCAATCGTGTGGTTGGCAGGCGGTAAGGAGGTGGCAGTGCTGCATGGTGCAAGATGTTAACGACCTCGCCTGGTATACAGGTCGTGGGTTCAATCCCAACCCTGACGCCTGCTGCTGTATATTTGGAGTTTGCGTGTTTTTTCTCTCTCTTTCCCCCCGTGGTCATGTGGATTTTCCCCGGGCCCTCTGGTTTTTCCTTCCACATTTAGAACCGAAATGCGTTTAGAGTATCTTGCTGATATAAATGTTCACATAAGCCACTTCATTGAGCTATCATTCGTGAAAGCCAGGTCGCTTCTGAAAAAGTTTCTCACACATGCTAAACTAAAACCTATTTTTATTTAACGAGGCAAGGCCCACTGAGCAATATGTGCACTGTATTTCAAAAGTTAGAAAAGGCCATAGCAGCTGTAACTTTATTCAATTTCAGGAACTGACTGTCATAAGTGATAAAGTGATACTGCGACATTTTACAGGACTATATCAGGTTTCTTCTCTACTCATATTTAGCCTGGCCGCTCCTAGATTTATGGGCACGCTTCCTGCATGACCATCACGCTGATCAGCTTTTAGCTAACTTCGTGTTGCGTATCCAGTGTTTATCACGTGATAAACATCTTTTAAACCAATTATGTTGCAGTAGTTATTGTGATTATTATAGTCATTCTAATCCAGTCGGCTGAGCTGGATTGCGTTTTAGCCACCGATTGATCTTTAAATAATGTGGATTGTATCAGCTGTGAATGGCAATCACGCATGGGATTGCATCTGAGAGGTGACCAGGGTCTGATCAGACCAGAACTGTTTTTTAGACAACCTCCATCATGCTGTGTTATTTCTGTCAGGTTGTCTCCGTTGCTCAACGTCAATGCCTTTGCCGTTGAAGATTGCTGCTGACAGTTACCCTCAAATTGCTCAAATATATCATGGCCTTTAATGGTCACTGACATGACTTATCGGCTATTTTTCATATAATGCTCGTGCAGCGGCCTTGAATGTTTGGGCAGTTGAGACATTTGCCAAGATTTCATCATGCAGTCGCCCCTTTGGTCACCCTTTAAGTTCTAGATTTGAAGCTTTCGTGACTGCAAGGATTCATATTCTTAGGTTTTTTCGGTAAAGTCACGTAGGTAAAAAATTTAAATTAACAAAAGTAAAATAAAAATAAAATAAAAATCACGACGTTTCGGAGGCAACACAAGCTTCCGTCTTCTTTAGTGAGTGCGATCGCGGTTGGGTTCCAGCCGCTGGTAGCCGAGGTCGATCCGCGTTGTGCTGCTCTCGTGCTGCGTGTAACGCTGCGCTGCTCACCAAGTATCGTGGCCGCCACGGCCTCGCCACGCCGGGAGAGTTCCACAAGGAGATGAAGCACGGGGAGTCGTCGGCCCGTGCTAAGACCGTGACTCGCAGAGATTTCACAATTTTATTTTTATGTCGATGTTTTCATTTACGCTTTTTGGGAGTCGGAGGGGGGTCCCAACCATTTAAAAATGTCAAAAGTGATTCGTTGATGTTTTGTGCTGTATTTGAAAAGGTCAATAAGGACATCGTTCCTGCAGCTATGAAAAAAAAGCATTTCAGAACTTGACTGCCATGAGTGATAAAGTGATCCTGTCACATTTTACAACGGTTACAGATGTGTACATGTTGCTGCTGTAATCATATCTAGCGGAGCTGCTCCTTGATTTACAGGCATGTTTACTGCGATACTCCGATGATCCGCTTTGAGACATATTTTAGCTCACATCTGATAAACGCCTCTGAAGTTTAAATAATATTTGTTTTCTGGTGAAAATTTAACTACATTTCATCTTGCGCGTCTGTATTTGCAGCGTGTGTATGTCAAGCCAAAGTAATTATGTCCTCCTGCTCGCACAGATATTTGGCATTGTTCATTCTTTGGTTCGCATGAGCCAGTGGAATACATTCCACATTCGCATGATGGGGGCCAGACCGCTCATCCATAGCACCACAACTATTGACTTCCCTCGATGTGGTGGTGCTCATGGTATTGATTTAAAAGGGCAGAATGTGCACACCTGCAAATACATAGCATATAAGCATGGAAAGATACACATACATGCATATGTTCAACTTCTTTCAGCACCGTACGTAGCCAATGTGCCCTTTGATAAAATGTTTTGGCATAATTGCAAATCAACTGGCCTCAAATGCCATGAAAAGCAAACACGAGAGTAAGGTATCTAAAAAAATAAAAAGCACATGGAGATATAATTTAAAAAAATAAGGATTAATTGGACAACAAACAGGTTCCCAAGCGATCACAATCACCAATCAGAAGAGCAAGGGCACTCGGGGAGCGTAACCCAAAAAGCACAGCCAACAAAAACCTTCATGTGCCGCCATGCAGTGTAGGAACATTCGGTTTTATTGGGGACATTGAAGAGATGTTGCCCTACCAGCCTTTAAGATCCGTACAAATCTATTTAAATCATCATTGTCTGCCATTGTCTATTCACTTCTGGATGAAGGCCTTCCCTGTGCCTGTCCACCGTTCATTCCGCGTCAGTGCTGCTGTGGTGGATGGTGGCAGCACCAGCAGCAACAGCAGCAGCAGTACCAGCAGCAGCAGCACTAGAACCTTGAATGTGTCGCAGGCCTCGTCCGTTCGCCGTCGTCCCACAGTGCGATTTTCTCTCCCCAAGCCCCGTTCACTCATCGTCATTGTCCATACGCTGTTTGATCGGTGTTGGTTCGCTGATCCACGTGTTCTGTCTCAGTCTGATTCCAAGCACTCACCTCTCAATGCTTACCTGCACACTTTTTAGTTGTTACCGATTAGCACGGTTTGGTACGTACGGTGCGAGAGAAGTTCAACATAAGTACAAATAATTGCCGGTGTGTTATTTGTCAGCGTCAAATATTAGCAGTTGAAAATGTGTAAATCTTGCTTCTCGCCTGACCAGCATTTGTTAGTGGTTGTTTGGGTTTGAGGGTGGGATGTGGGACGATTTGCAGAACAGTATTGTAAAATGTAAAACCTAAATCACTTTAAGCACATGGTGAATCTACTACTGAAGGAAGGGCCTGCCCATGGCCATGTCAGTCGGGGTTGTTTGACGGTACTTGGCCACCCTGGTCAGTGCAGTTGAGTTGAGAACCACTGATGTAGACTGAACATATTTAGGTAGAACAAGAATGTTATGAAAGGGTGGCATTTTCCTGCTTGGGTCATGCACATGTGCAATAATTGTGCGTCCTGGGCTGCAAATTCACTGTGTTAAGCGAATACGTATTTTCAAGTACTGAATATAATGCATGTATTTAATGCATGTGCATTGGTCAATGTGTCTTTCAATGATCCACTTGGGTGGTAAGTATAATCTGTTATTTTTGGTTAAAAGTTGAGGGTTAAACAAAAAACGCGGTCAAAGAGGGTGGACGTGGCCTGGCCTAGACCCAGGCTCTCTCAGGTTTAATGTGCTGAGAAACTTCCAGACTCCAAAGGACGCACAACAAATCAAACACTCTCCAAGGCAACTCTTGGCCAGCGGTGATGGTTCTTTTCCCAGGCTTCCCCTCAAAACTTTCACTCGAGCACAATGTGTCTCTTTCGTCTCAAGCCTTTGATTTAAGAGTCTAACGCACAATCAAACGATTTCATGTCCCGGGCACCGCTGTTTAATTGAGCAACGGTCAATTTGGTAGGGCTGTCATTATATGAAGCCATCAAAGGGAGTTCCTCAGTTCCCTGGGTGATGTGCACACCCCTGCAATTTTTTACACGTAATAAGAGACTCTGTATTCGTCTACGTAAACATTTCCCAAATGTGTGGTGGCGGCAATTGCTTGCTCAACCCAGTGCTGGTGGAAAGGCATCCACGAGATTTGGGAGTACCTTAACTTTATCCCACCACACGCAACCTGGAGATGAGCTTTTTGCGGTGTACACCCCAATAATACTGGTTGGTGGAGAGGCGGTGGGGTATAACAAACCAGCCCCTTGGTTTCAATTGCCGTGCCGGGAGATAAGACTTGGCGATCTCGAGATTGTCGGTCCAGAGAGCTACCAATTACACCACGGCAGCCACACTGTCATGTGGACGAAGCTGACAATGCTGGAGCAATGCATGCAGTATTACACTGCGCCACAGAAGAATCATGACTGGGATGTGGCCTTGACTAACTTCCTGTTCTTCGAGTATTTGTTTTTATCTGACATTTATGGCCGTACTGTAGCACATTGGCAATGTTCAGATCTATGTATATACAGCAGGACTCCCAATAATCCGCGGTGATGTGGGGATACCGTATCATAGATCCTGTAAATTCACGGCGCACCACGGAGGCTCGCGCCAATAAAACGTCGCACAGACTCGTATGTGTGTAAGTATGCTGAACTTCTTTCGCACCACACGTAGCCAAACGTGCAAATTGGAGGTGCGGGAGAAGGACAAGAGGAAAGAGCCGCACGATGCCATTAATCCGCAAAAATGGTGCGGATTACTTGGGGAAGCGTGGCACTTGACCAGCCGCTAAATTGATCCACGATAAATTCACGGATTATAACATTGAGTATTTCTAAGACCCACATGCTGCCAATATGCCGATAGGCCTATGTAAATGTATTTTTGGCATTTTTGAGAGCTAATAACATTTCTAAATTACATTCTACCACTGTACACATTAACGTCAGCACAGCAAGTCTGTGCTGATGCAAAACAAATATCGGATAAACGGTCCACGGACAATGGGAGGAGTCACGAACCGCCAATACCCCTCGAATGGCAGGAATTTACGGATGATTGGAGCACGGATAATTATTGGAGTCATCCTGGTGTATATTTTTTCTATCATTAACCTTAGAATCATGCATTTGGGGCTTTTCCCTCGGTCACACACTAACACAGGCAACGTTTCTGAATGTCCAGGACAGGTACAGTTCTGTATAGGGCTCCCTCCAACAGGGAATGTTCCCACACTATTTCCGCTCCCTATGGTTGTGAAATGCCAAAGTTCAGTTCAGTTCATTTATTTGGTATAGCCCATTCCGGTGACGTTCAAGGCAGGCTACCTTCTCCCTACGCTCGCTGGCAAGGTACCGATTGGATTCATGAGACCCCCAACAGCATCCCCTACCACTGCTGTCACCTACTGGCAGAGGATGACACTTACTGACATCATTTCAGTCGCCTCGTACAGAGATCAGTCATCCCCTTGAACTCTCACAACTGGTAATGTGTGAATGACCACGCTTTACTGCAGTATTGTTTTGAGTGGGCCGTAAAGTGTTACTTATTTCAGCCAACCAATATTGCATGGGTTTTAGAGTGCAATGTCCCGGTATTGACGACGTTCACCAGGGGTGCAAGGAAGCATTCATTTATCTCTATTAAGCTTGCAATCCGTGCATCGAATCGTGTGTGAGAATCAATGTGAGTTTTGGTATATGTTGTATGTAGTCGATTCTTATGACCCCCCAGTGGCGAGTGGCCGCATTCGCCCCAATTTTAAAAACAATAATCAAACCTTGCATCTAACCACAACCCATAATCGCGGTAATCCAATCGGCAGTGGGCCAATCAGAAAAAACCCGATTGTTTACAATTGAATATATATACACAGTAAACGAGTTTAAATTTCACATTGTTATGGCGGAAAACGAGTTTACTGTCATGCGGCAAGACCGTCACTGCGGCATAATAGTTATACGCTGTGGACATGCGCAGGTCGTTAAAGTGGAGGAGCACTGTCTTGGCGGAGGGAATGGAAACAGACAAAGAGCTTTGCCAGGCATCGACTGCCTTCCACCAACGTGAAATGAGCCCAAAAGAGTCGATCTCTTCCTGCTGTGACGCGCGAGGGGACGTTTTCGGGCGTGAGCCGCTCGTGGAAATTTCACATTGTTATGGCGGAAAACAAAGTTAACCCCAGAGGAGAGCCACCGCTGTTTGACTTTCCACAGATTGGAATTCGTCAATCCCCAGAGGGATGACGACGGTGGGGGTTGAGCGAACCCCTCGGCCGTGACTTGAACTCGCAACCCCCGTGATTGTGAGGCTGAGCGTTGTAAAGCCGGAGAGAGGAGCGCTTTGATACGGCCCCGGTGGCGGCGGCTCCATCCTCTGCTCGTTGCAGGGCCTCGCGGTTCGAATTCCAGCGGCCGCCCTGGTTATTACTGCGCTGGGTGGATTAACCGTGAAAAAAAAAAGATGCGCCGTCTGATTCTCTGTGGACGATAGAGGTCCTGCAACATCACTTGCTAGAGTGGGACATTGTGTGCGAGACATTGTTGCAAATTTGGAAGACTCAAGATGAGTGAGCTGTCCAGCTCTGCGTTTATTTAAATGTGAAGCTGAAACTGTAACTATCTATAGGTTTTTTTATATATACAAGATCAACTCAATTTATTATCGTAGATTAATGTGTGTATTAACAAGTTGTGGTTTTAATAATGTGGTTTCTTCTGGAGGCTTAGGGAAAGGAGGAAAGCCAAATAACTGTAGGGTGATCTCAATGCCAACATGTATCGTGTTACATACTGCAGAGAAAAGTAAAACTGCTGGGAGCTGCCGGAGCCCACTGGTTTAATAAACACCACCCTGAGACATTCACCAACGTGGCTCAAGACAAAACTATGCGCCAAGGCATATGAAGTCAATCGTAGACTATTACACAAATTAGTGTGTTCATGCAGGCGCACTCGCACACGCATGTGTACGCATCAGCTCACACGCCCCATCGTCCTATGGATGTGTACAAAGATGAAGATCCCCCGTATAGGCTTAACGGACTGTTGGGGCAAGTGCTTTTAGCGAGCACCTATGAAGGCCGGCACAGCACACGAGGGGGTGGGTGGCCAATAACACGCCCGGCCGCCTTTGTCTCCCTAGTGACGATATTTACACACCGCACCAGGTACTCATTTGAGGCTGAGTCGACCTAGGGGAGGCCCAGAACCGGTTCAGATAATCGTCACCGGTGTTGGCCGTGAGCGGGAATAGAACCCGGGTCGCCAGGTTCGCAGCGCACTAACCGCTACACTACCGCTCACCACATGACGCACACACACGGAAAAGCACACGACCGTACGACAACACGTGCAGACACGCACACACGCGTGTGAATACTGGCACGCACGTTTCCAGGGACACACACAAACACAAACATGCACACACATTCCCGTTCAAGAATCCACCACACACACTTCAGTGCCATCTGGCTCCTGCCACTCAGCCATTCTTAACAAAACAACGTCCAGCGTGCCCACCCCATCTATCTATTTGGCCTCGCAGAATGTGAGCATCTACTGTCGGACATTCGGACCCCGTGACCTATTCGAGCATGGGGGTTGTTGTGCTCACTTTCATTATAGCGAGGGTGATGAAATGAAACAAACTATACCCCAACGCAGTTGTGTTTTTTTGTAGGTTAAATTACAGCCAGTCCAGCATAATTTAGAAAGAACGCTTGATATTTTATTTTTTATCATATTTTTATGCAGAGCAAGAATGATGTTTGTATGTTGAACTTTTTTCGCACCGTACGTAGCCAACCGTGCTAATAGGAAGGTAATAATACTATACATGTACAACGATGTTATTTTGTAACATGGGCAATACAATATTGCATTGTGCATAATACAGTTGAATATGGCATTGTACGTAAAACAATGTGATACTGTGCATAATACAATGCTGTAATATTGCATGTGCAATTGTAGTTACTGCATTGTACATAATGCAATTTTACAGCATTAATTTACAAACCAAATATATTGTAAAACATGTTTTGTAATTTTTTTATTTTTATTATTGTAACAAGCCTGAAATGTATCTTGAACTTATTTAGCCAAAAATGCTAATCGGAGGCGCAAATAACAAACAAAAGCCACGCGTTTTAGTAACGTCTTAAAAACACTCCAACGCGCTACTTTACACGATCGTCTCGATGCAATATTGCGGGAGATTTTCAATTTTTTTTTTATGACTGCCACACCTTTGCGGCAAGCTCGCATTTCATGTTGCGGAGGAACTGCGCCACCAACCAGCGGCGGGGGCTTGGGAACCGCAGGGACGGCCGCCACGGAAGCGCGCGGTGATGCACAGCCCCGTCGCGGGCATGGAGTTCACCTTGAATATGCGACCCGTGGTGATTTTAGACCCCGAGCAGCGAGCACGTGATCACGCTCCCAGGGCGAGCCGTGTCCGACCCAGGGATACGCTCAGCCCCGAATCAATTCTATAACCTTGTCCGGCTTCGTCGTCGTCGTCTTTGGTGCGGCTGTTGGGAGACGCAGGGCAACTACAATGCCACATTCAGGTGGTCAAGCCGGATAACCGCGTCGTGAGCGGTAGCGGAGTGTATCGCCGTGATGTCTCCTTTGTATTTGTGGATCGGGCATTGCGTCGTTGTACGTTGTACGGTCTGTTCTGGATGACCACAGTCATGGCACACGACTGGAGACTTTTTAATTTTCCATCCGTGCATCAGGTATCCGCGTCTGCCCCGACCTTGTCCGTGTAACCAGACGAATGCCTTCGTAGAGAGCGGGCTTGCCAGAAGCTCATCAGGGCCGACCGTTCACCTTCGCCAGTGCCTGTGATTTTAACAAAGTTGTTAAACCTATCTCGGGTAACTTACTCAAGCCTTGTTGAACTCTACAGTAACCTACCTGCATGCAGCTAATAGCACAATTATACACACAGTTATGTTTAACAGTATTCAATACAGTATATATAAACACAAAGTGTTGTCACGTGTGTAATTAGGAATGTGTGTAAAATTGGTGCGGAAAGTGGTCATATGGTGGTTAGTCTACCACGCGAACACAGGATTTATTCCTAACGATGCACATGTTCTGGGCCTCCTTTAGGTCAACTCAGCCTTAAATGAACAATTGGTGCAATGGGGGTAAACATCGGATTTAGATGGGGAATGGTCGCAATTTGTTTATTAATGATCACATCAGGGGATCATAGAAATGTGCTAAGAATATGCAGGCAGTGTGTGGCTTGTACCAGCATGCAACATTCAACATGCTTTATTTATGAAACGGAGTTAATTGCGCGATTGTTTATGGGATGCTGCCGTGGTGTAATGGTTAGCAACACACTGGACTCTCACTCTGGAGTGTGCCGGTTCGACTCCATCTTCCAGCACCGCAGTTGACACAATGGAACCAGTTTCTGACATCCTCCTGCCTCCGTCCACCCAGCAGTCTGGAGGTGTTCACCACGGTCGATCGTCAGGTCAAGTGTGGTGGGGTAAAGTGTGGGCACTCCCACCTTGCAAGACGTCTGACCAGCGTGGAAGATTAGGCCGAATACCATCTCTAGGAGTCATGTTGAGCTGTCTCATCAATAATGGCGTGAGCAAAGAATATCAGCGCTGCGCCTTCATCTTGTACATGGCTCTGCATTCTAGGTGTCCCAGTGCTGCAGAAGAAATTTTAAAAATCCAATAAATACTGCGGTGGAAAAATCCATATCTATGTTTTATATAGCACCTACTTGGTGTTTATAAGGACGTATATAGTGACTTTGCCTTGTCAGCATTTCCTCATCCCGTGCGTGTTCGTTACGGGCGTGCGAAGCACCCAAAGTAGCATCGGCTGCCAAGGCTTTGGAAAGCGAGTCTGCGAAGATTTACAGAGATTCGATCATTGGAATCGTTCGATAATTGGAATCATTTGCACTGGCAGAGTCGTGCTTACGGGCGGCCAAGCGCTTCGTCTTGCGTCTTCCCCTGCAGTCAGCAGTCTTCCACATGAACGCGCCCCACCCACTGGAGCCGCCTGCTCTGCCACCGATGCGGTTCTAAGCGTCTCGTTAATAATTCAACCGTAAAGCCCAGCGTCTTGATATTTGCGAATGCGCATTTTGTCCATTCGCATCTCATCGTAACGCTTCAACATCTACTTGTGTTACCGTTGTTTGCCATAGATGCACACGCTACGTGTT
Organism: Entosphenus tridentatus; assembly: GCA_014621495.2. Taxonomy (NCBI): domain Eukaryota; kingdom Metazoa; phylum Chordata; class Hyperoartia; order Petromyzontiformes; family Petromyzontidae; genus Entosphenus; species Entosphenus tridentatus. Next base: position 1,492,717 of record CM025618.2, read on the forward strand.
ACAGAGTGTGTGTGTGTCACGCAGTCTGTTTGCTCAGCAAATTCATGTTGTACTCTCATTGCCTCTGACGGTCCCTTGTCAGAATTTTAACCTTGATTTTTTTTTAAGAATCTGAGTGTTTGGTCTCACGGTCGCAACATTTCAAGTTTGACTGGAAGTGTTTTTTTGTTGATTACATTTTTATTGCAGAGTGAATTATTGCATCCAAATGTAACAGATTGATTTCCTTTAATTGATCATTTTCTATCAATGCTTTACGAAACATAAAAAGTATTCGCTTGCTCTACAGTGGTCTTATATATAATGGAATATATTTAAGCTAAACAATGAAAAATCTGGGTGGGGCAGTGCCGCATTGTACAATCAGCCCTGTGGACCGAGTTAAATTCCCAGCAATGACCAACATGAGTAGCCGAGTTTTATCTGAACCGGTTCTACCCCCTCCCACCATTCACAAGTTTTCTTGACCAGCGTTGATTCATTTTATGGACAAAACAACCCCTATAATTGAATGGTGTGGGTGGGGGGAGGCCTTCAACCAGCAGTGGCTGGATGATGCAGCACAGTGTTCTTCACTGATTTGCAGAGGGGGGGGGGGCACTTTAGCCAATAAGACATCATCAGTGTGTGAATGCTGCCACACATTTGAAACCATTGATGAGGATTGGGGGGGGGGGGGGGGGGTTTCCCCACCTGCGTATTCGCGGGGGGGGGGGGTGGGGGGCACGTCAGGGGCCGCGCTGAAGGCTACCAGGGACTGCCAGTGGCCCGCGAGCCTTGAAATGAAGAACGCTGCCGTAGGGTATCTGGCCACGTGGAGATGTATGCGGAGCTCTCGTGTCACGGTCGGACGGTTGCAAGTTCACGTCAAAGTCAGCGGCTGACTCAGATCAGTCTCCCCTTTTGTCATAGAAAAATCCACATTTTTCATTCAAGCATAGGATCAATGTATCTCGAGGCCCTATATCGGCACAGCTTCCCATTGTTAATGTTGATGATGACCCTCCGGTGTGACTGCCAGCAGTCACAGCAAACCAATTCTTAAATGCCTACAATTGTGTAAAAAAATGGACAGGTGACAACAGGGAAACCACGTGTAGGTGATCTTAAAGTGTGACCCTCCCCCCCCCCCCCCCCCTTCTGCAATAGTTCAGTTGCGTTGTGATACATTTTTCGCGAACCGCGTCGCCTGGTTGAGCGAGAGCTCTTGTGACGCGCTGTAACGAGCTCGCGTGTCGTTACAATAAAAGGAAAAGAGCGACCTCCATAAGTAACCACTCCTGACAGGTTTCACTCAAGGCTTGAAGTGCAGCTTGACAAAAATGTACTCATCTGTGTGTCATTGTTTGAGAGCGGAAGGGACTAACGATTTACGATTTTGCATTTGCAGGCTCGCTGAAGACCCACCCAAGCCATGACCTGCTTCTAGAAAATGATTTCTCGGTAAGCAGCTGAACAGTCCGGCGTTGTCGAGTGAAAACGGCAAGTCGCCAAAGCAGCCTCCAAAGAGTCACTAGATAGACCTTCTAAAGCCAGCAAAATGTCACGAGACAAATTAAGCAAACATTACACACAGGGCACTGATACAGGGTCCTTACAACAGACTTGGAATCGTTCCTCAATTTTCACAATGTACTCGTCCCAGGAAGCCGCTAGATATGTCGCTCTTCCTTTTGACAAATGTAGTCACTGGGGAAACCCAAAAGGTCCACTAGGTCTAGCGACAAAACTCGCTCGGCTGTCGACACTGGAGAGGGAGCGCTGGGCATGCACAGCAGCATAGCACGACCCCTAGCGATGACATCCTCAGTCTACTTGAGGGCACTGAAGTTTTACTGCTGCTGAGGGCGCTCTCGCACTACTTACTGCTGAACACAGTTCTGTTCTCAAGCACTGCGGTGAAACGTGGAGGCATAGCGCGCTGTAGAGATATACGTTCCCATTAAAAAAATACTCGTAGCTTCTTTGGGCCTAGATATTCTTTGGGTCTTTCGGTAAAGCCACGTAGATAGAAGAAAAATATCACAAAAAATTTCGCGACATTTCAATAGCAACACAAGCAATCGTCATCACGTGATATTTTTTTTTATCTATGTGGCTTTACCGAAAGACACAAATAATATGAATTTCTGCAGTCACGAAAGCTTTAAGTCAAGGCCTAGATATTGTTTCAAAGATGGGTGGTGGATCGTGCATAAATTAACGTAGCTTTGTAATACAAATACTTCCGCTGTAGTTAAAGGTGTTCTCAATGAATAAGGTTATCAGCAAAGGTACTATAGTAGCACGGTGGCTTTATAGCTTGCATAGAATTAAAGAGTCTTGTGACGCGGGTGTAACCGATAGTTGTTTTACAACCCAGTCAATGTCCATTACTTACCAAAGTGAATTCATATTGAAATGCAATTCCTCTATTGTAAATTACAGGTAGTCCTCTACTTAAGATGGAGATGCATTACGACGACCCCATCGTAAGTGTAAAATATCGTAAGTCGAAGATGGCCTAGCCTACCCAGGAGTCTTAAAGAAGGGTAATTTAGCAAAACAGAGCAATTTACAGTACCGTACTGTATAAACTCTGCAAAAAAGAGCTACATCGCTCAAGTGGGCCTTACCTGGGGTAAAATGACGGCAACAAAATAGATTCCCACTCAGAATCACGGCCACGCGCAGGGCACGCACGCGCGTTGTTAGCTTGCTGATGTTGATAATTGGTATTTTACCCTTCTATCTGCCAACAAAACTGACACCTTTTTTACAAGGAGTCATGTTTGCATAGACCACAATACCTGCAGTCATAATGCAAACAAAAAACATAACTCTGATAATGTGCACAGGACAGTGCACATTATCAGAGTTATGTTCTTGTAAAAAAAGGTGTCAGTTTTGTTTCCAGATAGAAGGGTAAAATACCAATTATCATGTTTTTTTACTGGAAAATGAGGTTCCAATGGTGTATCTTGCTGATGTTGTCGTCTCCGTCCTCTGTGCAGCTTCGCGAAGTTCCCGTGGACGTACCAGACAATTACCGACCGCCGCCTCAGGGCTCCTCCCCCGTGTACGACCCCCCGCTCGAGTATATAGACGCGGTACGTTCTTCCCCCTCTGAAGCCGTTCTACTTTTGGGTTTTTTTCTGCTTTGTTTTGTGGTGCTTTTCAAAATAGTTTCCTGTTTCTTTTTAAGTCAACGTGGACAACCGGGGCAGATCGTCGTTTGTCCCTGGAGGAAACCAAAAGCACTGCTGAAATAAATACATTCACATTCTGGTCATCGTTGAGCAGGGTGATAAGAGAAACTCATCGATATTAAATTGAACTTCATTTGGCTTTACCATTTCCGGTCAATAATAGATTAGGTGATAAGATGCTCAAACACCAAATCGACACACACCTATTGCAAGGCATCATCAAGTCTTCATTTACCACACACATGCTTGTGGTAAAACATGCAAACAAATGTGCGTTGATAATGTGTTTGTCTTCGAAAAACGGCTTATCCTCCACTAGAGACGGCCTGCTGTGTGGCCTTGTCTCACCACCAGTGTTGGAGCAGAGAACGACAACAGGCGAACAACACAGAAGCATTTATAGCTCGGGGTTGAGCACTTATATGTTAACACCTCCTGTATTATTGCGGGAAAGGATAAAGCCTATTTTTTGCTTGGCATATTGGCATAAAGGGTCCCGTAGATATCAACGTTATTCATTCGTATTTTTTTTTATCACGCAAAGATGTGAGCTGTAAGCGTGCATTCCATAAAAGGTTTTTTTTGGGTTAGATCGCGTAAATATGAGTTCTCCAACACACCGGTGTGCTGTAATAGTGATGAACTGGCATTTTCTGTTTACGTGACAACCCTTACTAGTTGGCTGTGTCGGGTGGTGACGGGTTTTAACGACACATTTATATATCTACGCGATCTAACCCAAAAAAAACCCTTATGGATATTTGCCGCGAAAGCCTACGTGTGAAGAGTGCATTCCGATTGCACGTAAAACGCTTTGCCCATTCAAACACCTAATGTGCAACTGAAAACCCGCCGTAATCTATTCCTTTCTTTTTCGACTTCCCTGCAGTCAAGTAAGGAGCAGCTGTCAGAAGATTTTGTCAGGAGTTGGAGGTGCGCCTGCGCGGCCAAGGAGGCCATGGCTACCTCTGACGTTTCGGTGACTTCTGGCAGCGTTGAGGTGACGATGGCGCGTGCCCTCACTTGCACCTCACTCTGCAGCCGGGGGGAGAAGAGCGTTTGTTGGATTGTAATGACACGATACCTTTTCAACGGCAGCAGGCACTTTGTCAGGGGTTTCGTTCGACTGATATTCACATCGATGCGAGGTGCCTTCATTGGCATGACAAGAGCAATCCAGTATTGCCAAAACACCGAAGAAGAAACAGTAAAATATTGACGCATGGTATATTGATAAGTACAAAATTTATCACATTAACAGATAACTCCCCCTTCCCAATATTAACATCTGAAGCTCTTTCTAGAACTAATATAAGCAATATAACCCCGACCCCCACGCCTTAATCTCTACAAAGCAAAAGAGGGATTGCCACCGGTTCCTAGGCGTTTGCTCTCGTTCTATTTTTTAAGTGGCCGCTGTTCTGGGAGATCTGTAAGTCCTCCAATGATGTCCAAAAGTCCCAGTTCTTGTCAGTTGCGAATTAATAATCATGACGATGATACACCACTCAAGATGATGCATTTACCTTTCGTTCTCCATAATCTGGTTACAGGGACGTTCATGTCAATATCGATGTGAAGCCCATGTAGGTTGAACTTCTTTCGCACCGTACGTAGCCAGCCGTGCTAATCAGAGGTGTATTTCATACCCGTGTTGCATGTGTCTGTTCAGGAGTTTGATGCGGACGAAGTTGTAGAGGTCCTTCTAGATAAGGAATCCAGCAAGGCAGCTGCTGCTGGAGCGACTGGCCTAGAAATCAGTGGTGGAAAAGCTGATGGCATCTACATAAAAAAAATCAAGAAGAACACGTCGGCCGCCAAGAGCCACAAGATTCACGAAGGTGAGAGCAAACGTCCGTTTTGTGTCTGAACTCTTTAAGAGGCCATAAGAGGCCCTCTTTAGAGGCCCTTTTTTCAACTTCTATTGAGTCATGTACGGAGGTAGGCCTCGGCAAGGTAAGGTAAAAGTGTAAAAACAACGAGCCTACCTTTACCCTACCTTTTACCTTACCACAATACAATCACTCTACCCTACCTTTTACCTTTTAGCAGGTAAGGTAAAAGGTAAAAAGCAACGAGCCTACCTTTTACCCTACCCTTTACCCTTACCCCTTGGCATGTCGACACCTTTACCCTTTACCTTTACACCCGGTAAAAAGGGTATAATTACCTTACCTTGCCGAGGCCTATACGGAGTATCTTAGGTGAGATCACCAATGAGATCCTTGTTCATTATGTTGATGTTGTTACAACCCTTTCTGACGTTGGGTCATCGGGGGGGTGGGGAGAATCCTGAATCTTGGAGCTCTTGCACTGAAAGCCACAATTGTTTCCTGAACGTGGGTCTCAGTAAGTTACTTCTATATTCGTGCATTGGAAGGTCCTTGTTTCCTCTGGCTAAATGTGTCTCCCAGAAGTTTTACCATGGTGCGATGAATTTGAGACGGGCAAACGGTCGCCACACTGGGAATCCCATGGATGTGTAGTTGATGTTACGATGGTTGTAATGATCTCCATGGCAGATAAGTGGACAGTCGATTAACGGTGTGTGGGAGCTATGTCTAAATGTATGAGAAATATTTTGCTGCGACATTTTTAACGTTGCCTGGACTTACTTTTATTCAGTTAAATGCCATACAACTCGGCACCTCCGATTAGCACGGTTGGCTACATACAGTGCGAAAGAAGATCAACGTATGTATATACGTACATACAACTCGGTTGTAGATAAAAGTATGTTCCATAGTATGAGGATATTGGAGCATAAATAGGAGCGTAATACTCACAATATTATTTACTGAGCTGATTTACTTGCTTTGTTACTTGATTGTTCTGGCTGTACACATTGTTCTGGCTCTGGCAACCGAGGTAAGGACCTAGGACCAAGGTGGTGGGGTTTACTGTTAGGGCAGAGCCAGGAGGTTGAGTGTTGACGATGCAGAAAAGTTTGGTGGCACCAACAGGGTTGTCCATGATGACATCATCTTATTTTATGCACAACCGTAACCTCCGCTCCAAAAATGTAATGTTCACGTCTTTCTCTAGAAATTAATGCAATTAAAACCCTTTTCATACTCTTTGTTTTTTTCGGTGAAGTCACGTAGGTGAAAGGTAAGATAGCCGCCCTCACCCTAGGTAAGAAGTATGGATCCTTGCAGTCACGAAAACCTCAAATCTAGAAATGAAACTCTTTTGTTGACAATGTGATGAAGTGGTGATTTTCTCGGCTCTAGGTGACCAGATTCTAAGTGCCACTGTGTACTTCGATAATATGAAGTATGAAGATGCCCTCAAGATTCTACAATACTCGGAGCCTTACCAGGTTGGGTTCCGTCTCAAGAGGAAACATGGAACCGCAGCCTCCGATTTGGAAGCTTCAAGCTCTTTTGGATCAGCTGATGTGGATGTAAAGGGCTTGAGAGGGGTAAGTACCTTCATTGTTTGTGATGAAAACAACTTTGAAACAATATGCACAGTGTAATAAGTGATACCTATTTTCTTTTATTGAACAAGAGCCCATTACAAAGCACGAGCGATAGGGGAAAGGGGTACAAATATGATGTAAATATGACACCTTGCACAATGAAATGTCGATGGGAAGGGATGATTTAGAAACAAAATTGGTAATATCTTTGTGCAAAGAAAAACCAAATGCACATCCGCAAATGGCATCGGTGGAATAATGCCTTCACTCTTAGTAGATACATGTTGAGGATTTTCTTTTTTTACGAATGCATTTCACTGCATTGAAATACCATATTGTTAAATATCTTTATTTTACTTTTAGTTGCGGCTGATGTGTTATTTTAGTAATTTTAATAACCTTAATGATCTACAGTCAAATTCCATACACTGTGACATTACCTTCATAACACAAAATGCAATTTTATCAAAAATAAAAAAATAGTAGTGCTAAAATCTCATGTTTTTCAGTGAAAGTAGATTGCATCATCCATAAGAGGTCAACTAGTAAGGGTTGTCACATAACCAGAACATGCCAATTCGTCACTAGTACAGCACACCGGTGTGTTGGAGAGCAACAGACAGATTTCAAATCTGGCTGTGGCCTGATGAAGCTAGTTGTAATTACTGGCGAAACGTCATACTCCGATTGTAAATGTTGTGGCTTGGCTCTCCAACACACTGATGTGCTGTACTAGTGACAAATGGCATGTTCTGTTTACGTGACAACCCTTACTATTCTTGGGTCTTCAGTAAAGTCACATAGTTAGGTTCAAAGAAAATAACAAAAAAACTACGACGTCTCGATTGCAACACAAGCAATCGTCATCAGGAGAAAAAAATAGCGGGAAAGCTGCTCAGACAGGCTGTTTTAAAGGTTTGAAATGGGTGTAGCCCAAGGGTCATGTATATAGACACAGACACAATTTCAACCGAGAAGATGGGTACAAACTGAGCAATCATTGGAAGGACGTTATCAACCAGTTTAAGTCATAACTGGCTGTGATGTTTCCATCCTACCTTCCGATGTTAGTAGTTATTTTCGACTCTCTGGTTTTACATTAACAGGTTAAATGTCTCACACTAACACAGCCACCGTCGCTCATTGTCCTCGATGTGGCGGTGGCTCTGCGATCTTACATTGACATGCTCATCTCTCACAGTACAATGGCCACCTCCACGCCCTTGTCATCGTGGAGGGAGCTTTCCGACCTTACATTTACATGCAAATTTCTCACTTAACATCACTAGCCCCGCCCACTTCGTTTATGACCCTTGGGCTACACCCATTTCAAACCTTGAAAACAGCCTGCCTCAGCAGCTTTCACGCTCTTTTTTCTCCTGATGACGATTGCTTGTGTTGCAATCGAAACGTCGTAGTTTTTTTGTTATTTTCTTTGAACCTAACTACGTGACTTTACCGAAGACCCAAAAATATGAATTCCTGCAGTCACGAAAGCTTTAAGTCAAGATTTAGCCCTTACTAGTTGACTGTGTCGGGTGGTGGCGGGTTTTAACAAAACATTTATATATTTACGCGATCTAACCCAAAAAAAACCTTATGGATGATATTGCTCGCGAAAGCCTACGTGTTAAACAGATTGCATCATAATTACATGTGTTAAGTGATTGAATCACATGACAGATGTGCAGTGGTTGTTATTTTCCTTTAGGTACAACTGTACGCTGTTTTGTGTTTTTTTAACAGACTGGTCAAGGAGACATACATTCAAAGAAACACAAAAAGAGGGCCAAGGCAAACGAAAATGTGTCGGGAGAAGACTCCGAGATGAAGTCACCCGAAATTCCGGACGTGGAGCTGTCGATGCTGAAACTTCCGAAAATGAAAAAGCCACAAAAGTCGAGCAGCCTCAGATTCTCGAAGAGCAGCTCCGAATACGACGAGGAACTTCAACCCCAAAATGAGGCCGGAGGTGAGGCCCATTTTGTTGAAGGTGACTCTCCGAGAGGAAAAGGGAGAAAAATAAAGTTAAAAATGCCACGGATACATTTTGGGGCATCAAAAACTAAAACTCACAAAGCCAGTTACGACGTAACATCACCAAAGCATGCAGGAGCAGACCCCTCTAGGGGAGAATTGCAGGGAGAATTTAAACAAATTTCTGATGTCCCTGGTTTGATGGTAAAGGGAGCAGATGCCAAAGTAGAAATGCCTTCTGTGCACGTACCTTACACTGAAATTGATCTTGATACTACGCTTCCAAAACAGGACACTGGGATAGAATTCCCAGGTGGAAAAGCAAAAGGCTTTCAATTAAAAATGCCAAAATATCAAATCACTATGCCTGTTTCTGGGACAGATATTGGTGTGAAAGATATGAAAGATCCGACATTCCAAGGTGATGTAAATGTTGGTATTGCCACTGATAAATCTGATGTGGGATTTGAAGATCAAGGAGGCAAACGTGTAATGCCAGTAATAAAATTCCCAAAATTCAGCATCCAAACAACTGATCCAAATATTGATGACAGCACATCAAAAACTGAGATTTGTGCACCTAAACTAGACATTTCTCCAGATGTTGATGTTAATATTAAAGATGGATTTGGAACACATTTCAACATGCCAGAAGCTAACACTTCCAAAGTAAATGTAGTTGGGCCTTCAATCACAACTATAGAAGGGGGTGTATCACTACCAAAACCAATTCAAGATTGGGAATATGCAATAACTTCAGGTGCTGCAATAAAAATGACAGATGTTGACACTTTAGGACCTGAGTTCAAAGACACAGGTATGGTTTCACAAACATACACTGTTGAAAAATCCACTTCTAAACTTAGAACAGAAACAAAGTATGTTGAAGAAGTAGACATCAAAGGATTTAAAATACATGGTAGAGAAACTAAACTAAAAATGCCACATTTCCATATATCTGGGCCTAAGATTGATGCACCAGATACCAATATTGATCTTAATGCACCAGAGTACAAAGCGGATGACATTTCTCTGCAGAGTGGCATAACGGGCCCAAGAGTTGAATTTGGTGCAGATACATCGGGCATCGATATTAAAGGTCCAGATGGAAAGTTTAAAATACCTAAATTTGGAATTAGTGGTCCATGCCTAAAAGATTCTGAAATAAATGTAGACTCGAGTTTTCCAACTGCTAAAGTTAACATAAAAGAGAAATTCCCCCAAACAGACGTGGACATGACAGTACCAGAAGTACCAATAGAAATAGGGAGTGACATTAAAAGCCCAAAAGTTGGAATTGATGCTGCAGGTCCAGACGTAAATATAGAAGGTCCAGAAGGAAGATTTAAAATGCCACAATTCAAAATGCCAAAGATCGGTATTTCAGGTCCTGGTATTAAAGGTTCTGACATTGATGTTGATGTTAACCTGCCCAACATTAATCTTCCCAAGGCAAATGTTAATATTTCCCCACCTGATGTTGAACTTGACATAAATGCACCTAAAGGGAACATTGATGTTCACAATCCATACATGAACTTAGAGGATTCAGAAACAGATGGGAGAGGAAGTAAATTTAAAATGCCCAAATTTAATGTTTCAGCTCCAAAGATGAATGCACCAGATGTCAGCTTTGATTTTAAAGCACCACATTTCAAAGCTAAAACAGATGCCTCGACACCAAAACTTGAAGCCGATTATAAAAACCCGCATGTGGACTTCAGAACATCAAAAGGATCAGATGCAAACATTGAAGCTCCTGAAGGCAAGTTTCATATGCCAAATATAAAAATGCCCAAAATAGATATATCTGCACCTAAATTTAAAAGTACCGACACAAATATTGATGTAAAAGTGCCACTGACTGATGTTGACATTTCTCCAATTCCTCATCTTAAAGAAAAAGTGCCCAAAGCTGACATGAATGTGGAATCACCTCATGTTTCTCAAAAAGGGTCTGAAATTGATGGCAAAGGGTTCAAATTGAAAATGCCAGATGTTCACTTATCTGGGCCCAAGATACAAGCACCTTATGTTAGCCTTGACTTTAAAGAACCTGAAACTGATATTTCTGTTCCTACTCTGGAAGGGGACAAGAAAGGACCTTATGTGGAATTCGGAACTGACGTACCCAATGTTGACATAGAAGGGACTGAAGGGAAGTTTAAAATGCCGAAATTTAAAATGCCAAAATTTGGCATGTCTGGTCAGAAGTTCAAAGGTAGTGATATAGATGAAGATGCAATGTTATCAAAGCCTGAAATTGAAATGAATGAACCTGATCTTGAGATGTCTGCGAATCCTCCTGATGTGGATGTAGGTGGTTTGGATATTGAGCTTGATATGGAACATAAGGGTTTAAAATTTAAAAAGCCCAAGTTTAATATTTCGGCACCAAAGATAAATACACCACATGTAGGAATAGACTTCAAGCCTCCACATTTTAAAACCAAAGATGATTTTTCACCTAATGTAGAGGGTAACATTAAAGGCCCTAATGTAGAAATAAATGCTGAAACCCCAATTAGAGATATAGAAGGGGGAGACAAGAAATTTAAAATGCCAAATTTTAAAATGCCTAAAGTTGGTATATCTGGTCCAAATATAAAAGATTCTGAAATGGATTTGGACAGTATGCTTCCAAATGTTGATGCTGATAGGTCAGTACCTGAAATAGAATTGGATGCAAATGCGCAAAAAATTAAAGTTGCTATTGCTGATCCAAACATAGAAAGAGAAGGAAAGAAATTCAAAATAGGTATGCCAGATTGGCACTTCTCTGGGCCTAAGTTGCATAAACCAGACATAACACTCGACATAAAGGCTCCAAAACTTAAAACCAGAGATAGCTATCTAACTAAACCTGAGGGTGACATCAAAGGTCCAAATGCTAATGTAGACATTGGAGTACCCACTTCTGAATTTGATGCCAAGGTTAAGGT
>CM025618.2:1504257-1536747 GCA_014621495.2 Entosphenus tridentatus
TCAAGGTCCGGACCTTGATTTGGATGTTTCTTTGCCAAAAGGAGACACTGCAGCACCCAATGTTGATTTTGATGCCAAGGTAACAGTTCCAGATGCAGATTTGAATGTTACTGTGCCAGATTTTACACGTGAAGTACCTGATATTAAAGGTAAGAAATTTAAATTGAGCTTGCCGGATGTGCACTTTTCAGGGCCGAAACTACATAAGTTCGATACCAAAGGACCAAAACTTAAATCTAAGGGAGGTTCTTTACCCACTTCCCAGGGAGATATGAAAGAGCTACACCTTGACTTTGGTGCTGAAGGGTCAAATATTCATACTGAAAGTCCAGATGGAAAGTTTAAAATGCACAAATTGAAAAAACCCCAAATTGGAATTACTGACCCAAAACTAAAAGGTTATAATGTAGATGCTACTTTACCCAGGACAGACCTTAGTGTGCTTACACATGACATCACACTTAATAGCGGTGCCACCGATGTTAATCTAACAGATACTAGCCCAGAAGGACCAGGCATTAAAACTAAAGGATTAAACATTAAAATGCCAGACTTACACCTATCTGGACCAAAGATTCATGCCCCTGATATTAATTTTGATCTGAAAGATCCTCATTTTAACTCTAAAGGTAGTGTTTCAACACCAAATTTAGAAGGTAACATTCAAGCGCCTACCACTGAAATTCCTAAAATAGGTTCAGATGTGGAAGCGCAAGGAATCAAAGAGAAGCATAAAATGCCGAGGATAAAGCTTCCTAAATTTAGTATTTCATCTCCCACTGTGAAATCACCAGATGTGGATTTGCAAAAGGGTGATATTGACATACTTCCTGAACATGAAGCTCATTCAAATCTACCTGCTAGAGATGTGAATGTATCTGGTCTAGATGAAGAATTGCAACATTCTGCTATGAAAGGAAAGAAATTTAAACTAAGTATGCCAGATGTAAAATTTTCAGGGCCCAAAATACATAAACCAGACACTAAAGTAAAAAGCAGTTCCCTTCCTGCAAGAGAGAGTGACAGAGGTAAAAATCTAGATTTCAGTGCTGAAGAACCAGCTTTTGATATTGAAATCTCTGGAGAAAAAATTAAAATTCCAAAAGTACACATGCCATCGTTTGACATTTCTGGTCCAAAAATTCACGCCCCAGATGTAGATATTTCCCTACCAAAATCAAAAATTGACACAGCGCTTCCTAACTTGGATGTGAATCTTAAATCTTCTCAAGTAGATATTAAGGTAGCTGGCCCGGTTGTGGATTATGAAAGGCAGGATATTGAGGGAAAGGGACAGAAATTTAAATTGCCAACACTTAATATTTCAGGACCTAAAATCTATGCTCCAGATATAAGCATTGATCTTAAATCTCCAAAAGCAAAAGGTGAAGCAGATACTTACATGCGAAAACCAGAAGAAAATATAACACTCCCTCATTCTGAGTTAAGCTTTAAAGGCTTAGGTCTTGACACCGTAATTACAGATGATACGTATAATATTCACAAAGTAACATCTAGATTTGGTGTCACAGGACCAAAAATACATGGACCTGATATAGATATTACATTGCCAAAATCTGACATTGACATTGCAGCACCTGATCGAGACATGAGCTTCAAGGCATTTAAAGGGGGTAGCAAAATAACAGGGCCTTATGTAGAACACATTTCTGATGAAAAAGGCATAAACAAAATACAAGTTGGAAAACCAAAAAGTCATACACCAGATATTGACATTTCTCTGAAAGGTACAAAATTCACAGATGTCGGGAATATTTTAAAACCTATAATAGGTGATATTAAAGTTCAAGAGACACAATATACCATCGATGAACAATATATGAAAATTGGGAGTTCTGAAGAGATGAAAAAACCTAGAATTAAAATGCCTGCAATTGGAATTTCTGGCCAAAAAATGCACACATCTGCCCTGAAAATGTCATCCCATGAATTCGAGCATGTGATAAAAGACCCAAATTTGAAAAGTGATGTGAATGTCCATGGACAAAAAGAATATATAACTGTTGAAGGACACAACGTTAAATTTGACTCTGCAGGTGTTGATGGTAAAGGTGATGAAAGCAAACCGAAGATGCCAAAAATTAAATTCCCAAAGACTGGTGGAAAAGCAGTCGAAATAGGAATGCCAGAAGTCAGTGATGCATCATTGGATAATTTTTGTGTGGATAAAATTGTACTTGATGCACCATTGAGCTCTGCAGATTTATCTGATATTGGCTCAGAAGATGTGTCTGTAACTTTAGATGGTAGAAATGTGAAAGTGAACGATGGAAAAATAAGTTTTCCAAAGTTGAGAAAGTTAAGTAGTAAGATACAAGATGATGATGAACCAACAATTAAAGATCAGTCGAAACAAGATATTGCAACTGATGAAGAAAGTGCCTCTGTACAATCTGTTGAAGATTGTAGGTCAAATGCAGACAGTAAGGGGAAGAAATCAAAATTTAAACTCCCAAAACTTGGCTTTACAACAAGTGCTCCTACACCAAATGTCTTTCACAAAATATCAACAGGGGAAATATTCCAAGGTTCAATAGACATGAAATCAGATGACATGACCGTAGACCCATCAGCTGCTCATACAAAAATAGATATTCAAGAAAAAACTGTACACATTAAAGGTCCCGATGCTAATACATCCGACTGTGTTGTGATCTCCAAGGCGAGAACTGAATTAGTGTCAGATGTTGGTGAATTTGAATCCGTATTAGTCGAAAAAACAGAAACGGATGTATCTGTCCCAAGTGCTCTGGCTGTAAAAGAAAAAGTATCCAGTACTGTGAGAGAATCATCAGCTTCATCTACAGAGCACTTTCAATTCATAAGGCAGGCAGTATCTGTTACTGAGCAAGCAAGCAAAGGCACCTTTAATGTTTCTGAAATGGGGGCTCCGTCAAGGCAATGGGACATAGATATACCTGCTGAGAGCAGGACACTCGTTGGTCACGATGAGGCGAGTATGAATCTTGAGTCGAGGCATTACACTATGCAAATGCCTGGCTCCATAGCATTTTCAACAATGAGATCAGAACAAACAAAGAAGGAGGCCCACACATTTTCACAAAGCAGTGGGTCCACAACAACGACTCACGGGGGTTCAAAGTTAACAACAGTCGAACAACGGACTCAGTATTCCTCCTCTGTCAAAACAGAAAGCAGGGTACAGAGAGTAACAGAAGCGGTCATCCGAGAGGGAATGGTCGAATTCTCATCTCCATCGGTACCGATCGAATTCTCATCTTCATCAGTACCAATCGAATTCATGATTAAAAGGGATGATACATCTTCAGAGTCCAGGGAAGAGAAATCATGAATTGTGATTATAAAGAACACGTATGCTTTGAAATACTGTAAGATTAAAGCAATGCTGGAATTATTTTTAAGTAATCTGCTAGATAAAGAAATGCTATATGTACACTAAATAACTTTGCATTTAGGCACAATGTATGGAGAAAATCTGTTATTCACTGTAATAATTTCACTGTTAATGAATGTTAAATCAATTGTTTTTTTATGTTTTTCATAGTTTTAGCCTTTTACATTATCACTTTGCAGTCATGCAAGATTATTGGTATGTTGTCATTTTATCTTTGGTATGTTATTGGTATTTTATTTTTGTATATTTTTTTTCTGTTTGTCATGTGTAAGAGATTTACAACTTTGTGTATTCAAATGGAAAAGAGCTTTTTGCACTGAATAAAATATCACACTTACTCATGCAAATTGGCTCAAAAGCAGAACTAGCATGGAAATTGTATATAGGTCTCATTGGATCCTGAATTAAAGTATGTAACTGCAAAGAATATTAACAGTGCACTGCCAATATCCATCCTATATATTGCTAATTACATATTAAACAATTTGCGCAAAACACGTTTAAATATTTGTATTTTTGTTGACTGCGATGTGTTCCCCATATCTTTGTTAGATTCCTTAAAACGTAGCATATCGGAGGAATAACAATTAAATGATGTCATTTGATGATGGCGGATAGGGAGACAAAGGCCACCTTTGATAGAAAGCTGTATCGCAAAAGTGGTTGCCTTTTTTGAAAGAAGAAATGCCAGGCTAGTTACTTAGCTGCAATAAGGAAGACAATCAGTGTATATATTGCTGTTTAACTCATTTACATTTGAAGTATACAGTACGTTCACATGCTTTCATCTTTGTTTTACATGTTAAAGACACGTGTCATTGAAATGTTTTACTTCTGTTAAGGTACATAGATTGCTTCAGTTTTATTATGCCTAACAATAAAATGTTGCTTGTAACACAACATAATTTGTCAATATTTTTTTTCCTATTGCACTCTGAAGCATATTAACATTTGTGCGTTTTTTATGTCTGCCATTTTGTAATAATGCAACGTAAAGCTTCCCATTGGAGCATAGGTAATAAGGAAGACAATAAAATGGTACACGTAAAACAAAAGTGAGTGTTGACCTATTTGGTTAACATTAATACAGGTTGTAACTGACAGGCATGTGTGTTATACGCGTTGCAGTGTATAGTAGAACCCCTCTTAACGACTACCCCTCTTAACGACTAATCGCTTAATGATGTGCCTCCGTAGAGCCCAATGTGTTCGCTTCCCGACCATTCCCCTTTTAACGACGGGCTGTTATAGGTACCGTAAATATTAATTAGTGCATTGATTAACCATGTTTATTTTAATATTGTGTTTATAATGGTGTTAGTATCTTCATGTATTAATATCCATTGTTTAAATATTATAAGGTACTTTTTTGGGTGAAAAAGGGTAACTATTGATGCTATTGGAACAAATTAAGCCTTTAAAGTGTATTTCCTGTACTCAACGACCAAACCACTTAATGACCAATTTCATGGAACCAATTACCGTCGTTAAGAGGGGTTATACTATATATTGTAAAGTTGCAATGAGTAGAAGGCTCATTGCAGGACTGTGTTGAGTGACCCGCAGTTTAAGGATATCGTTATTCTTAATTGGAAATACAGCAAAGCACAAAACCAATACAACAAACACATTATTAAAGTTGAAGGAAAAACTGATATTGCGATAACATTGATAATGTAGTATCAAGTGTGATATATCTTGGGACCTCTGAGTCCCGGCCTAGGATCTTGCGTCTATCACATCCCCTTTTCTGAACTGTGTGAGCTAAATGACAACAGTCCTCTGGTTTCTGAGTAATTACAAACCAATAGGTGAGCCTTGCTACTAATCTGAGTTCTCAATTTCATTTATTAGGCATAGCCCTGTGAGTCATGAGGCTCTTGACTCGGGATGCAACCGCAACAAACAAAAATATGAGATCTGATGCACAAGCCATCGATAATTAAGAGATGTTAAGTTTGACCCAATGTAGAGATCGCAGTGGTGGGTCCTATATGGGCAGTTCAATTCAAATCTTAAGGCCGAGTGATAAATTGGGTCAAGTTTCTTCAGTACAGTACTGAGGGCTGATTTATATACGATGTCACAGTAATCAAGTAGAGGAAGTATGGTAGCTTTTATTAATTCCAAACGGAATATAGGGGGAAGCAATTCTTGTGTCGATACAGAAAACGAATTTCTTTATTTTTACCAATATAATCAGTGTAATCTTGACAATTAAGTTTTGAATCAAAGATGACCCCAAGATACTTATACATCTTGACTTTCTCTATTTGATTATTATTTAAGGAATGTAATTGGGGAAAAATTGCTTCCTGCTTTAGTCCTGGTGAGAAGCATAGCACCTTGGTTTTGGAGGTATTCAGGACTAAATTTCGATTTAAAGCTTTCGTGACTGCAGGGATTCATATTCTTGATTCTTTCGGTAAAGTCACGTAGAAGGGAAATAAGAAAATAAGAAAAAAAAAGACAATAAAAATTATCACGTTTCTGTTCTTCACCTGAGGACGGCTGCTTGCGTTGTGGCCGAAACGTCGTGATAATTTTTTTTATATTTTTTATTTAAAGCTTTCGTGACTGCAGGGATTAATAGTCTTCGTTCTTTCGGTAAAGTCACGTAGAAGGGAAATAATAAAATAAATTATATATCTAATTTTTATTATGTTTTATTTTTATTATTTCCCTTCTACGTGACTTTACCAAAAGAACCAAGAATATTCAGGACTAGTTTAAGAGCAACTAGCTGATGTTGTAGTTTGTTGAAATCACCCTGGAGCTTAGCAATCATGTCATCCGGAGAGCGGCCAGCAGTAATCAGTATCGTGTCATCTGCAAACAGATTTACCTTGGAATGATCCAGGTCAGTGCCCAAGTCATTGACATAAAGAGAGAACAAGAGGGGGCCGAGAATGGAACCCTGTGGAACCCCTTTTGTTATCTTAACACTGTTTGACCTCCAACCATCTATGAATACAGTTTGGGTGCGAGAAGAGAAGTAATTTGTTAACCATTCCACTGCGTGTTTGGATAAACGGAGGCAACTTAGTTTACTAAGCAGGGTGTTGTGGTCGACTATATCGAAGGGTTTGGACAAGTCAAGTAAAAGACTGGCGCAGTACTGCTGATCATCAATGCTACTGTAAATGTGATAAAGAGAGTCTAATGCAGCAGATGTGGTGCTGTATTTTTTTCGGAACCCAGATTGGTTTCGATGTAAGAGATTGTTTTCGGACAGGAAAATGCTAATTTGGTAGTTTAATAATTTTTCTAAAATATTCATCAACGGGGACAAAATTGAGAGAGGTCGGTAGTTATTTGGATCATCTTTAGGGCCCCCTTTTAATGGACTTAGTCAGGCCCTGTATTATTCATCATCAGCAGCATCATATGCATTGTTTGTTGTTGTATGTAGTGTATAATGTACTGGATATAATATTTTATAACACTGGGACCAAGCATAGCAACTTTTTTTTATCATACACGTGGTTGCAGCGTTTGCAGCGGGTTTTTGCCAGTTTCGCCACATCAGCCTGGGACTGCCGGATAATGTTGGAAGCCGTCAAATAATCGATGATGATGATCTACTGTACATCCTCTCCGCTGTATAACCGAGGCATGGTGACACGCGCCTCCAAAGACTTTGGGGCGTGCAGTCCTCTCCACGGGACGTGATCGACTCGATGAGCCCAGCCAGTTGTTGGGACATCCGAGTATAGCACAGCAGACACATGGAATCGAGCACAGCTTGTCATCCCGCACAATGGTGGTGGCGGCTGGTTGGTCGGTTGGAACCTCCCGTGGCCACAAGGGTTGTGAATTATACTGTACATGATATGAAGGTTTACAAGGGAAAACATGACCTGAGCGATTCAAGAGAAACGAAAGGGTGAAGTGTAAGTTTAAAAAAGAGATTGGAAAAAAACTAGTTTTTAATGCACACACTTTTATTTGCACTCAAAAGTAGAAAATACATTATTTTGATGCCAGAAATAATCAAATATGATATGCTGAATAAAAGTGGGTGGCTTGCATTAAATGTTTTTAAATACATCGAAAGGAAGCCACCCACTTTTATTCAGCACTTCAAATTTGATTAATTCTGAGGTCAAAATAATGTATTTTCTACTTTTAAGTGCAAATAAAAGTGTGTGCATTTAATTTTTTTTATACCTAATTTAGTTTTACCATGAAAACTATTTTTACTATTTAACTGCTTATAGTATTTGAGCAGGTAAGACCCACTAGACCTATATAGCTCTTTTTCAGAAGTGACCTGGTCACAAATGATAGCCCAATTAAGTGGCTTATCACGTGGGAATATATAGCAACGAAATACTTGAAGCACATGTTTCTCAATGTGGAGGGGAAAACCGAAGGGCACGGAGAAGAATCCACGCAACTACGGGGAGAACATGCAAACTCCAAATATACAGGCGTGAGGGTCAGCATCGATCCCACGACTTCCTGTATACCAGGTGAGGTAGTTTACATCTCGCCACTGCGAGATGTTAACTGCTAAGAACAGCATCACTATGAACAAATCACCCGGACTTGGAATGCGCTGGTCGGACCTCGAAAGCCAAACAGCTCTAAGCCTGAACAGTGCCTGGATGGGTGCCCGCCATTGTCATAAGGCTGCGGGGCCACGTTTTGTTTATATCCAGTCGTACTGTACGTCTATGCTGCCCGCCATTACCAATCCGCACTGACCAACCGGGGTGAAGTATAGTCAAAGGCCTCCACAAACAGCACGGCGTTGGCAGGCCCTCATCCAGCAGTGGATTGACAAAATATATCTATGCCTCCTATGAGCAGTGTACAGCACTCGTCTCCACCAGTGGAAATTCCACATTCACATGGCAGGGCCCATATTTAACAACCACTGACGACTTTGCACAAAGTGGTACCTATTTAAAGACCCTATGAGAGATGACAATGATAGCTTGCCTATGTCAACCCTTGACCCTACAATAAATGAAAGCATGCACATTGCTATACAACGGTCTTAGCACACGGCAAGTTCTATTACAATTAAAATAACGATCACCCCGATTGCAAAGTAGTGAAATGACATTTAAAACAATCGTCGTATTTGCGATCATTAAGTACTCTACTGTATGAAAGTAGGTAAGACACATTTATTTCAATGCTATAACAATGCACTAATATGCACAGATTTTGCCCTTTAACTTAAGGCATTTATATCCACAATCATAATTAGAACATTTTGCCGATCAAAATAGGGATGGAATTCGGGCACTTAATTGTAAATCACGACCACGGTTCTCAACTGCTCGCTCACCTTCAGAATAACCATGTTGCCCTCAGCGCTTCGGATGTGGCGTGACAAAGCAAGTGATAATGCAATGTATTACGATTATAACTATGTCATTATTTTAACAATAGGAATCATTATAATTGTCCTAATTGTTGGTCTCGCGCTAAGCGAGAACGACGGCACAGCAGCCGCTCCGGCGCCATGACGAGCGGCGTTGTAAGCGAGCCTCTGATTGGTCAGAGGGCCCACCAGCAACAGCAGACGCTCTGATTGGACGAGACGTTTGCCCTCGAAGCTGGGCGTGACCATTCGAGATTCGAAATCAGAATGTGAGTATTCATTATTGAAATTAAGCTTTTACTGGTAGGAACCACCTGGTTCCACCAGCCCACAGGGGATTATTGTGTCCGTCCTTCCGTCGTGCATCCAAAAATGGGAGGGGTGGGACTGGGTGGAGAGGGGAGGGGTGGGGCTGGGTGGGGAGGGGTGGGGCTGGGTGGGGAGGGGCTGGTCACCCCGTGGTGCCCTTATAAAACTCAATGTTTAACCTACTCACGCCGGCTTGTGGCCGCCCTCACAGTCGGGCATATTTGCGGAACACACCACGCCGCCGTTGACCCTGGCCATTGACCGAGCAACCCAACGTTCCTACCAGCTCCCTCTGTAGGAATGTGTTTAAAAAGCACACGAATAAATCCAGGATCGGCGGGACCTGGACCGGTTTTTTTTAACGAAATCTTGAATTGTCACGCGAGACGAGTCTGTGTAAAAAATTTCAGCTCGTTAGGCTTCGTAGATCCGAAGATATTAAAGTGTCAAAGATTTTTAAGAACATAAACAAACATGGCAAGTTGAATAAAAGTGTGTCATAATAATTATAATTAAAACCTGGCACGAAATACCATCTGATAACTGATCGGTTATGCTCTCTCGATCTGAATGTTTATTTCAAAAGAAGACACACACAGCCAGGAGTAGTACCCATAATACAGTACAACACTATTTCGAGTCATGTCCAACATTTGCCACGGGAAATTTATTTTATTTTAAATAGCAACCCGCACGGCTTTCGGATGTGACCGTCCGTCGAACAGCCAGCCAGCCAGCAAAACGTTTAATCTTATATAAAGAGCCTTGTCTCTCTCCATCTTCCTCTTGCCTTCTCTGTACTGTGTACATCCCAGTTATCTCGACTTCTCTCTGTCTCTCTCATACCTGTCAACCCATTCGGATTACTCCGTAATCTTGTACGGGGAAATTTTTGTTTTCAGCTCTATACGGCGTACAGCCGTTTCAATACGGCAGTATTGTTTGTGTCTATTTGTTTGTGTTTCTCCCTTGTGATGGGACTTTGTAGAATGAACGTTGAGATTTATACGGGCACGAGGTGACCAATAAGGTTGGAATTGGTCTGTAATAAGGTAGGGCACTGGTCAGGGGTTGAGGGGTATGTGTACATCAGGGACGTGCGGTCAGGGGAGGCAGGGGAGGCAGAGCCTCACCTGTCATACTCTATGAAAATAGCTGTTACGAAAAGTAAAAAAAAGAATAAAATAAAATAAATATTAAGATTTTTCCACTGATCTGTGTTATAAATGTCATTTCTGTACGATTCCAATAATTTTTATCGTCAAAATCGCCAAATTTGCGGAGCTCCGCTGCAAATACAGGAAGAGACGAGAGGTGAGGCAGCGACGAGCTCAGCCTCCCCTCTGATTGCGAAACCCCTCAGTAACTGGATGGAGCGCGGGCAATAAGCGCGTGCCTGTTACTATCTCAGTATATCACCAATGTAATGTTTGTAGACCCCTTCATTTCATGTCCTCGCCTTCCATACTCCAGGTAACTTATTTCACGTGTGTGTATGAAGATATTTAGGCTCGCTGGTCTCGTCATGAAACCGCATTGGAAAAGCACCAGGGGAGGCAGCTATCACATCTGCCTCACTGAGGGGGACGTGTCTAACACGCCCCCACAGTGAGGACACGCCCTCTCCGTGAGGACACGCCCCCTTACGTAACGCCACGCCCCCCTTAGTGTGTGAATCTGGCTCTGACACTAGCCAGTGCCTCCCCAGCCATTGACCTCACCGCACGTCACTGGTGTACATCCCAGTTATCTCGATGTCTGTCTCTATTCCTGTCCCTTCTCCTCCCTCGTGTGTCTCACCCACTCCCCTTATCTCTCTCCCTGGTTCGCCCACCCTCGCTCTCCTTACCCCCTCCCTCCTCTCCCTTTCTAATCTCTCTTGCCTCTCCCTCTTCACTGCTTGCTGCTTCCCCTCGCTCTCCTCTTTCCGTTTTGCTCTCTTCCCATTTGATGCCCACTGACATTCTCTCCCCACCCCTCTCCTCTCTATATTTTCTTCCTCTATCTCAGTGGCTCTTAACCGTTCACTGTAGCCTGCACTCCTTTGGGTTTCAATCGTTAAAAATGTAGAATGTTAATAAATACATAGGTTGAATGAAACAAAGTAGTTGTACCTACGTGTGTTTCCTATGCTTTCCCTTCTAATCAAATCTGTCTCGCATCCCCAGGGGGTGCGTGCACCCCACGTTAAGAACCACTGCTCTCATCATGGGACCACAAGCATTGTGGTTAATGCAGACAAGATTCCTCGTAAAAAGTTTCAGTTTGCTATTTTAACATCTTAACACCTGTTTTGTTGCCAGAAAAAATTGGAAAACCTATTCTCAACCACTGCTCTGTCGACCTCCTCTGTCTCCCTGCCTCCTGTCTCCCTCCTCCACCTCGCTCTTCTGCTGCACTTGCGCGGGGCACACGGCCGGGCGGAGTGTGGCGAGATGCGGGTGACGTCACCACCACGGCACTTGGCCGCGCGCCAGCCAAGCCGACAGGAATCCAGGCAGGAAACGTTTTTCTCATACAGTAAAGTATAGCTTGACATTGATTTACGAGTCGTCTCGCTCCCACCTCTTCCCTCCCCCCCACATCTTTACGTTCTGTCCTGAGTTATATCATTCCTTAACCTAGCGTTTGCCATTGTCATTCTCTTCAATTGTATTCATGATTTAAGTTTATAAAACTAATACAAAGATTCCTACTCATAACCAATCCTTCTCTACGTGCTGGCTATGCTGTAATAGTAAACCTCTGTCCGTAATAACCACCTTCCTCAACTCCACAGTGGTTTTCACACGCGTGCACTTCCACCAACGTATTTATTCCAAAGCGCAAAACTTGACCTGGAATGTGTGTAAGCCCCTGGAATGTTTAACAAAACGTTGTTTTTTTTAGCTTCTGAATTTTCAATGACTTTCTCAGGCACTGCGATATATATATGCAATGGTCTGTTTCAGGCGCTGGAGCAAAAGTTCCGTGCTCAACGCAGCTCTGCTTCTCCTATCCGATCCTCCTGGCACCAGTCGGGGCCCCATTGCAACAAACGCGATCTCCTGTCGGGCCGTGACACGACTCCCAGGGGTCGGCAGACCGGGTGGGCAGACTGGGTGGGCAGACCGGGTGGGCAGACCGGGTGGGCAGACCTGGTGGGCAGACCGGGTGGGTCTCCACATGCAGTGGCTCGTTGGCTTCCCCATTGCGGGCAGCCGTTTAAAAAAAACGAAACCTTAAAACGTAATTTAAGGTCAAGATAATTTTTCAAATATAGCAGAGAATGGGCAGTGTCGGATTCTCCGAGTAGCAAAAGTAGCTGCATATGCTACGGGCCCCGGACTTTCAAGGGCGCCGCGCGAAACGCTTTCAAGCTATCAATTCCGGTTCAGTGATTCTGCACTTGCTCTATTCCTATAGTACTATACTGCCTTCAACTTTTATGAATGACTGGGTGTTTAAGGTTAGCGATTTGTCGTATTTTCTGGCTGTATAGCAAGTAAAAAAATACAATTAATTTACTATATAAGTAAAAAATGTGTGTTTTTATATATTTGTTTTTATTTAGGGCCCCTTTATAACATATGCTACAGGCCTCACACTAGCTTAATCTGGTACTGGGAATGGGTCACTGTTGAATGTCTCGATGACAACAACATTTACAACAGTTTAAACTGCATTGTTAAAGAATAGCTAAAGGGAGGGTAAAAAACTGAGGAGACAAAGTTTATTCTGTCACTTATTTTGTTTATTTAAGTCAGAATGTGTTTGTCGTCTGCTGTATACAAGAAGCTGTGCGTGTGATGCGGCTCTCGAACTATTTTGGTCAAAGACAAAAACAAGTTTTCTTCTTCTCTGAAAGGTTGCCGACCCAGGACTAAGTGGAATACTCCAGAGAGGATCCTGTACACTCTCGTTCAAAGTACTTCTATGCATCTCAATTTCTGTCTCGGAAAAGTCCTCTCTCCTCAACCAGCAGAACGCCTACAAGGCAAACGAATACTGATAAACAAATATACTGCCCATCGCGGGGACTGTTACCCTGCATTAACCAAGATAATATTTTGCATCGACATTTCTATTTAATAAAAACATCAACAGCGACATATACCATACTGGAAAAGCAGGAAAAAAATGCAACCCCTCACATATGCAGCTCGCCGTGTTTAAATTGGCTCACCCAGTGAACTTGTGATGGTGTACTCATGGGATACGATTTTGTACCAAATTCAGCAGCTGATTAACCTTCCAGCGGTCTAATGTGTTTTTTTTTTACAATTTTCCAGATAAGTATTTGGCCAGATTATAGTTGTGTCCCATGAAGCTGTACCATGTTACCATTTGAGGTTAAATCCACATGTCATATTGTGAGGCTCTTGAATGCAGAGAGATATTCTAAAGATTTAGCAAATTGGTCTTTGTAATGAATATTTTAAATGCGTCATTGCATTCGTAATTAACATAGAATATAGTGGACACGATAGCAACTAGTCTGCTTCATTTACAGTGATTGCTTTTCCACATTCAGTGACAACAAAACATTTTTTTTAATTCAAGTTTAATTAGATCACCGCTTTGAGAATCAGCCCCTTTATCCGTGAGCTGTTTTGTCCATTCTTAAAGCATCACACGGTTGTCATTCTGAATATTTGTGCGCGATTTTCAAAAAAACACTGCAGAGTAGATACTCTTTCACCATATTTTACCAATGCGCTACGCTATGTACCATATGCAAGTAGCAGGCATGCTCTTAAGTCAAATTACTTGTTTAATTTTAAAGGTCTTGATAAAGAGAATTACGTGTTGTTCTTTCGATAGATTTTTTTAAAGTAAAAAATTATTCCAAATTGATTTCAATTCCACACATTAAATCTTCATTGTCAATCAGGTGAGACTGCAGAAAATGAGCGTGGCCAAACCAAATTTAAGTGGCAAAATGGAATCAAACGCAAGATATGCCACGAGTTAACAAAACCAAATTTCAACCACACATTCCATTGGTCCATTCACGTGTTGATTTTTCGGCAAGAAATCCCCTCGCCCTGGAGGGCCGGTTCCTCGCGTTCAACGCTCAGCGACATATGTTCTGCATGGCCCAGCGAGAGGTCAGTTTGTGGGCGTACTCAGAGTCCCAGTCCCGGGAGAACACAGCCTCCAGCTGGTCCCGAACTGTCCCCGAGGTAGCCTGGTCGGGTCCCTGAGTTGCGCCGAGCTTGGCTTTGGTCTCGTTCATCACCAGACCGACCCCGGCCGTGTCAATGAAGTAGTCCTCGGCCCAGTTGGATGTTCCTAGGTGGGAATGTGAAAGAAGGCGATTGGAAGGTTGGCTGTTGACACTGGAGTAGACGACGAGGCTAGAGAATGCATGAATGTCACCAGGTAGATGTTCGCCGCTGTGCTGTGTAGCTCGTGTTGCTTGACGTGATGTCCAACGTTTCGTTCCACGCGCTCGGAGAATTCTCAATATTTACACCGCAGTTTATTCGAGGTGATTAAGTTTAAGGTACACACTGTAGGTCTCATTATCTCACTTAGGCCAAACCTCAGCTGGATGACTGAACTCACAACTTCCCAAGTGTGGATCAAACCATAGATTAAGGCGATTAGGAATGTAAAATGTGGCTTATGTGATGCTCTTGCCAGTGGTGAGTGTGTGGATTATATAAGAAGTTGAGACGGAACATTAACTCTCAACACCTGGGTGTGAACCGTCCCACCGACTTTAAGCCTAAACTATAACTTGGCACACATATGCACGGTGCTGGGCGACACTGATATTTAACATTTCAAACTATTATAATTCGAAGTGAAAATCTGCGTATTGTGAATATCCATGCGTATTCAATGATTATAAAACATTAACTTTGTTTTTAGTTTATTCATCGTGTTGTGCTGTGTGAAAACCTTTAAGAAATATCACGAACCAATGTGGTCAAATGATTGTAGCTCGCTCAAAAAATGTTTCGCTTAATGACCATCATGCTACTGCTTTTATTAGAGCTGGTGATTATGTATGTATGTTGAACTTCGTTCGCACCATACGTAGCCCACTATGCTAATCGGAGGTGCGGGGTGAAGGACAACAAAACTGCACACAAAAGGCGGTTCTCAAGAAATGAGTTTTCAATCTAAATTTAAAAGTGCATAGCTCCAGTGGCTTCCTAATATCGGAAGGAAGAGCTTTCCAGACGGCCGCAGAAGCGCATCTAAAAGCGCGCGATGCAGTAACCGTCTTTGTTCGATGGTTAGACAAAAGTCGCCTCTGCTGCGAGGATGGCCAGAGTTTGCGTGGTGATGGTTTATGCTCCTTCGTGGGAGTGATAGGTGTATGGTTGCAGTCGTGTTTGCCCGTAAAGGTGTCTATTACCTATGTAAGCCGTGTTTTCAGTCACCATGAACTTGTGGTGGTAAATACGAGTGGCAGGAATAGACTTCTGGTGCTCGTCGACTGGGATCTTGAAGACTTTCTGTTGAGCGGCAAACAAGAGAAGCGCTCGCGTCAGCCTCATCGTTAGATCACGCACACGGGTCCTTGAGCTCTCTGTAAGCCACAGGAGACAGCCACTGGGTTGGTACACCCACGGTAACACTTTACACTGGAAGTAAAAGGCTGCGATGTGGTGGCAGAAATGGTGGCGTTGAATTCACTCTCGTAAAAACGAAGGTTGAAGGTTTAAAAGCAAACGTGACCAATTTCCTTAACAATAACATTGTCTGCAAATGTTCCTCAATGCCCCATCACACGATTGCATTTATTATGGGAAATGAACCATCAACTCTGCATTCCCACTCACCAGCAATGATGTTTACCCACTCGGCTATCCAGATGGCTGCCAAGGCCACCGTGATGCAATGGTCAAGTCTCTTAAATCCCTCCACAGCAGTATAAATGGGTGTACGACAGTTAGTCGACCAACAGCTCATTCGTGGTGGAGTAAAGCGTGGGTACTCCCCACCATATCCAAGCTTTCTGATCAGCGTGAAAGATGAATCCAAAGACCCTCGTCTATCTCGAGGCTCCCTCGAATGGGAGGCTCTTTGGCCAGCGGTGGCGTGAGCAAGTGATTGTTGGCGGGCAGGGGGGGGGCACCCCTGGCTAACAAACTGCTGGACGATGGTCTAGGACGTCGCCGCCGTCGCCACTACCCACCACTTCGACGTCGCAGCCCGTGGAGTTGTCGGTGAGCGCCTGCAGCGAGCGCAGGAAGATGAACATGGAGGTGCGCGTGTAGTGCCAGCAGCCCACCAGCAGCTTCACGTGGACGTGCCGCTCGTAGGCCGCGCGGCGCAAGCTCTCGTCGATAGCCGGCCAGTACCTGGCGAGTGAGCGGCGCTGCCAGTTAGCGTCTCTGGATTTTTTTTGTATCCCCCAAAAAATTTATCCGGTGAAAAAAATAAGAACAGGGCTTTGGAGTGGATAAAAATTGCGTAGCCGGGTTCGCGCGAACGGCGTCACGTCGCGTTACGGATCTCCCGCAGCGCAGCGCGACCCCTTCATGTTAGAAATTGTCCCACAGAAGCGGATGCCGTAGAGCTGCCTCCGACAATCCTCAGGTGACCTCTGTTTCGCACAGTAGGGGGCAGCACCTGCCCACCCGCTCCGTCACTGAGAGTAGATTTTGGCACGTGACGATGACGTTAGACTTTAGCTAAATTAAGTGCAGAACTAAATTTAATGTGATGGTATTTTGTGCGGTCCACTTGTAACCAGGCTGAGACCATCAACTCACGAGACTTGGGAACGAAATTTAACAGCAGGCAGCTGCGCGGATTTAAACTCAAGATCTCAGTGGTAGCAGCTCAAGGCTTCCCTACTGCAAGTGTAAGCAGTATAAGTCGATAACTTGTACTATATATCATCCTACCACTGGGAAGACGGCAACATGAGTTGGATTCCTGCCCAGGACTGCTTCAGTGATTTCTGAATCAGCCCTGGGTCACCTCTGCACCAACCCACACCGACCGGGGTGGTGAGCCCAAATAAAAGCAACCAATTCGCACTCCTGCCCACATCTTTCCCTCAGCATAGAACAAACAACAACTGAATTGCTTGTTTTACACTTCCCATCGGCCACACAGACTTCTGGGAGTGACATTTGCGTTGTGAAGTATGGTGAGAGAACGCCCAAGCCCGGCACAGTTTGGGGAGGCCTACATCCGGCGCCACATTGACAAATGGCTGTAATTTTTGTGTTACCACGAGGAACAGGATGTGTCATTCTCAAATTGGCTTCCTGGATTTAAATGCCTCGAACAAGTAAATGTTGTTCTTTTCCCACGGAGATAACGGTCTGCGCACGGACAGGATTTTGTTCAGATGTGTATTGTTTTCAATGAGGGGATGCTTTAATTCACACGTTTGTAAACTGTGGTTATTTTAAGCTGAATCCGATTATTGACAAGAGCTGTCTATTGAAAAATATCCTGTTTATAGTAATGATGGCAACATATAGCTTTTTATACACACAGGTTGCATTTCATTGCAATTACTCAACCTTAAGTTGTTCGTTTATATTCTTTAAAAAAATGCGATTGAAAAATAATTCTGTATCCAACCCTTGAGCTGGGCAGATGCAAATTTTGAAGAGACAACGCCCCCGATTCGGTTTGGCCACAAGGGTTATCCGGCAACAAGGCCGAGCGTGAGCGGATTTGGTGCGACGCTTGTTTTTGCGAAGCACCTGGGAAGTGTGTGGAACTCCTTGATGGGGAAGTAGTTCATGATGGCGATGTGCACGAACGTCCGGGCCGAGTCGATGACGCTTAAGATGGCATCGAGGTCGGAGGTGCGGCCCGTGGCACACAGGCTCGGCGGAGAACTCTGCGGAAGAGGCGAAAGGTCAAGGGGTCATGTGGGCAAACATTTGTTGCGATGGGAACTCCGTAAATTGCCACCAATACCAATACCCCGCCATTCGCCACTTAGTGACGGTGACGTCATCACGGCGCCTGTGCCGTGGGGTTCATGCGTGATCTTACATCATCAGTATCGTCATTCATTGTCATCCTCTGGTGGATGGAGACCTACCCAAGCAGCCTTCACCGCTCCATTAATTCCATTCCTTGGCTTCCACCCCCATCATTGCTCTTGGTTATCGGCCATCATTTTTGTCATCATCAATCACAATTTATGTAATTTGTGACAAAGTAAATTGTAAATTTGTACGTAATTTTGTTTTATATTGACATACAACCTCGTGGAATATTGAGGCTTAGTTTAGTGTTAATGTGGTTTATAAATTAACTCTCAGTACACTTGTTTTAGTTATGATGTTACCCAATCATGGGGTGGAGTGATGGTGCAGTGGTTATTGCACTGCTCCAGGAAGCCTGCGTTTGATTCCCGGCAATTACGAACACCGGTTGCAAGTGAAATCTGAACAAGTCCTGGGCCTCCTCTCTTCACTAATGTACACTGACCAGCGTGGTGAAGTATGGCCAAACAACGCCCCCCCCCGCCTACCGACACAACATGGTGAGACCTTCATTCGACAGTGGTTTGTCAAAGGCTATAAATGACATTACATAATATAATACACGACGGTAATGTGCACTGTGTCATACGCTGGCTACTAAGCGTGCTGAGACGTGTGCGCGTGACGACGATGATGTTCGCGGTGGTGGTGTTGCTGCACTTACAGAGATGTAGATCTCGGTGGGCGTGCCATTGAGGCGCACTTGCAGTGGCTTCTCCTTGTTGATGCTGGTGCTCAGGTTGGCGGGCCAGTGGGCTGGGATGGTGGCGTTGGGGCGGCCGAGCAGCCAATACACCTCAAACACCTTGGCCAAGTCCTCTCCCAGGCAGCTGCAGTTGTAGATGGCAATTCCCAGCTCCTTCACCTAGGCAGGGGGCAGAGTGCCTCTGATTAATGAACAGGCTTCACAGTACTACACGAAATGTATGGCGGTAGTAGCCTGGAATTATGTTCTGTTCAGGAACTCTGGTGCATCCATTCGCTCCGCTGGGTGGACAGAAGCGATGGGCTGGAGGGGGGGGGGGCTTTTAAGAAACTTGCCCCATCGCTTGAGCTGCCGCATCGAGAAATTGAAGCGAACCGGCGACCTCGGTTTGCGAATCCAGTGTGTATTGCTGTCATATCACACTTCGAAACTCCTTATAACACATTCATACGCTGTTAGTATACGAAGAAGGACAATTACTGTACTTGGACGTAACATTATGACTACATAATTAGACGAGGTCAAGAAAGACAACTGGTCTATCCTTTTTTTTCTTCACAATCGTATTTTTATGTTAAAGTTAAACTGTTCCAGTTGTAATTTGGTGTCATTATTTCATGAACGGGGTGGGGGTGGTTGCTTTGGAAAATCCGGCACCTGGGTGATGGCTCTCCAGTCCATGTTTGGGCTCCCAATAAAGATGTGCTTCCTGTCGACCACCCAGATCTTGCTGTGCATGACCCCTCCTGTCAGTCGGTACATGTCCACCACGCGGGTCTGCGCTCCTGCACCACAGACAAGACAATGACAACGATCCCCGTGTAGCCTTAACGGACTACTGGGATGAGTGCTGCTAGCCAGCCCCCTATGAAGGCTGGTACGGCACACGAGGGGGTGGGTGGCCAACACCACGCCCGGCCGCCTTTGTCACCGCAGTGTTGATGTTGAACACCTGTTTGCACCAGGTACTCATTTAACACTGAGTCAGCGTAGGGAAGGCCTAGGACCGGTTCAGATTATCGTCACCCGTGTTGGTGACGCCAGGTTTGTAGCGCAACGCGCTAACCGCTGCGCCGCCGCTCCCCACAGCACGCGCAAGTCGCGCAGCAGCTGTAGTTCGGTGTGTGAGCGCGTCTCTTCACATGTCCACAGAGCGTGCTTGGTTTTGTCAACAATTTAAACCTCGAAACCATCCGCATTTGTAATAATAATAAGAAGAATTATATTATTAATTATCCAGAACTACGAGTCCAATTACTCGTATTCAGGAGGATCCTGCAAATACATTTTTAAAAAATATTTTATGAGTGTGGGAGGAAGCCGGAGCACGTGCAGAAAATCAACGCGTGCGAGGGGGCAACGCTATATCCCCGTACATATGGAGAAAAGTCAACTTTCTGTGCTGCCTCATCCTGGCAAGCCAGGCGATGGCACCTTCAATCACACAGGTAGAGTGTTGCACAACCTTCGTGTATTCCAACAACCCTCGATGCCTCCACAGTGCTGCGTGTAATCACCAGAAAATAAATACCACGAAAGTATAAATGACCAAATTATACATTTCCAAGTTGTATTTTCCTAAGTTACTCTCCTTAAAGTGTGCCTTGTTTGTGCTCCTGTGATGACAAAAGATGGCAAGAGAGTTTATTTTTTTTCATCATGTGAGATAACGAATTGAGAGTTGAGACCATGCGTCATAAAACAGGGCCTTGCAACCGTCAATTTACAATGCGTTTATACTCCGAGTAATTGCATTCGTGTCGTGCAGCCATACATTGCATGTAATCAGTCACGCAATTTTTTGCACGCTGGTAGTTTCATCGTCGAAATGTTTCATTCCAAAATTGGGCTTAGCTTCATTGTCTGCTGGGAGCAATCGTGTCAAAGGCATGTGTGCGTGTACTTGGCAGGAGGTAAGAAATACTGCACTAATTAAACTTTAGTGTTGACCAAATTCCAGCATCACCAACTTACTGAACAGCAATCAATTCAAGGCAGCGCATTGAATACACATTAGAAATTCGCCACGATTTGACGTCATGATTCTAATAAAAGATTTATTATTACTTCTCATTTTGTATTGTCTGTCTCATACGTTCTGTCTAGGCTGGTCTACGCTTTTCATTCCATTAGCCTAAAGGTATATTATTGTGAAATGTGCATATCATTTGCATACATTATAAATACAGTGATAAGTTACGTCGCTGAATGCGTTTATGCAGGCATTGTTAACAAAAGAATCGTCGTTTCACGCGTAAAAATCGCTCCTGTTCCTCGGGGACAATATGGTCCGCGTCTTTCACTGGCAGTCAACATTCCGAACTTTGCTGAGCCCTTCTTAAAATGGTCAAATTATGCTTTGGGTCATGCCAGCTCTCCGGCGCGTGCCTGGGTAGTGCCGATTGTCGTTTTTCACGATGTCCGACGTTTTGTTCCACGTCCCGTCGGCAGCTTGTTTAAGGAAACTGATTTGATTTATATTCAGTTCTGCCAGCGCATGGAAACGTCGGACACTGTGCCGAACAACACGAAGGCACGTCTCAGAGCCGACAAACACAAAACCACAAATTCCTCTGCAGTGGATTTCGAGGCCACAGGATCTGCCACTGACTCGCATTTATCCACCACTGTGGTATGCTACGAAACTAAACATAAAACACCAACAAGGTCGTTTCTTTTAGTGAAAAATGTTGGCCACCTCGAGAATGACTTTCTCTCTGATGGAGACATTTAACAGGTGGGAGTTCGTTAGGCTTTGTGTACCTGCGGCGGTGAGGTTAGCAAAGTCGGTGCTTTCGGACATGATGCTGTTGCTAGACACGGCTGAAACTGCTACACCCTTGGAAGGCAGCGATAGCAGCAGATCCAAGAGGTCTTTTCCCTGCAAGGAAGCAGTGACTTTAAAACAACATCATTGCACCGAGAGAAAGTGTGACTATTGTTGACATTGCGGACGGCATAGAGGGCATACCACAATGACTTTACACATTGGAAATTCTCTAACTCGTTTGTCTCTACGTGTAAATGAATAATTTAGAAAAACTGTAAAAAACACACACACAGGACTTGTGTGTTTAATGAAGAATATTGTCGCTTGTTTTTACGGCAGATGCTTTGAAAATACTGCACTGCAGAACACTATCAACATTTTTAAAAAGTAAAATCATTTTATTTGGTGCACTGCACTTTGCACCTCCGATTAGCACGATTGGCTACGTACGGTGCGAAGGAGGTTCAACATTCAGACATACTGTGAAGCCGCCAATCGGAGTTATATTCCTGGTCATGGCGAATGTTAGCGGCTCGTGATATTTGATCTGACTTGGAGCTCCCTTCCACCTTCACCAACCATCACTGACCAGCGTGAAGAAGTACAGTCAGATAACCCCCATCCACACACAATACCTGTCGCCATCGCAGGGTGACGATAGGTTGTGGCGGCTTAGGGGCATCTTCATCTAGCAGTGGATTGACCACGGTAAATGATGATGATGATGATGATGATACCCAACTTAAAGCAGTTTTTTTTTGGAACTTCACAAAGCATTCATGAAGGAAAAAAATAAATGTACTTAGTAGCTATAAGTGATTAGCTTGTGAATGTGTACTTGAAATTGTAATTGGATTTCTGTCGACAAGACAAATATGTAAAATAAAAAATAACTGTATGTGCACAATTAACAAATTTTGGTCAGCAGAGCAGTGTGTGATTGTGACCTTGCCACTGAAATATATTAAGTCTGGAGAATATTAATGCTCTGGCGGCAATCGGAATACTGCATTCCCATATCTGCACGGTAATAAGCCAAGGGACAGATACTGTGACATGATTTGCAAGAGTGGCAAACTGTCCTGGCGGTGGGTCACAGCCCCGAATTCTTGGCATTTGCAAAAACGCTTGCTCCTGGCTAAAACTGGACGTGAACCTTTCTCCTGTGAGGGCTAGGTCAACCCCGTAAATGAGGCGTGCGTATCTGAACACATCTCTCCGGTATGTGCGTTTGATATTTAACAAAAGAAAGCGACCCCACGCAACAACTGTGAAGCAATCAAAAACAACAGCAACCACCACATTTCATTCCATTGCAGTGCCTGCTGTGTCAGGGCTGGGTCAGAGGCGGCTCTTGGCTTCGGTTTGAGAAGGGGGCAAATTCCTCTTCGTGTTTTCTAGTTTTAGGTAAATGATCGTTGAATTGCTATGCATACGCATAGGGGTAATGATGCATCAGACCACCAGCGCCAGCCATCCTGGGAAGATGCAAGCCCACTGCTGTGTAAGCAACCTTACAGAGGTGATCGTCTGTTCAGAAAAAGTTCTGATCGCACCAGCCAATGACAAATGGAATTCGAATATAGCGAGCACGCGAGGGTGTGCACGCCCGGCCGCCTTTGTCTCCCTTGTGGCGATGTTTACACGTCACACCAAGTGCATACTAATTTGAAACTGAGTCGACCTAAGGGAGGCCCAAGGGCCCCATTCAGATAACCGTCACCGATGTTGGCCGTGAGAGAGAGACTCGAAATCGGGTGGCCGTGTTTGTAGCGCGCAGCGCGTGCCAAGCGCTGCCCCACCGCTCCCCCAATACCCACACGGCCGCTATTCGCCACCGAGTGACGGCGACGCCACCACGGCGCCTGTGCCAGGCCAAGTGCACTTTGAGAACCACGTGAGAGTGTCGAAGGCTCGCTGACGGGAGGTCACGGGACGGACCCAGCAGGTGCCGTGGGCTGGCTGACTTGAGATGACTGTCAGACGTGCCAGCTGTGCTGCCAACGACTCACAAACACGCGCTGCGCCACCAGAGGGGCTACTGTGGTGGGGGGGGGGCATGTGGTAGCGTGATGCGACGCACACGGACCTAGTCGGCCACAAGGGGGGCCCCGAATCAACAGATTAACGAGTGATAAAGGTTAAGGGAAAACTATTTTAAAAAATGAGAATAATATATATATAGTTGTAGTTGTAGCCGACATTATTGTTATGTGGGGTTAAAAACCATCCGCAAATATTTCAGTAAAAGCGAGTCGGGAGAAAGGAGGTGGGGGCACAGTCGGATCTTGCATAGCCCCCCCCCCCACCAGCTGTTAGGTAGCTGCGCCCCTGGGAACAACCACGAAAGCAAGATTGTAAATATTGTGGATTTGCTCTCCAAACACCGGTGTGCTGTACAAGTAAAGAATCGGCACGTTCTGTTTACGTGACAAACCTTACTAATTGGCTGTGTTGGGTGGTGGAGGGTTTAACGACACATTTATATTTACGCGATCTAACCGCCAAAAAAAAATATTATTGATGACATTGCTCGCTGCTCGCGAAAGCCTCCTCCGTGTCAAACTGACAAAAATCCAACCAAAAACCCCAGACGAGCGGGGCACGAGTTGGCGCGGGGGGGGGGAAGGAGGGGGGGTCACCTCTTTGGCGCTGCTCTCGTTGAGGCCGAGGTCGCTGGCCGTCAGGGTCCAGAAGAAGGAGGCCACCTGCAGCGTGCGCTGGGCCGAGCGAGCGAGCCGCGTCCACCCCGGGTGCAGGGGCAGCAGCATGGACGCGTTGGGGCCGTACGCCATGCCGTCGGGAACGCTCTCCATCAGCGAGGCACTGACACGCGACAAAGACAAAGATCCCCTTCCCACGCCTGAACAGACCGTCGGGGCAAGTGTTGTTAGCGAGTAGCAGCGCCTATGAAGGCCGGCACGGCCACACCAGGGGGTGTAAGGTGGGCAGCAACCACGCCGGGACCCGCCTTTGTCTCTTCCGAGTGGCGACTCATTCCAAATGCTCACCTTGTTTGAGGCACCCATCCTTCTCTATACCCCTCTCCACCCTCTCCACCCCCCTCCCCATCCCTCTCCACCCTCTCCACCCCTCTCCACCCCTCTCCATCCCCCTGCCACACGGCAGCCACTGGCCGTGTAAAAAGTTGGCTTTTTGGCACAGGGCACTAATGCCAATGCAATATGTGTACAGCATTAACCATTTTACGTTTATGTTATATTAACCCTCATTATTATTATCGTCTGTACCTTGAATTTCACCAACGAGTTGCAATAATGTGTTAGACATGGCACCAGCCTGTGCACTCAAAACTGTGTTGTGAATTGTGCTTCAATAAAATCACATCTTTACCATCATCATCAAGTATGTTGAACTTCTTTCGCACCGTACGTAGCCGTGCTAATCGGTGGTGTGGAGGAAGGAAACGTGATGTAACACCTGGTAGCGCACTCTGCACTCGCGGACCACAAGCCCCGAAGCCGCAAGGGAATTCAGAGACTGGGAAGGGGGAACTCCAGATGGGAAGCCACCCACACGGACCCAGACAATGGCTGTCGATGATGGCCCCACTCCAACTGACACGACGGGGCCAAGTGATTGGATTTTCTGTTTGCACTCAGTTACATATTCACTTTAAGATGTTTTTTGTTCATGTTTTTTGTTTGTTGCGGTTGCACCCGATGCAAGAGCCGAATGGCTCACAGGGCTATACCGAATAAATGAACTTGAACTTGATTGGGGCCCCTCTGCTCGTCTATTGCATTGACAATTAATCCGTGTGTGGGGTGGGAGGGAGAGGTGCGGAGGATTGCGTACAGCCCCGGGCATCGAGCCACCGTTTGGACCCCCGACCTCCCCACCCGCGGCAACTCGCACAGTTCGCCTGCGCCAGCTTCCTCACCGCGCCCTGGCCAACTGCCCACGGACATCCACCCACGGGGGCTGCTCAGGGAACAAGAGACCACCACGC
Organism: Entosphenus tridentatus; assembly: GCA_014621495.2. Lineage (NCBI taxonomy): Eukaryota > Metazoa > Chordata > Hyperoartia > Petromyzontiformes > Petromyzontidae > Entosphenus > Entosphenus tridentatus. Next base: position 1,529,711 of record CM025618.2, read on the forward strand.
ACCACGAGTGGCTGGGAATGGCGCGGTGCGCGTGAACCCCTCGGCGTGCGCCGAACACGATAACAGCGACGACGCCGCCGCCGCTGCTGCTGCTGATGGTGGTGGTGCTATTGCACGCCAAAACAATTAACCCGTAAAAACAAAGTTTTTCACTATAAATCCTTTATATGCGTGGCGGCTAGAGTCCTCTAGTCCTCTGGCTTGAGATGGCTGCCACCTATGGGTCAGATGATTGTCTGGCAGCATTAAGCAATTGGGAATTAAATATTTAAATAAAATTCCCTAAACAGTGTAAAACTTTGGAAAAAAATTTTCATGAAAATGCATTGCCACGCACAACGAGTCTGCGTGCAAAATGTCAGCTCGATTGGATCACGGGAAGTGGGTTAAAAAACGACCGAAAGATTTGCACGGTCGTAAGCAAGCAAGCAAGTGAACTTAATATAAAGGATTTAAAAAAACGCGATGTCAAATATATGAGCAAGAAGATATAGTCCCATTGCCACGAATAGATGACACCACCCGCAAGGCGAGATTCGGAACGCGTTTCCGGCACAGCCTCGCACACAGCCAGGCCACCAAAGTTCGCACCCCGTTAGCAGAAGCTGCGCTCGCCCAGAGCACGAGCAGCACCTCGCTGATTGGACAGATGCGAGGTTGCTCGCGATTCTGTGCTACTTGGGCACGATGGCAGAAATCTGCTCAGGAGCTCGATGCCAATGTCTGCTCGCCACGAGGAGAGCGAGAGCGAGATGGAGCGGTGGATTTAGGAAAGAGTACGTGTCGATTTTGCGATTCCTCCGTTGAATGAGCACGGGGGGGGGGATTTATTTTTGAGAGAAACTCCTGAGGAAAGAGATTACACGCACACGCGCGCACACACAAATGTTCTGCTAAACTCCCGTTTCCACCATCAGAGCCCCCACTAGCTCCGCCAAGTGGGGGCCTTTCCACCATCAGCGGAGTGAGCAGGACACTGCAGGGCTGCACCTTTACCTTTAACATGGAGGCTTTCGCGACCGATATTATCCACGAGGTTTTTGTTGCGTGTTTACTTTTCAACACACAACCGATGTGCTGGTACTCGTAACGAATTGGAATGTGATGTTCGCGTGACAAACCTTACTAATTGGCTGTGTCGGGTGGTGGCGGGTTTCACAACACGTTTATATTTACGCGATCTAACCCAACAAAAATAGCTCAATTGTGGGCCTTTATCTTTATATAGTTGACTGAGTAATGGGTTCATGTGATCACGACATTCAACACCACAGTGTAAAATGTAATATAATAATCAATTATTGAGTCAAATTGTTGACCCCGGCATCATTTATCGAATTATGAGGGTGGTTGGTGGGAGAGAATCGTTGGATACCCGATTGCCGGTGGACACTTGAGGATTAAACAAAAAAACTCAGTGCTTAATTTCATCCAGAACAGTCCGGGGACGCTGTTGCAGGAATGATGTTGCCACATCCATATCATCTTACTTTGTCCTCACGGCACCGCATCTAACAGTTTAACGCGTAGGCTTTCACGAACAATATTATCCATAAGAGGTTTTTGGGTTAGATCGCGTAAATATATAAATGTGTCTTTACACCCGCCACCACCCGACACAGCCAATTAGTAATGTGTGTCCCGTCAACAGAACGTGCCAATTCGTTACTAGTACAGCACGCCGGTGTGTTGGACAGTAATTCCACAACATTTACAATTCGAGTACGACGTTTCGCCAGTGATTACAACCAGCATCATCAGGCGACAGCCAGATTAGCATCATCAGGTTATCATCATCTGCCTGTCGCCAGATGATGCTCGTTGAAATTACTCACCAAACGTCGTACTCAGATTGTAAATGTTGTGGCTTTGCCCTCCAACACACCGCTGTGCTGTACTAGTAACGAATTGTTCTGTTGACGTGACAAACCTTACTAATTGGCTGTGTCGGTGGTGGCGGGTTTAACGACACATTTATTTACGCGATCTAACCCAAAACCCTATATTATAGATTTGACAAACCTGTTCATCGGATTATACTTGTGCGCCGTACTCTAAAATCCAGCGGTTAGTAGTTGCCTTACTCTCGATAATCCCTCTAACAAGACTGCAAGCGACGTTTTTTGTTGTCGTCGTCGTCGTCGCAAAATATCGAATGAGAGGCCCTGACAACAACAACAACCACCACCACTGACGCGTCACGCACGCCCAGTACCTGCACGAGTCCTCGCACACTGCGATGACCCCTTCCGACTCGGACTGGCCCTGGCTTTCCGAATCCCAGAAGAGTGGCAGCAGCAGAAAGACGCCCACCAGCAAGAGTCCCACCAACAGAAGGAAAGTCATCAGCCATCTTTTCTCTTTTTTCTTCCTCTGCACGATACGAATGGAGGCCGAGGTGGGGGTTAGAATTACACTCACCCAAGGCACCCCCCGTCCCTCCCCCACATGTCGATGCATAAAATAAATAAGCAATGTCTCCCCTCCACATATTCGTCTCCCCACAGAGCAAAAATTCAATTTTCTTGCACAACTCATCAGCCGCACAACCTCCTGGCGTGAGTGAATACGTTCAGCAGCGTGATTTGGTACAGTTTGACCCGGCTACGTACAGTTTGGAAAAAAGTTCAACGTGCATAGAGAAACTGTGAACGGATTTCGACACGCAGTTGCTCATCAGCAGTCACGCTTGCTCGAATCAACGCTGGTGAAACCACCGTATCTTATCAGCAAGGACTCTCTCTCTTTACGGCACGGGTTCTTGTTTGACACAAAATGACATGCAGTAATACCACACAATTATAATCAGCGTGGTTTACGTACACATTGTTCGGGCGAGCACTGTGAGCAATCACCCAGACCGCACCACGAACACCACGCATTGCACTACATGATACATTAACTTCACGTTGTTATTATTAGCCGAACATTAAAAATCACGGAAAGATGTCAAATTTAGGAAGCAGTGTATGCCTGCTATGTTGTTCGAACTACGCAGTGCATTTATGGGGACATCTATAAATACAATTCAGTGTTGCGTGTGAAATTTCGCATTACAGATTCAATATAACAAGGCATTTTGTACAAAGGGTATAATGCTCTGAAGTACATAAACACACAGACAAGTATTGTTTCAACACTTTGCCACATTTAACAGAGTTAAACCGATATATTTTGAGTGGGGGAGAGAGGAAACATCGCATGGCAATTGTCACAGTAACCATTTACGGAAGATATCGAGTGGATGAAACGTGTAACTCGGAGCAGGTAACGTCAACGTGACGTGTTTGAGGGTAAGCCGTTCACAGCGAAGCAACGTGAAAGCGAACGGTGACGTTTGAACGCAATCGACACGTTACCTGTCGTCTCGTGTTGCACGGCACATGCATGTACATCTTGTGGTCACATAGCTCATACATGATCTCTTCCTTCATTGGAACTTGCCAAGATGAGTTGAACCAACCCCCGTTAAGAGAGACAATCACGTTCGGTCAACTTGGACATAACGCCTGACACACGCACACTATATGCGCGCACACACACTATATATGTGTGTGTGTCGGTATAATCACGTCCAACGTCAAAGGCAAATAAATCGTTGTGGCGGCTTGATTACGAGCGTGCCTTTTTTAAAGGGCGGTGCGGTGGGTGGGGTGTGTGGACGTCTGCGTTGAAGAGTCTGCCGAAGAATGGTAGTGGTGGTGGTGGGTGGGTGGTGGTGGTGTAGCAAGCACGGGCTGCGTGGGTCAGGGGGAGTGTTGATAGGAGTGGAGGGGAGGGGAGGCGGCGGTGGTGGGGTTGGGTCGGGGTGGGCCGGTGGGTTGGTGGTGGTGGGTGGTGGTGGGTGGTGGGGAGAGGGGGGAAAGCGGCCGGGTGTCGGGCACGGTGCCAGCGCGCTGTGCGCCACACGCACGGCACCCAGCATCAGCTGCACGACGTCATCTGACGAGCGAGTTGCAGAGTTACAATGGACATGGTGGGAGGAACGGAGAAGTATAATCTCGAAACGGCTGATGGTGATGATGGTGTGATTGTTTATATGGGCCGGTCGCATGGCGAAGCAGAAGAACAAGTAAGTGCTTGACTCGGACCCTCCGCATCCATCAATCGTTTCCTTTACAAGCGAACAAAAAAAAGCGCGTGCATGTGTAAGCGTAGCCGCAAGTCGATAATGCATCTGCAGTGGAATCGGCACCAAGGCGGTGTGTCGTGAAGCTTGGAGTCACAGAAGAGTTCTTCTTCTTCTGTGTTTCACAGTCGGACTCCTGGCCCCAGCCCGCTCTGCCACTGCTCACAGAGCCCTCCCTGGAGTACACGGCGAATCGGCGTGACCGCCCCGGGCCCCGCGCTTTGGGGGGGTTCCGCGCTTCGACGTCACGGTGTCAGATGTAACACTTCGGGTTTAGTTTGAAGGCGCGGCGGGAGGGGGGGGGCACGGTGCGGGGTTTGCCCCGGGACCCCCACCATAAACTTGCTGATGTGCCCAACAACAGCGTATCACGACTCGCAGCCAACAACTTTATTTCGGAGACAATCGGGATTGTCGTGAGCGAAAGTAGCTCGTCAATGAGATATATTTTTTCGTGTTCGAGATTCTACCTTTGTTGTTATTGTTGTTGCAAACTTTAGATTGCCGCTGCGACATGGGGATCCGTACGCACATTCATGGCTCTCCATGTCCACGTCCTCTGCGTCGATGCACACACACAAATAATAATCAGGCTGAACACGTTCGTCAATAATACAGTGGTGGCCTTCAAAGGAAAAGTATATCATCATGGGGGTGGCGTTTCGGGCAATGGAGAAGGGCCATCGCCTGAAACGTCGCCTTTTATATACTTTTCCTCTGAAGGCCACAGTGTTATGGACGAATGTTTTGAGTTTGTTATCACGATTCAAATGTGGAATACAGCTTTTTTTTTATCAATGTGTTTGCGTGTTTTCTACGAATGCAATGCAATAAAAAAACACCCAAGACTTCAAAGGGAACGCACACACGCCAAACTGTTGTTCCAACATAGCGACAACATCCACTGCTCGATGATGCTTACCTGCGTAAGCAGCGCCTTGTCAGCGGTCCAAAGCACCTTGGCCTCCACAGCTCAAAACGTCAGCCCACATTGCCAAAGACAACGGTGCATGGATACCCGGTCCAAGAATTTCCCCACCGCGCGCATGATTACGAGCCCATCGCTGTTTAAACTAGAGGAGACATTCTGGGAGACATCCTGAGCACAACATGTACTCACGCGTTCGCGTGATTTTCTCTGAATATCCCCCCAAAAGATGACAGCCTTGCTACCTACGTGTGAAAATAAGTCTGGGCTTCAATATTTAAGGGGCAAGATTGTTTTTTTATTATTTGTTTCCGTCATGAATAATATGACGGGACTGCAACAAAAATCCTTAATGGTATACTCTTTTTTTTAATTCGACCTTTTGAAATAGCGGGCCTTAATTAATTAGAGTCAAAACTTTCAACGAATCAAGCATGAACTACACGTAATTATATTCAAAAGTCAAGTGCCTTCCTCATCAAAGGACTGTGTTCCGTAGCTCTGCGATGTATGTATGTATGTTGAACTTCTTTCGCACAGTACGTAGCCAGCTGTGCTAATCAGAGGTGCGAGGGAAGGACAAAAAAAAACTAAACACAAAAAACTGTTCTAAAGAAATTCGTTTTAAATCGAGATTCAAAAGTGCATCGCTCCAATGGCTTCCTAATACTAGAAGAAAAAGCGTTCCAGACGGCCGCAGAAGCGCATCTGAAAACGCGCGATGCGGTGACCGTCTTTGTTTGATGGTTATCCAAAAGCCGCTGCTGCTGCTGCTGCTGCAAGGATGACCGGAGTTTGCCTGATGATGGTTCATGCTCCTTGACGAGATCGGCGTGGTAGGGCCCGTTGTGTTCTCGGGTTGTTCCCGCGTGCTGGGTGCCACGCTGGCTAGGAGGTGTTAATTACCTCTCCTGGTATACTGGAGGTCGTGGGTTCAATCCCAACCCTGACACCTGCTGTATATTCGGAGTTTGCGTGTATCTCTCTCTCTCTCTCTCTCCCCGTGGTCACGTGGATATTTCTCCGGGTCCTCCGGGTTTTCCCTCCACATTTAGAATCAACATATCCACGCGTTTAGAGTATTTGGCTGCTACGAATTTCCACGAGATAAGCTATCATTAGTGATAGCCAGGTCGCTTCTGTTCGGCACGATTCCCCACGCGCTGGGAGCATCTGCCAGCCCGCGGTGCGAAACGGACATCACGGTCGAGCAGAACCGCGTGAGTCAGTGCAGTCCCTGGGTGCTCGTCATCCTCGGCAGGGCCCTTGAGCTATTGGGAGAAATTCCACACGTCCAGTGCGAGTGCCTCTGTAAACCTGCCCTCACCGCGTGCACGCCCCACCCACGTCATAATTCCAATCTCGAGAGCTACCGAGCCTCATTGTCATCAGCCATGATCTGTCCACTGCTGGCTGCAGGTCTCCCGAAGCTGTCATCATATGGACGCCTGTGAGAAAGAGCTCTGTGGCTCATCGGATTCCTCCAGTCGAAATACAGATTCAGGTAAGGAATCTGATCTCTCACGCGTCATTCCGCTTAGCACCTGCACCCCAGCTGATGTAATCGCTCCATCTCCACGGTGAGGGAGCTGTCGGGCACCATCTCTCCTTCAGAGAAGCTCGCCCACTGTTGGCGCGTCCACGCCGCGAGATCTAACTGGTGACCTCTGGACAACGTAGAGAAGTCAGAGAGAGAGAGAGAGTGGATAACGCTTGGAGACTTTACACTTCTATAGTTACGTTCTACGAAGGAAAACCATTGCCACAGTTATTGTTTTTGACGAACGTGTTGAGGTGTTGTTTGTTCTAGATTTGAAGCTTTCGTGACTGCAAGGATTCATACTCTTCGGTTTTTTCGGTAAAGTCACGTAGGTAACAATTATTAATAAAAATAATAGAAATAAAATAATAAATCACGACGTTTCGGAGGCAACACAAGTCTCCGTCATCAGGTGGGACCGTCACAGCTAGATTTACTGT
>CM025618.2:1536847-1587170 GCA_014621495.2 Entosphenus tridentatus
CACAAGTCTCCGTCATCAGGTGGGACCGTCACAGCTAGATTTACTGTATCAAGTGAGGCAAAATTGCAACTTGTATTTAAGAGCTTGTATCTTCACTTGATAACAGTAAATCTAGCTGTGACGGTCCCACCTGATGACGGAGACTTGTGTTGCCTCCGAAACGTCGTGATTTATTATTTTATTTCTATTATTTTTATTAATAATTTTTACCTACGTGACTTTACCGAAAGAACCTAAGAGTGTGTTGTTTGTTGTTGTTGTTGCTTGTGAACCACTGCCAACGCAGCAGCATCACCAAATAATCTGCATGACAAGTCCAGTGTGATGACGACCAATCACGTCATGGCAGCATCCCAAATGCGACAAGTACACACACGTGACACTGAACACTGCAATCCATGCAGAGTGCACTCGAGTCGCCGTTTTCTGCTCTTTGAAGTGTAAAGTCGATGGAATGCGGCAAATACAAATCGTTCTGCAAAGCATGCATCATTTAGTACAAATGTGTTTGTTGGTGAAGCTCCCACTCCAAATTCCGAGGTGCAATCTGAAGACAATCATAGCTGGGATCCTCCTTTGTAGTGGCAATCGTCATTTGAATGGCAATTATATTTTTTGAAAAATTCAGTTTAAATCTTTTCGAGCTAACTTCATTTTTTATTTCTCAAACAAACTGCCCCTCTGTCATCGTCGGTATCAGCCATCCTCGATCCACTGCTGGATGACGGCCTCCCCCAATCTGCCACCCATCTCTCACGATGCTCAGGTCGCACAGACTTGTAACATAGCCTGGGAAATTGTTAAGTTTAAAAAGGTGGTTTCGTTTGCCTACTTGCCGAACAATAAGTTACATTTAATGGGACTATAGTACATGAAAGAGAACTAAAAGTTATCGAGGAAAAAATATATGTAAATATGTTATTTTCGGCCGTTTAAAAATACATAGCACGGGATACTGTCAAGAATATTGTCATAGAGGGGCCAATTGTTTAGAGGAAGTGTCATCACCAATAACATCTGGTTTAACAAGCAGTATTCAGCCAACCTGATTCTGCTGATGAGACACAGAAGGGCGAAACTAATCCGGAGTTTATTTGCTTGAGCAAATGCTGCTGATGGGGTGACACAGTGCTCGTCCACGTACATCTGTGTCTGTGGCACGGGTGTTGTTATTTGTGGGGTCAACACAACTAAGCCATGGGGAAAGTGACCGTTTCAGCAGCAGCAGCAGCAACAACATAAAAAGCCTAATAAAATATGTTGATTCTTCTTCAGCTGGACCGATTAACAATTTATTTTCCACAAAATCATAGATTTTACTTGTGTATACTAAATTGTGTATACGATTTCGGCCAAAAGCCATCACGAAAGGCATGAAGCGGTTTTCAGCAGGCGGTACCAAGATGCCGACTGCAAAAATGACCCCCTGCGTGTGACCAATCTCGTCGGATCTCCAGAAGCTCAGCAGCTTTGAGCCTGGTAAGGCCTTGGACGGGAAAGCACAGTAACCTCCCAGTAAAATTAGGCTTCGGTAACAGCAAGATGGCCAGGAGATGAAAGTGCTGCATGTCACCCCTGATAAACGTGGGTTTCCTCCATGTTTTCCAGTCTTCTCTCACGTGAAGCTCAAACAAACGTGAATGGAATTTTTGCCAAACATCCAAATGCAGGATCCTCTTAACAAAAATAGTCTTGAGACTCAATGAGTCTCTGCTTGAAAATAATGTTTCGTTATGACCGTTATTGTCACACATAACGGCCCTCCATGGTGATGTAGGGGACAGACATTGCGGATTCTATTATCCATGATGTTATCTGCAAATTTACCCAATCTATTACACTGTGTAACAAAAACATTTTTTGGGTAGTAAGTGTTATTTCCTAATTGCTTATGCCTCAAAAGTACAGAAAATGACTATTATTCCCCACAAACTTTGCTGTGAATGTCACCGCATGGAAAGTGTTGATGAATATTTGACGTAAAAATAAGGGGAAGTAATTTTTTTGTTCAATAATTTTTTTAGTAATAAGAAAATATCTTGATTTGAAGCGTGCGTGACTGCAAAAATCCATACTCTTTGGTTATTTCGGTAAAGTCACGTAGGTAGAAAAAGAAATGTTAGAAAACTTCTACCTACGTAACTTTTCCAAAAGAACCAAAGAGTATAACAAGAAAATAATAATTAAAAATGTATTTATCAGTTTCAATGCCAATTCTGAATCATCAGGACTCATCGGACTAACACGGTCGGTTACGTTTTATTGTGATTGCCTCTAATGACTGCAATGTAGACAAAAAAATTTAATTTCCTGAGTTTGTGAGAGCCTAAAAAGTAGGGATATTACTTGTTACATTCCACTTCTGGGCACATCCCTTATTTTAGAGGCCATGAAGTGAGTATTTTTGGTAGAAATTCCACATGAGAACCAGCTTGTGATCCAGAAACTGCGCAGCTGAGCATTTTACGATGTAACACAAAATATGAATGACATATTCATTACGCATGATATGAATTACATATGACATAAACATTAAATGTGTAATGATACGCATATATGGTTGTTGTTTTTTTCTGCACAGCTTGAGTTTGCATTACAGAGAAGAAAACTAAAGCGTCCGTGGCCACGACCCAATATCCTATCTGGAACGCTGCGAGTGGCAATTCTCCAACCGGTCAATCTCACTACAACTACCGCATTTCACAAGTTCAAAGCCAGCTTTCTTTGGACAGTCAATACCAATCCCTAAGTTATTCCATATTCAAGTCATTCGTATACTGTACAATATTCACCATCAGCAGTGTCTTCTCTGCCATCCGTCGCCTTCCCAGAGGTTGCCACTTGATCCGTTGAATTTCTGCAGCAGCAGTAGAAGCAGCGTCCTCCACTGTTTGCGATCACCACCATCATCATCATCACAGACCATCTGTGGGCGATGTTTCCATGGTATTCCTCTCCATTCTAGTGCCAACCATCAGCAGTACCACTGCACATTATACATTCCTGGAAAGCTTCGAATAGGTCAGGAGTCGCCGACAAAAATGAGAATAGACATTATTTACGAATTCGGTCAAAAAACGCAATATTTCAAGAGCCACAATGCACTGTGTGGTGAATGCGAGACGGTGTGGTCCTTAATAAATAACGCCACGAAGCAACACTCCTTAAAGAGCCACCGCATGGCGCTTCGAAGCTGCAGGTTGCCGATCCCCTGGTATAGGTGAATCAACTGATTGATAAAAAAAAGTACTTAGAATCATCATCACCGGATTTTGAATCGGACCTTGGTTTTCCCCCAATGGAAAATAATAAGTTACGACTTTGTCTGCTTACACGGGAAGGGACAGCACGCTTGTCTGACCTTAACGATCCATTGATTGTTGTTTATTTTTACGAGCACATTGCCAAAACGCGGAGGGGATGGAAATGAAGGTAGTTATTGTTGCAGCTGTGCATTCCGATCACTGTCACACTGGCGGCAGTGGCAGAGGAGAGCGGATCGGTGCGCGTGAGAAAAAATCATCAATAGCAGCGGTGTTATTGTTTTATTTGTCGATATTTTTTTTTGTCATCAGCGGTATTACTCATAATAAAGGATTTTGGGTTAGATCGCGTAAGTATAAATGTGTCGCGATCCTTCATTACCCGACACGGCCAATCAGTAAACAATGTGTCACGTTGACAAAAGGACTTCTTCAGCCCACCGGCGTGTTCTGAAGAGTGAACATTTAGAATTGTGGATTCACTCTTCAAACACACCGGGGGGCTAAATAAGTTATTAATTGGCGTTTTGTTAACGTGACACATGTTTTTTTACTGATTGGCCGTGTCGGGTGGTGGAGGGTTACGACACATTTATACTTACGCGATCTAACCCAAAAGTCTTTATTATGAATACTAGTGGTCGCGAAAGCCTGCCACGTGTTAAAAATGAGCGGTATTACTGTTACCACACCCGTCGCTGCAGCATTCAAGTACAACTTTGCATACTGCAGAACGCGCATTCTCACAACAAACTACAACGTGCATGGTGGATGTAGCCACGCAATGATGCAGCGACTGTTTTTTTGCACTCACAACGCACGTGCAACTGGCGAGCGCGTGTACAAATCGATTTAGTTGCGCGTCATAGCAATTATATGCTGATTGCTGGAAATGTGAATGGTCTAATCGGGCTGAGTGAACGTGACGGAACTAGCCAGAAAGAAAACTAAGAAACGCTAATGAGACGCTAATGACTGTTAGCTGATCGCTATCCTCACACTCAATGCCTTCTGGCTGACGTGGTAAGTCAACGTCTCCTCCATCTCAACACACAATCATCCATTACACACGATCGTTCAAGAGAAAACGTCAATTTTAGTCATTGCACGTAAGCCTCAAACTTTAACAAATCTAATCAAGTACGTGCTAGGATTCTTCTTTTTACTTTAAAATAAGCTTAGAGCAGGGGCTTCAGTAATGCCGTGTTTGGTTGGTTGGCAGATTCTGTGGATTTCCAAAAGGTGGATGGCCACACTGGGAGAAATAGAGCCGAATTGGCCCTTGAGTCCGCCCCCAAACACCAGCGGAAACTGCCGCACACTCAACCTGGCAATGACTCCAGTATTTTTTCCCATGCAAAGAGTATGTATATACGTACGTTGAACTTCTTTCGCACCGTACGTAGCCAATCGTGCTAATCGGAGGTGCGGGGGGAGGGACAACAAACGAGGGACCAAAAGTAGTTCTAAAGAAAAGGGTTTTCAATCTGGATTTAAAAGTGCATAAAACTAAAGCTAATAAATCAAAAGCTCTGGACGGACTGATGGAGGCAGAATGTATGTATGTTGATCTTCTTCCCCACCTTACGTAGCCAACCGTGCACGCATCTGCCCACCACGATGACCATGATGGGCAGATGCGCACCTCCAGACCTTCTAACCATCCACACCTCAACCCAATTCTTACATTCCAATACATTTCATTACCAGCCACCAGCAAGAAAAAACGCCTCAGCAGTCAAGATCTCCTCCACCACTGGTAAGCAACCCCCATTTTAAACATCTCCCTCACCAGCCCTTACTATCCAGCAAGGTGAGGTATGGTCGAATAATTGGAAGGCGACGATCTATCAAACACCGGTGCATCGCAGCAAGCACATTGCAATGTTGCGAATGGACTGGGAAACGCCAGCAGAGCGCATCCCATGGAACGTTTCAAACATTTGAAGTACCGCAGAAGATTTTGTTCAGTGTTCTAGAGTCGTGCATTCACGGTGCCGCTGATTGGTACCATGGTGGTCGAGAGAGGTGACTGGCATCAGTCGTCACTCCGTTGGCACGTACCTCATTCTGGCACAGGGAATGGCCAGGCATAAATAGCAACGTTGACACCTACTGCGAAAACTCGGCAACACCCTCTTTAAGAAGGAGTGCTTGCGACTCAGTGAAGCTTCACTGGGTAAAACGAGCAGAATAAATACATGTCATTCACCAAAACATGCTTGATGAAAGATAATATGGACTTAAATTAAGGAACGTGAAATTTCACTACTTTAGTAAAATGTTTTTACTATTTTAGTGAAATTTCAACTTGGAATGTTTGTGGCGTGTCAAAGCAACGAATGTTGTGAACGAAGGAGTGAGCTGGAGTGAAGGAGGGGTAAAACCAAAGGACCGACTGCGATGATGTACAAACCTCGTGGACCCCGATTACTTGGAGGGACAGTATGCACTAGAGTCCTGATCTAGAAGGCGTTTACAGCAAGCTTCCACAATTTTGAAAAAACTTTTCACTCTACACCCAAGCTTCCGCATCGCCGACGAATACTTCCCAATTTTTATCACATTTTTAGAAGCCAGCCCACCACGAGCCTGAAACTAACAAAAAACAAGAAGTACCCGACTTCATGGACACATTGAAAGCACAGTAGGGGAAGGATGCTTGTTTCAGAACAGATTGAAAATAAAACAATCTGCACGTAACACCGTCAAGTCAGAGATGCTTAATATTATCTTTTTTTTTACATTTCTGCCTTGATTTCTCCAATCCGATTGTCATGAAACACGTTTCAGGCGTGTCTCGTTGCTTGACCGTCCTTCTAACATGCTTTGTGTTGTGGCAGTTGACAGATCGTGGATGATCAAGGGGAATAAACATTATGAATACCATAAAGTGTCTTCTTCCGTTCCACAATGCAGAATTATAATGTAAAATCGTGTATTTCCAACTAACATATAAAAATCACAAAAAACACCATGGTGGATCGCAGGTTGGACTAAAAACGTTATGTATCACAAGCACCGCACAGAAATTATTTGGTTGAAACATCTCATTCTAAAAAATAGTTAGTTGATTGCAATCGTAATAACGATGAAAACACTATGTAACACGATTTTTGTTCCTGGGTAGTGTTATTTTATAATTGATTATGCCTCAAAAGTATAGAAAATTGCTATTAATCCCCACAAACTTTGCTTTTGTGACCAGGACTTTATGTGAACGAAAGACACAAATGCACACGTTTTCTCATTGAAAATAGGTCAATTTCAAAATATCACTGTCCGGGTCACAAAAGCAAAGTTTGTGGGGATTAATAGTCATGTTCTGTACTTTTGAGGCATAAGCAATTGGAAAATAACACTTACTACCCAGGAACAAAACAAATAAAACATTTGTTACGATGAAATTAATTCAAATGTGGAGGGGAGTCCAGCTGCACTGTTGATAGCACGCCGCGCTTTGAACGCCGTGACCTGGCAAAGTTAGTTCCCGATCCGAGAAGAGACATTTCACTTTGTCACTATCACCTCTGGTGGCATACAACTGTATCTGTGTGGCCAAGAAAAAGTTAATTACATAACCATTTGAAATGAGTGGGTTATCAAATAATTCACTCTTATTCGCCATATAATTACGGAAGTTGTGCTGCTTTAGATGATACCAATTGCTGCTCTGGCCCATGGACTGGATGGTTAACATCAGCGGCGCGTGATGTGAACCATTCCTAGTGCTGCACCCCACTTGATACCGAAAAAATCACCAGCCCATTGTGCATTGTTCCAATCAAAACATCTTGCTACGTCTAACATTCATGGCAAATATTAATTCCCCCATATGCGAAAGCACTATATTAATGTTGACCAGGCACATGCTTGTGCCTGCGCGTGTCAGTGTCATTGCGTGCGTTAACATCAGGGGGTTCGGCAATCTGCGGCTCAGCAGCTGCATGCGGCTCTTGCAGGGGGAGCTGCTTCGATGACGTTACTCATTCAGGCTCACCACTGTCTCGTGCTCACGGGGCATTGCGGCTCTTGAAATATGAAAGTTTTTTTTTTACCAAATTCGAAAAAAATGATCTTCTTATTTTGGTTGCCGACCCTTGGTGTAACACGAAGCACTTTCTACTACGACGAAAAAGAATGAAAAATTCAAGATAGCCAATTTGTTAGTAAACATTTGGACCTTGCCCTGTGTTTTGGCGAAAGCCTTTAACCCAAAACATTTGCTTCTTCGCATTTGTATTATTGCCAAGCTCCCTTTAATTTAGGCACAATACCAGAGGCACATGTTTCACGGGCAAGTTCTGAAGGTTACGCTTTATTAAGATCAGAAAGCACGACAGCACAAGACACAATGCCCTATGCTGTTCAGTACGCAAACGTGGCTCTAACGATTCAAGGACATAAAAATACGGTTATAATAAAATTACGGAAGAAGATCATATAACTACATCGCAATATGGCATGTTTTCAAATAACTTGTAAAAAAAACGATCAAAAGCCACTGGGGACCTACCCCCGCAGGCGACTTAATAAATACTTGAAGCTCTGCTCTCTAATTACAAAGTATAAAAAAAATAAACAGCACAATCACACACAAACATTGCAAATGTAAAAAAACCCAGACGGTACACAGAATTTAGTAATCGCTTCTTGCTAATTATCACGAGACACGGGATGCGTGGATGTCAAAGGGGACCAATCTTGCTGCAGGCCTCGGAAGCTGCAGACACGGAATCGCCAGCTTGTTTTCCTTCTGCGGAAAACGCTTTCCTCATCCTCCCTCTCTCCTCCTCCTCCTCCTCATCTCCTACACAATTAATTTGGCAAACATCCTCAAAGGATCAGTACACATATTACCGACAGCAATGGGGCATTAACTACGCAGACAAGCACGTCACGAAAGGACCCAACGTAATAAACAACGCAAACGTCACTAAACCTCAACTTACTTAAGTAAACGTTATTATATAGTAAATACAAGTTTGTTACGTTTTGAGAGTAAAAGGTACGAACTCTCAGAATTACGCCAGAGAATAAGCTGTTAATGGAACCCAGCGAGTTTAAACATGAACCAACTTCTGGCATCTCTCAAATTTAAACTGTGAATTATTTCAAATCCCTTCTAGATATTGTTTGCTAAAGTCAGACATGGCATGTACCTATATGCAAAGCGTGGATTATTTGCAATAAGCAATACACACAACATGGAATTATAAGTACCCTGTTGCTTTGCAATATATATAAAAAGACACTGGAATAGGGAACTGATAGGAAGAAATTTGATACAAGTACAAATGTCCTGGGTTTTGAGTTCCTGACAAGGGAAATACATCTAGATATTTCCCACTAACGCTCATTGGGTTTTTTTATTTGTCCAGAGGACCCATGTTAAAGAACTGGCCACACTCAAGAGCAAAACGTGTTCTGGCAGAAGCCTCTAATTCTGCTACCTATTTGCAGAAAGAAAAGAAACCATTTACGCCACAAGTGAAACTCATTCTGGCGTAGCTGCATTCTACGCAGCAGAAAGCTCCACAACAGCAGCTGCTGCAGGGACAAAGTGGAGACCAGCAAAGCTCGGCACGAAGAGACAGCCCCCCCCACCCCCTTTCAATTCAAGTTCCGCTTTTTCACAAAATGTTGTCGCTGCGGAGAGGGGTTTTGGGGAATTGCTGAACTATACGCCGCTCTGATTATGGGTAAGCACATACATCCCGCCATTGGCAGAATGGATCTGAAAATGCGTGCACTTTTACACACACACATATATATATACACATCATATCAGTGTGCGTCTGTAGCGGCGTTCCAAACTCTTCCCTATGAAAGTTAAGCAGGGGAGTCCCCCCCCCCCCCAATTTGCGTAGATCCGTTCGGAACGTAGTAGAACTGTGGCGCTACTTCCAAAACGGCCGCACAAAATTGCGAACTTTGTCCACATTATGTAAAAACAGCTTCGCCCGACAAACATACGCGCAATAGACGCGTGCGACGGATGGAGGTCCGATCGGTCGATGCTGTCAGGGCATGGGACTACAAGCTGGCATGGCGACGCTCCCGTAACCCCTGGCCGTGCCGCGGGATTGATTGCTGTCCGCGGAAGAAATGAACGCGGTTTGTGCAGATTTTGTCCAGCAAAATAGAATAATGCAACAATACAAGTCGCTTCGTGGGAAGTTCACACCGCAAGATGTTTCCGCCGAGGACGACTTTATCATCGAACAAAGTTAATTGGGCCACCCGGTGTGTTGTAACGCTGTGAAAAACTAGCGCTCAACACAACTCAGCAGCTTGGGCAGTGCACTTAAGCGTGTTCCTGAGAGACAAATGCAATATCAAGGATAACGGTGGCTTTTTTGTGTGAATGCAAACATACAAAACGTTTTTAGTGAAAAGAAAAAAAAGTAGCGTTTTTAAACTCAAAGCTTTGCACAGACTAAACAGTTTTTTTTGTTGTTTAAATTTTGAATAGTTTGTCTTCTTTGGGCCTGCCGTGTGTGGCACCATTTGAAGTGTCACGTGCAATGGAAATTCTTGGCAAAAACGACATCAAGCGTAACCCCACACGCATGGGAGTAGAGGGCTAAGGATAGCCTCAAAACCTGGAATAGTGACAACTAAACTCTCCAAATTAACCGACCACAAAATATAAATTAGAATTCGATCGAATACAAACATGTACCCGAGCAGTGAAACTTTACAATAAAACACCCCGATACAATTTTTTTTTTTATATATAAATGGAATTCACATGTGCAATGGGGCACTCTGTTGGCTGTGTTTGAAAATCATAAACGAGCCACGTTTTCAAACCCATCATCATTCATTGTCACCATCACCAACGTATAACGGTGATGTATGTACGAGCACGTCTTAATTTGTTGTCAGTCCCATAACCAGATGTGCAGAATCAGCGTGGAATTCAGTTTTTCAGTGGTAAGCTAGCTTTCGTGCATTTCAATATACGCCTTAACATTTTAACAATCGTATTGAATTAGCGTTGTGGGAATGCAGAGATGTCTAATAAAGCACTTATTTACAAAGCGTGGACATTATTTGACATTTCTGTTGCGATTGTCCATGACTCAGTCATAATGTAAGGCACCACCAGAGTGTAGTCTAAATCTGGTGGCTATCTGGACAGTCCTTGTCCTCCACAATGATGCCAAGTTTGGATAGAGGAGTGACTATTTCAGCTCTAATTTATACATAGTATTATCAGCTGTTTTTAGAATATTTAGATTGGAGGAATCCGATGAGCTATGAAGCTCTTTTTCACACATGTCCAGTAGGGGCGGGTCATCAAGTTACACCAACAAATACAAAAAATGTGATATTCTTTAGCGTGGCAACTTCTCAAGGCGTTTGATGCCGGATCGTTATCTTACCGTTTACCACATTTTCCTCTTTTGGGCAAGCATTTCTATTCCGTCAACACGTGCTTTGAGGGGTCTCAGCTCTTCCTCTGTTGCACCTTGTCATGTTAGACATCCCCTGCAAGCTGGAAGTTTATTGGTCTGTATCCAATCTTCATCGGACCCTAAAATCTGTCCATGTATTCCCAAACTATGGTGATAGAAACACAGTCAACCTCGTGTTCTTATGACTATACCAGATGCGAACTGATCTACTCGTCTTTATTTATTTCATATGGCGTGTGAAAAGCAACTGATAAAACGTAAATTTACGTTGAGTTTGGTCATCTATTCGATGGCATTGGTTCACTCGTGTTACATCAATAAGCATCAACTAAACACAACAAAGGGGGTAAAAGCAACATCTCATAAAAGCAGTTTATTATTGGTGACATAACATTAACATGCTTGCTACTTTTGCCTCTTACAAGAATAATGTTTCTCCTGCTGAAGTGGACATATCACCTGTAGCTTGTCTAACACATAACCGACAGAGATGAGAAGTGTATTTTATTTAGTTTTAAAGTTTGGCTCATTAATGTCAGACTAATTTATACACATTAAGGACTCAACTAACGGAACATAGCCAATTAAAACGAAGGGATTGCATATGAACCTGGTGATCTAACGTAGATTCCTTGCCATGGTTAATGGACGTGGCAGGCGATATCCAAACCGATTCCTGAATCTCTCTCCCCCTTCCCAAACCCGCACTGAATAGGATGGTGAAGTATGGTCAAGCAACCACCCCCGCCCCCCCCCATAGTTAACATGGCACGGGCAGACTTTCAACCAGCATTCGATTGGCAAAGGGCTGGAAATAAATCGTTATATTACTTAAAAGTGCCAAATTAGTACTTACTTTTAGTCATTTATGGTCTTCACTAGGTCACACTCAAACGGTTTTGTTAAAATACACATTAAAAATTGCAAATAAACAATAATCATCGACTTGTGTCGAATCCTCGAACTAGACAGATTTAAACAAAAAAAACTGCGACATCGTAAATGTTCTCTGAAAGTTTTCTGCCGAGATGGAGAAAATTTATTTTCTAATCTAAATCAGACTTTCCTCTCCGCACCGTCATCTATTTCAAACACGAGACGTAGTCTATCTCCCTTAGCCACTGTGGATGAAATGTATTTTTGCATGTCACCCAGGAGTTCGAATATTACACGCAGGTCCAGCTGTACGCATTATAAAATATAATCCAGAACGTGCGTTACAGGGTATGGCACAAAAATAAAAAAAATTATTCTGCAATAAATCTTGTAATGAATACAGCTTTAAAATAAACACCGTCATTACTGTATTTAAATGTTTTCAATGGAGTAAACAAAAAACATTGCAAATGACACTTAGAGAGTTTGGTTGCAATAACGTAACAAGTTTACGGATAGTAAAAAAAATATGGCTTACGTCACAACTTTCCAAAAATGTTCTTGTATCTCGTGAAAAAGATATCTTTTAATCTCTTTGAACTATATTGTACGGTATAGTTTTTTTTTAAATTAGGTTACGCTTTTGTAAAAAAGAAAAATCTTAAGTTACTAAATTATGTTTTCCCTTTGGAAAAAAAAAACACATTGAAAATTCCTGGCCAATGTTAAACTCCCCAGATGCCTGTTACTACTCACAGAAGAGGCATTTCATAAACTATAGTTAAAATACTATGAAAGCAGTGCCATTGTCTTGAGTGCAGGCTATAGAATTGGCTCTAGTGTACACTACCAGACGATCGTTAATGATGCGATGGATACTCTCTTGGGATTGGCTGGCAAAAGCAAAATAAAAGTCAGCGCCTCCTTGCTCAAAATGAGCGATGGAGTGGACGCTTATCTCCACCGCTGGTCCTGAGCCAGTGGTGGAAATGTTTACACTCCCATGGCAGACGCCAAGAGAGTATCTACGTAGGACCACCACTGTTGATTTCCCACAAAGTGGTACTCATTCTACCGACCCCTGAGTGATCGTGGGTTGAATTGACCAAAAGTTGAGATGCTAATCCTTCCAATCGTGTGTCAAGCACTATCCCTGCAGTGCCATCCCACCGGTGTGATAACACACGACCATATTCTCGAGATTACGATGACCCCCCCCCCACTCCCGCCCCCCGCCCCCGACCCCCACAGAAATGAAGGCGAAAGATGGGGGTGCGTCTTACAATCCAATTGGTGTGCTTTATGTAGAACGTTATTGATAAAGCAAGAACTAGTTTAGGCTACGGCTTACTTTCCCAAGCGGCGTCGCATAATCCAGACAATACGGTAAAGCACAAGCCGGTGTCTGGCGCTACTTGCCTACCACGGTGGCCTTGAGTCAGCGGTAAATATTCTGCATTCCTTACGAGCGGGCTGTTCTCTCTAAAGTTAAACGCGTGTTAAGTGCAAAAAGAAAACTCAACTTCGCTATGGATATACATTGCAACTACTGCCGTGCTATTAATTGGCGAGCTACTTAATAAGATGACAACTCATGGACGAAGCAGGATTGACAGTACTTAGTACGGCTGAGTGCACGTTGTTGTAATTTAATATTTAAAAAATCTAGGAACCATGTAAAAGTAAAAAAATATATATAACACAGAAAATGTAACTTGACGAGACAGTGAGGAATTGAAAAAGATACAATACTGAACTTTTAACTCATTAATTTGAATGTTGGTGCTCATAATTAACAAAGAAATATAAATAGGTGGTCATTATGACAGCATTGGAACAAAGATGCAATATATAACCTGAATTGGATTCATGTTTTGACAAATGTGTGGTGGCCAGTGGAAGATAATGCTGCCAAAAAGACGTTCCACTAAAAGTTGATGCACCTCGATGGGTTTTTGCACAAAACGCATGTTTCACCTGGCATCTAACGCAATCGCACATTAGATATCCGTCCAAGCATGCTCTTAATAAGGCCTGAAAATGTTTCCCCTCTTCATCGGCTATAATTTTTCATTTTGCAACTGCTTAAGCCTGTACACAAGAAACACACACAGGCCACGTAAACCGCGTCGATTTCCAAAACATTTCTTTCCTTTTAGACAACCTAACCCAGGTTACGAACAAAATAACAGAGCCAATTAGAATCCACTCCGTCCATACAGTCGGCTTGGCGAAGGAGAACCGCGAGCGAGCGCAAATTCAGCGGCGACGCACTTCACCCCTGGGAGCCTTGGCCATCTCCCCCCCCCGCCGGCGCCGTTTGAGCGAGCGGAGCGCGAGCCGGCGTCCGTCCCCGAACCGTCGGGGCTCTCCGTGTCTACCGAGACGGCGAGCAGGGACAGCCGCGGCGGCGGCGGCGGCGGCGGGAGGCCGCCGTTGTCCCGTCCGACGCCGCGGCCCTGCGACGAGCTCGTCGTCTCCTGGCCGACGCTCGACGGCGGCGCGTACGCCGCGGCGAACGACGGGACGCCGTGGCCCGGGAACGGGGCGGGATGGCCGCGGGGCGCCGGCATCGGGGTCAGGGAGCCGGCGGGGGTCGGCTGCCCGCCGGCCGACGTCGCGTGGACGAGCTGCGGGGCCGTCACGCCGGGGGACTGCGTCGTGTAGCCGCACGCGGCCCTGGCCGGGGTGGTCGCGGTCACCGGCGTGTTCAAGGTCCCCGCGGATTCCAACACGCGGTCGGGGTCAATGATGAAGTTGATCACTGCAAGACGGACGTAGCCAAACAAAAAAAACGACAAATCATCTTAAGGTCAGACTACACTGACCATCAATAAGCCCTCAAAGGGGAGTTTGCGACGTTACCGGCAACAATTGATAATTTTATCAAGAGTTTGTTTAGCAATACACGGTTGATTATTGAAAGGTGTGTCTGTTACTCAATAGCTACTAATAGGTAGCTTTTTATATGCCAATTAAAACACCGTTCATGAGGATACAATTTTAAATGTAATGTTTATCAGGCCCCATGGTATAAAGTGCAGTCTCCCACTCAAATTCCCCACTCTATATCTCTATTCATGTACTATTAAGGACCATTGCCCGATACATCATCAACGATATGTTTTCATTCAACGCCTCGGTGTTATCGACCGTGTTGATTTTATTTTGCAAAAATCTGTTTCAATAAATGTTTCACCAATTGGCTTTGCGTCACCGACAGAAATGAGGTCCTGCCTGTTAATCGTTCAAGGCAGTACTTAACCTTATAACCAATAATATTACATGTCTGTAAATCGGAACCACATCACAATGCATGTCAGCCTTCCTGCACTCCTTCAGTCAGCAGAGCATGACATCACACGAGACAGTAGCAAAACAGAATAGCTTTGATGTCAAATAAATTGGTCACTCTAATCCAACACTAATTGATGCTCAATTATGTTCTATCAAGAGTGATTTGCTGCATTTTCGTCATCCGATATCGCGTATTTAAACATCTTAAACCTCAACAGCGGGGCTAGGACAATTGAAGTTAAACAATTCTAAATGAAGGATTTTTACTTAGTTACTGTTAAAGCTACTGATATTAACGTTTCTCATTTGATATGGCTTAAACGCAGATAGTTGCAGATGCTTTCTTTCATTCGCACTGCCTTAAATGAAAATGAAAGAGCACGTTCGACTCACAATTTTTTTTTTACATATTTGTGCCGAAAAATTGGGCCATGTACCAACTGACACTCAGCCTCCAAAAGTCGGGTGAATAAATAATAATGATGCATCAAAACATGGTGCGTTGAGACCGTTTCTGACCGCTGGGTTAGAACTGCCATCTCTAGAAAGGAGTCGCGCGATAGGGGAAGAGACAAGGAAAACAAGTTTCAAAATTCTGCTTTTACCCCCCAACGTATAAACGGAATGTCTGGAAGGGAATCCGCTGGACATCTATACAAGATTATTATATTATTTTATTATGTTTTATTTGTATTATTTTATTACTTCCCTTCTACGTGACTTTACCGAAAGAACCAAGAAGATGAATCCCTGCAGTCACGAAAGCTTTAAATCGAAATCTATACAAGAGTAGCACTCCCTGTGGAGTGCACTCGGCTGTACCAAGTATTGGGAAAGATACTCTTAATCTGGATATGAGCTGTATTAGTGTGTTCCAGATGCACTAACTCAACACTTTTCTACACAACTACATACTTTGTGTCAATGTGGTATAAAGCATTACCCAAAAACAGCACAATTCACATTAAGTCCTCCAATGTATGCAAATGCATCGATCTTATTCACAGCAGGTCACTAATAAGAGTCGAGACCGAATTAATATATTGTTTTTTGTGTCCAAGCTTTTGCCAAAAGCTACACAAAATTGTCCCAGCCACTTCGCCAGAAATAATACGAAATATGTAATTCACTGCCGTCTGCGATAGGCTGGAAACACTTTTTTGGCCTTGCTTTGACATGAAAGAATGCACGTACAAATGGGTGCATGACGCCAACTGGAACACGCCAATAGGGTTGCTTGCAATTACGCATCATTCACTTAAGTTATAGAATGGCCTTAAACATGATTCACAGGATGTCCATTCCTCGTTAATTGGCATGTTGCAATAACCTGGGCAGAGACATTCGACCAAACTTCCAGACAGCGATCTCCACACGCACATCCACGCAAGCAGACGAAACCCACCACCCACGTCAGCACGCAGGGCTACTTTGGGTGTCACAAGATCTTGAACTATTGCCGCAGCCTTAATTATTACTCTAAAGTTTTGAGGATACACAAAGGATGCTACGCTTAATGTTGAACTATTTAATCGCCCCATCCCACACACACCCTCCCTCCCCCTTTCACAAACCGGCACTGATCAGCGCGGTGAAGTATGGTCAAACAGCCCCCGTGACCAATGCAGGAGGGGGTCTTCATTGAGCAGTGGAATTACAAATGGACTGTTTTATTCAGTTACTTACACTTAATATAAACCAAACATTATTTTTTACTAGGAATGCGTGGAATTAAATATATAATTAGTTTTGCCTTGACTTTGATTGCACAGAACCTTTAATAATAGGTACCAACATTAAAAGTGTGACTTGTGTGCGGTTTACAGAAATATTTTCACCGACTTTTATTTACTGCAAAATAATGTTTTGGTGTAAATTACATGGATCACAAATATACCATACACACATTTAGTATCAAAATTATCAAATCGAATTTTTATTTCAAATTGCCGGCTAGAGGATATCCATTGCAATTTTCACTTTTTTTTACATCTATAGTATAATGATGTTATTTAAGCCCTGGGCAAAGGAAATAATCATTCCTTAATTGCATCAGTTATGACATTTGATATGTTTTCTACATTTACAGGGAACAATTTACCAGGTAAAATACCCATTAATATATTTGCCTTCCAGCGGTCATCAGATTCTAATCACACACTTTGTTCACACAAACTCCAGTGAGTAATCATATTAACCATGCAACTTGCACTCCCCCCCCGAGGTGTATAGGTTTTTTTTCTAATATTTTTCCTTACACAGCCGCAACATTTGGTGATACGGTAAATATGTTGAACACTGTTAATGGTGAAACACCAATACAAGAGATTCCTTATGAACGAATTAGGATAATTACAATGTCAAATACCATTGAGCAGGAGTTCAGTTTTGGTTTAAAGCTTTCATAATTCCAAATTTTAAATAGAACACGGCAACTACTTATTTACCCAGGGAAGCCACACCGAGTCCCAAGGGTTGTTTTCAGGAGGGCTCCGGGATTATTGAATGTGGAAACGTTGTAAGGACTTGTTAATAATTCTATATTTGTGCGCAGAATTCTGCGTGACGGCGGTGCAATGCACGGCGTCTACTGCACAGCCGACGGATACGGATCGATCCTCTGACGGTATTAGAAAGAAATGGGAGGCTACACGAGCCGGCGCCATGGTACAAATTTTAAAATGACCTCAAGGGGACGTAGCAACATCGGCACCTTGTTGTGAAACGAATGCAGACTATAATTCTGTGAAACGTCAGACTCGGATTGTAAATGTTGTGGCTTGGCGCGCTGTACTAGTGACGAATTTGCCACGTTCTGTTTACGTGACAACCCTTACTGATTGGCTGTGTCGGGTGGTGGTGGGTTTTAACGACACACTTATATATTTATCCGATCTAACCCAAAAAAACTTCTATTATGCAGACAATAATTGTACGTGTCACATAACACCTTCATGATGTATGTATGAATGTTGAACTTCCTTCGCGCCGTACGTTGCTAACCGACGTAGCCAACTGCGCTAATCGGAGGCGATCGCCATGTGCTGCATGAATGGCACAAACACCAGGTAAACTGACGATTCGATGCCTCCACCAACGCTTTACATTGGGGTGTCCGATATTAACCCCGGGAACACATCCTGGTTACCTTCAACAATAGCCGAGTTTTTTTTTTTTACACAAAGGTCTTACACAAGAGCTATAGGTAAGTTTTACGAGATCATCAATCAGGAGCCGATACAGTTTAACCCAGTCACTGCTCTGGTCACCGTTTACCGTACATGATGTTGTGCGTCAATGTGCCACCTGAGCTCGAAAATATACAGCCTCTAAAACATTATTACAAACATTTTGTTAAATAATTTATGTTTTAATACATGTGATTTCCCTGTTTCGCAAATAACTTTTTGTTTTACAGTACTTTTGCGTATATTTTTTTGTTTACTTTGATCAATGCCTGTAGTTATACAGGTAGGAACAACAGTTCCACACTGCCCACCAGGGATTATTTGTCTGTCGTGCATAGCCCCTCCCAAACATGTACGCTCCCGGATTGGTTGAAGTGTGTCACGTGACCGTGAGCTTTCTGTCATGCACGAATGCGCTGTCCAACAAAGTTCCTACCTGCTCACTCCGAAGGAACGTGTTTTTTACAATATTAAGATTGTAAAGCTCCTTGGGGAAACGTACTGTGAACGGTGCTACATAAGATTTTTGTGGCGCAATGGTTAGCAGACTGGACTCCCGGCACAGCCACTGAAACAACGATGCAAGTATCTCAAATAGCCCCACCTACTCACCACCAACGCCGCCGCCTCTGTTCAGCCAGCAGTATAAATGGGTACCACGTCCGTTGTTTGCCAAGTCACCCGGGATGGGGTAAAGTGTGGGTCCCTCCTACCTCTTCCATGACGTCGAGCCAGCGTGGCAGGGTAGGCCAAAATATCCTCGAGAGGGGCTCTCGAGATGTATTTATAATAATAATTTACATTTGCAAGGCGCATTTCATCCAAGGATCCCAATGTTCTGCGTATGGAAAGCAGGGAAATAAGACAGAGCCAGCAGCATAAACAACCAAAATTACAGGGAAAAAGGCCATTTTAAAGAGGAGAGTTTTCAGGGCAGATTTAAATATCTCTATATATCTGGATTGTCTTATTGTCAGAGGCCAACGCGTTCCATAGCCTTGAAGCTGCACCGGCAAAAGCCCAATCACCCCAGGAATGGAGCCTTGACCTCGAAATACTAAAAAAGAGATATCAGAAGTTGTCAAAGACCTCATTGGTGGTGTAAAGAAGTGGATGAGTTCCTGTAAGTATTGTGTGGCTAAACCCACTGACAGCCGTGTAGGTCAATAGCAGGGCCTTATAATCAATTCGATATTTGATTGATAGCCAGAGCTCCGTCTAGTGGAGTCCCTTTCTGCCAGCAGTGGCGTGAGCGGGCAATTGCAGGACTGCACCTTTATCCTTACTACCCAATTGAATGAATAGCCACTCTCTGTGACCTTGTCTTGACTCTTGACCAGTAAAGGTGGACTTTCTCCCGATAAGGTAGTAGTAGTCCACAAGAAATACAAACTATCTGGACAGCGGGGGGGAGAGGGGGGGGAAACATGGAAAGTTTAATCGGGCCACAATTTCCATCAACCGATGGGGGCTCTGTGTTTGGTCAGTCCAAGTTGGGTCCAGAGCATGCGAGGTGCTGGCCCATCACCGGCGTTCATATTTCATTACGGAGTAGTATTAGCCCTCTCCAGACCCACACGCTGTATTGTGCCTCCACATCCCCATGACAACATTTGAAAAATACAAGCAACACAGCAAGCGCTTGCTTATACGATCGAGAAATTCTATATTTATTAACAAGGTTTCCTATTCTTGGGTTTGGAAAATATGAGGTTACAATTAAATTCTCCAGTAATGCCTTTTTTTACAAAATCATATTTATTGGGATACAACGGAAAGCCATACTTTAAATACCGCAGTTGGCTTTCCCGCAAGAGAGATATTGGCATTTGAAATGGACACGTTATATCACTATTCCTACGTTATTAAATTACAGTCCAGTTTTACATTCTTTACATTGTACATAATATTTGAACAACCTTGTTCGGTACTCTTGTTATGCTGTAACTCGTTTCTCGCGAACGCCACCACGGTGTAATGGTGAGCACCCGGGGCCTGCAATCTCGACGCCGCCCGTTTTCTGGCTAGAATTCTCAACGTGGCCGTGGAAACGCTGGTGCAAGTTTCTCAAATCCCCCCCCCCCCACGGCCTCTGTTCGTGCGGCAATATTCATGGGTAGACCACGGTTAGTCTATCAGCAGGTTGTGTGTGGTGGGATAAAGTGTGGGTACTCCACCTCTTCCAAGGCGTTTGGACAACATGGCACGTAGGATAAACCACCTTCCAGAGGGGCTCTCTAGAGACCCCCCCTCGAGTGGAGGCCCTTCTGCTGATGTCTTACCACTGCATCTGTTCACCTGCCTTTCTGTCTCCCTCTACTCTTATTTCATTCCAATATTGTCACATCGCCGACCATGGGATCCTGGTCAGCTTATTCCGTGTCCGAACTGCAGTATTCTTCTGTTTTATATCATTACAATTGAAGAATATTTATTCAGAGAGACCATCAGTTCGGAGCAGCTCTCTGCGCATGAAATACAAGGATGCAAACGTAAGCTCCATACGCCTCCTTAACACGGCGTGCACTGCATGCACGCACGGGGTGATCAAGATCAGTGTGCGTGCACTGTGAAATAGGATTTTGAACCCCGTGTCTGGCTCAGGTTATAGTCATCCTCTGGATCCCTTACAGGAGTTTCATGGCTCTCACAGTGGTGTCAGCGAGACCACCAGCCACAGTTGACGATGGCCCCGACATGCCTTCCATGCAGTGTAAGTTACACATTGGCTGGTGAGTGTGCATAACTGTGCTATATAAAGATGCACCCTTCCACAATATCCCCTGGACACATGAGCGACCAAGTGTGAGTGCCTGACAACCCTTGACAAGATATAGTATTTTGTAAAATGGTATACAGGCGAATAATCTAAAGCTTGTTCATTCGTTGAATACTGCATTTGCTAAAAGGTATTTTGGTTCTGTTACACGACAATGGATCTGTCTTGGACCTCATTGGATATATCTGTCCATCATTAATCATGACATTTCAATTAACTCAACTTTTTTTTTATTTTCAACGAGCTGAAATATACCATGTTAAAGAGTTACCTTGCGGCAATGTGCACGGTATATAGCGTTTACAGATGACCTACACTGGTCCATGCCAACGGTATGTCAAGGCTTGTGCTGTACAGCTCTCTCCGTGTGTTTTCGCGTTGTACCACACGGTGTTTTGGCACGACGTTCGACGTTTCGTTCCGTGTGCTGGGAGGCTTCTACAGCACGTGAATTGAGCGGCTCGCGTTATCCATCGAGCTGCTCAATACTGCTCCTCGAGAGGCTTCCAAGCACGTGGAGTGAAAGGTAGGACATCATGCCGAGCAACGCGATGACAAAGATAAAAGATCCCCCAATATAGCCTTCAGACTGTTGGGGCAAGTGCTGTTAGCGAACACTGATGAAGGCTAAGAACGGCACACGAGGGGGTGGGTGGCCAGCACCGTGCCCAGCCACCTTTGTCTCCCGACTGGCAATGTTTTTACACATCGCACCAGGTACTCAAATGAGGCCCAGTCGACCTAGGGGAGGGCCCAGGACCGGTTCAGATAATCGTCACTGGTGTTGGTCGTGAGCAGGAATCAACCTCGGGTTGCTGGGTTTGTGGCGCAGCGCGCTAACCGCTACAACATTACTGCTCCCCACAATAAGCCTACAGTTAAGAAATGTAACGATACGCCTTTACTTGGACACGGTGGTTTAGAGCCCCATCACCGTTGGTCTCAAGCCAACATAGCCACCAGGCTTGCAAAAGATTCAAGCCCGCTCCTTCGAGATGCAAAAGAACGCTCATATCTGCAGTCACAATTTAGATAAAATGCAGTGCGCGATTGTGCGTGTTTGATGCTTCATTGTGCGCGCACGTGGTTATAAATCACACTTGGCCATTTTCGTGCTTTACCACAAAACTGAAGCGTTACGAAAAAAGCTCCTTCGTGGCGAACGGCGATTTGCTTTTGAACGCCACGTAAGCGCTCCTGCATGAGGCAATGAAGTGCGTTTAATCACTGCCTGGGCCAAGGGCTCCTCATGCTGGTCACTTGTGGCATTACCAAATATCATTTGAACAAAAATGCGCACGCAGATAAGAAAACCCTCTCTAAAAACGTGTCCTCAGGTCTTCATACTCGGGCCTTTATCAATCCGCTGCTGGATAAAGGCCTTCCCATGCAGGCCCCATCCCTCACGGCCCAGTGCCGCTCGCATCCATCGCACTCTACTGCACTTGAACCGATCTCATGGCTCCATCTTCAAGGCGATTGCCCTCTTGGACGAGTCCTCTCCTTTGGCTGACATTCTGTCACCAGTCTCGTCCATCGCCTGTCTACCGGTGGGTCCTGCCCAAGCCCATTTTTTCTCTTAGTTATTAATTGTCAATATGTCGTCTCTGACATGCCAGACATCTCTCGTGTAGTTTCAGTCGCAAGCTTTCCCTTCTCAGTAACCTCTTGTGATGCCACCATAACGAGGCATCGGCTGGGCACAGTGGGCACCATTGTCTTACCTTGCAGCTGCTTCTCAACTTTTCTCAGGTCCTGTAGAATGGATGTCAGCTCCTGCAATGCAATCAGAAAGAGAAATGTATTCCAAACAAATGCGTTACCATTCATAAGACGGGCATGAAGTATGACGTGCAATGATTAAATGTAGAAAGGCAAAATTATAACGGTATTAATATAGATTACAATTAAAAAACACTGCTCGGCTTTTCAAAAGCACTCCAACCTACTCTTGGCCACGTCTAGGTCAACACTGACAGATGTAAAAAAATATTGCCCAAATAAACAAGAGTGATGTATATGGTTAGTCGGGCGCGGTGGTGTATGTCTGTAAGTCAGCACTGGAGGCGAGTGTTGGTGGATCACACAGACTTGAAACTCCCTCCCCGTGGTATCAATGTCGCCATCTCCGGGACTGCAAGGGTATGACAGTATGACGAAGTGGAATTCATTTCCATCAGGACGGAGGTTGATTGAGTGTTGCCCGACGCACACCATTGGGTTTTCTCCGGGTACTCTGGTTTGCTTTAATCATTGCTATTTCATACATATTTTGGCAGAAAATTAAGTAGTTAAGAAAAAATCTGAGTAATGATAAACAAGAATTATATATTTTTAAATAAAACAATGCAATTGTCGTGGATCTTACACACTACGATGTATCGTAGAGCACTGCCATCACGCAGCAACCCCAGTGGGAACCAGCCCCAGTGGGAACCAGCCCCAGTGGGAACCAGCCCCAGTAGGAACCGGCCCCAGTGCTTACCCTGCTGGTGGTCCTCAGGAGGGGCACTTCGCCATCGAAGCTGAGCTTGGACTCGATCGCTTCCCAGGGAAGATCCTGGTCTTTAAACAGATACCTAAGAGAGACGCGGTCAACAATTAACAAAGCACGAGTAGGTTTTAGCTGCGACTACATGACCTTCCACCTCAGTATGACCTATGCGCTTCCTATATTACCCGTGTTTACTGAGTTATGCGACGTAGTTTGATTCACGAGCAGTGGGAAAAATTGAGATCGGAAAAGCCTTGCGGTCATTTTCACCCATTCTTGATTCCGAAAAACTAAACTCTGGCTTTTAAAACTCATATTCACTCGAACACATCCCTTCATTAGTTTTTAGAAAACATATGAATGAAAAAGCAAAACACCTTCAGATGGTTCATGTTCATACACATAGTATGCATACGATTTGGCTTGTACTCTCACAAGTAATTCTACATAGGAGTTAACAATAAAAGAATGACTAAAACATAATCATTGCTCTTATGTTGATAAATCTCTGGCAATATAATAGCCCAACGTTGTAATTTCCCACCGGATCTTGGAGGTGGTTTTGTCGGTAGCGGAGCGTATACGCTGGGAGAGCTGGGCGATGGAGGTGAGCATCAGGGTATCGAGCACCACCTGCCATCCCAGACAGCGAGGCCCATCAACACATCGTCGCGTTACTCCATTATCACACGCGTCCGAAACAAATCATACAAGCCACATGCATCATCAGCCAATCGCACGCCACCATCACATCCCACTTCAAATCCTAAACTTGCATTGCATCGTCGCCTCGCACTATCGCACGTTCCAATCAACACGATCACTTCCCATCAACGCCCGATTGCTCCAGCACACATCCGATTGTCACACTATCACGACTTCGTCCGGGCACTTCCCAATGCAACGATGAAAACATGACGATATGTATGATATGATCGCTCCGTGATGAAAATTGTCAATACCAAGCTCTATCATTGACATGCCCTGCCACGAATGCGTCATCATGAATAGGCACATTTACTTCCTTATCCCTTTGCCTCCAGCGTGGATTAATATAAGAACTGTATATATAAGATACACGACTGATCAAACGCCACCACAAACATTGTAAAACAATGTGCATGGTCTGGCAATTAAGAATTAGTTTTACACGAAATTACTACTAATGGATGAAAAATCTTTGATTGAAAAGCAAAACCAATTGAATAAGCATAGTTTAAGCAATTCACTGTCAAAATCCTTGCAGTTCAGCTTTAATACCCATAATGAGCATCTCCATTCAGTTTTTGCTATTTATTTGTGCATTTGAATATTTCCAATTGTAAAGCACATCCACGTTATTTTCCCAGGAATAAACAACCTTTACTGATTCACAGGCAGACTATGACAACAGCTACTCCTGCGACGATGTTGATGGGTAATCTGATTTTGTATCCACACGCCGGTGAAGACGTGCAACGTGAGTAGAAAATTGCAAAAAATTTGCAAAAGCCTCGAGCATCAATGATTTTTTTAGCAATGTCAATGCGCATTGTGACAAATGACAATTAATGTGCACATAAATTACGAATGTAGGTGATACATACAAAGGTATATTCCAGAAGGGTAAAACATTTTGAGAAATGGATATTAAGAGGGCTTAATGACAAACACATCTTTTTAGAATTGTTACCCAAATGTGTTTATTCTATGACACCGAATATCACTGCAAAAATTTTACTTTATCAATTACCAAAGTGGAAATATAATTTAGTAAATAGAATTGATGAAATACGATAATCACAACATTCTCGTAATTTCCATTCTCAAAATATTTAGACTCCTTTTCAAAAGACATGAGAGCCACAAACACAAAATGTAAACCACCGTTTGTTTAAATCCATGCCATGCATGCATTAACATGTTCCATTTGGCTAAAAGCAGACAAGTTGTTACTTAAAACGTAGGAAAGAGATTGAAAAAGCCTTAACCCTTTCACATATCATATTTCAAGTAAATTGTAGGAGTATAAGCTGAATTATTGTTTTTATGGAGGGGGGGGGTGAACATCGCTGTGCTTGGGCTTGGTAGAGCCGTACTCACGACTGGGGACTCGAACTGCACATGGGTAGAATATTAAAAAGCCGATGCCTTCAAGAGGTAATTTTAAAAAACGCTTCACCTCACAGATATGAGTATCAGCAGACTTTGTACTCAGCGTTATGCAAACAATTATCTTATACAATGTCTCACTGTCCATCACACCAAGGATTCCACTCATTAAAATCAAAAAGGAATTTTCCATAATCGAGGTCCATGTAAAAATGTGAGTGGCCGGTAACTGAAATTTTTTTTTGTAAATGAAAATTAATTTTGGTTCATAGCGATTGCAAATTTTTGTCGTTAAGTAAAATACAGCTTCAATGCAGGTGCACGTTTTTGTCATCTTCATAAAAGTATTTAAAGATTGAAAGTTAAACAGCCAATTTATTCAACGGTAGTAGCCGCCAAATGTATTGAATACAGTGCATGTCCTAATCCCTGCGATTCCTATTGCCAGTCATAGCCAGTGGAGCGATACGATGTGTAATGGTGCTGCTCTCAAGCAGTCCTCTTCAGCAGTAAACATTGCACATAAACTGTGATGGAGGATAGGCAGGAGGCCGGAACCTAGTCACCTCACTCTCAGTCTCCTGTCCTTGGCTTCGAATTATAAAAACAGTTAAATACAATGTAATAAAATGTGTGAATGATGAGAAAAACCCACCATGACATAACAGTGTAACCCGGAAAAAACGTAGAATTTCAAGCAACACGAAATTGTGTGTCGAAGACGCAGCCTCCGTGCATATGCCTAAACCTGTCAGTCAGTCACATTTGCTCATTTATTTTGATGGTGACGTAAGCAAAGAGGACCACAATGCACTTCTTAAAGGCAACGTTGGCTGGTTTTTTTTGTATACACACAGACCCTGCGTGCTTACACATCTTTGTGCGTTTCTCTTGAAGCAAATACATTGTGTAAAGCCTCACGAGACATCGTCTGCAACGTTAGGTCACGTCTTGCACTTGTTCAATACTGCACTTGCCAAGTGAAATATTTCACGTGGAAAACTGATGCAATAGGAGCGTAACTTACGGCCTCCAAAAAAACAAATTCCATTTAAGCTAAAATGTGTTTCCATTCGGCACACGTGAAAGCATGGCAATGTGAGCCAACGCAGCGGGAAATCTGAACTGGGCGAGCTGGGTTGAGTGCATTGTATTCGGGTTACAATAAAAACTGGATTACCATATTATCAGTCATGCTTGTGAAATAATGAGAAAAGGACATACCTTTAGTCACTTCCAACCCACAACCCCACACTGTATAAGAATATAACATTAGTGGGCACAGGTTCTTTGCGCTCTGCCCCTTTGAATGTGGGTTCCCGGCTTCTCAGCGTCTACCCTGCTTGATTAATGCTACAATAATGTGCTCAAGCGATAACCAGGATCCGTCATTCACACGCTGAATAATGTGCCTGCCGCGGGACCCATAATTGGAACGGTGCATATCACTTCAGTTGATTAAAGCCTGCAATTGATGAAGAGCATGTATGACGCATTTCAAAAGGATTACTTCTTCAGAGGCTTTTGTAGGTGAATACCACTTCTCATCATACTTCCATACCAGTTCGTGTCTGCAGCAAATGCAATTAACAAACACCATTGTTAAATTGGAGAATTAACGGCTTTGAGAGTCAGTGTGGGTTTTCTCACCGTATACTGGTTACAAATTCTGTGTGGGAGATAAGCGTGAGCCGATTTTCCTGTAGCTGACATGAGTATTTAGAAAAAGTGTGCTAATCATATTTAACAATTAAACTTGCATCAATATGCCTAATGATATGTGAGATGTTGGAATGCTATTTCCTTGTATTGTCAGTTAGTTTGGTGTCTTATTATCCCACTTTGCCCCTTTGAAGTTGTCGTGTTTTTTAATAATTACGGTGAAATGGCAAAGAGTTTGCTTTCCAAATACGATCGAACTGCACCTTTACACATTAAATCCTGATACCTTGATTTGTTCTGTAAACAATTGTGGGATATGAATGTAATCGACCAAACAAAGTACGATTTGCTCAAGCACAGTACTCTTAATGAACATAAATACAAACACCAGGGATTGATTCACTTAATCATTTAGCCACATGGGTTGGTTAAGAGTTATAGTTAAACATCAGGACACTTAATATTGCACACAAAATGCACGTGCCTCTTATTTTTTTACGGAAAGTAATTTGCTGCCAGCATTTGAATGCCACTCCCATTGACCACCACCAGACATTGAAACCCACATAATTCGGCATAAGCATGTACCTAACTAGGAAACTGGAGACATTATCAATCACACCTCCTTCCTAACGACCATCCCTTAATTTAACCACAAAGTGAAAGGGTTAAGACACTCTCAAAATAAAACAATTAAATAAATACACAAATAGATCGACACTCAAAGCTTCTTATCGACCTCATCTCTACTCCAGGTTCTCTTCCTCGTGATGGGAGTAAAGTGATCTTTGACCTCTGATAACTTTTGACCCCCGGTGGCATCATTGCTATCCCCGCAAGGCCTCTCCGGGAGCGGCACTTTCTTAAAGTTCAGGCTCTCGTCAAAGATGCGAGGCACAAGCTAGCGGGGGAGAGTGTGGGAGAGGAGGGCACAAGGAGGGGGGGGGAACCGCAGAGAGGAGAAAAGCAGCAAAGGGGGAAAAGTTCAGGGGTGTGTTGTGCTCGACAAATAAAAACAGGCACAGACGGTAAGGAAAGACAGCCAGCAGCCAGTTCTTGCATCGTCATCGAATGAATTACCTTTCCACAAGCGTTTTTGCAACTCGGGCATTGTTATATTTTTAGATGTGACTAGTCAATGGCATTCGATGGATTGTTTTCTACATTTAAATGTTGTATATCAATAAGATAAAAAAAGAGTATTCACAAATCGATCAGCAATGTAATATTCAATTTTGACACTGATTATCATCGTCAAATGTATGGATTTTTTAAAAAGAACTACATTCATACGAATACTCTAGAGATGAACAAGTTTTTTTGATTTTCTATTTTTCTACTTGATACCGAGACACGTGATAACGCCGCCACATTTTCCAAAATATGAAATACCACTGGTGCTTTAGGCACGTGCATTTCTTTATATATAAAATGTATAACCCGGGCTACTGCCGGGCTTGAACAGTGAACTTCTGCAACAAGCGTCAAACGCACTACCGCTGGGCCACGCCACCACCTGAGGCCCA
This sequence comes from Entosphenus tridentatus, assembly GCA_014621495.2. Classification (NCBI taxonomy): domain Eukaryota; kingdom Metazoa; phylum Chordata; class Hyperoartia; order Petromyzontiformes; family Petromyzontidae; genus Entosphenus; species Entosphenus tridentatus. The sequence continues at coordinate 1,565,448 of CM025618.2, forward strand.
CCGAGAACAGATAAATGAAGGAGTCTGGATGCTTGGCGAGCTGAAGGCCACGTGGAACCGGAACGTAGGGCAAGATGAACATTGCTTAAAATAGTGCTCGGCGAAAAAGATGGGTGGGGATGATGAGATGGAGGTGAGTGAGATAGACTTGGTGTTGGAGATGACAAGGGTGAGAGTTTTGTCCACGGGAGCGTGTGAGGCGTAGAAGAGAATCAGAAGGACGTCAATACAGGTACCCCATTTGCTATCCCCACTAATCTATCCCCAGCCACCCCTTTGTACACTACATTGTGTTGTACGCCGACCCATAATCAGTTAACATTGTGGTTGATTACTGACAAAAACAATTGGTTTCCAATTTACTGGCATCAGAATAGAAACCGCCAAGTCTAACATTCCGTGTTCATCTCTAGTGCATTCGTACATCTAAGTATGTCGGGACACGCCTACACTTGCGATGCTTATGCTATATTTTAATGACAGAAAACTTACTAACATGGCCTTAATGCAAATGTCATCTCCAGCAGAGAAGCACTCTGGAAGTCATCTGGCCAGATAAGTTGCGGTGCATTTACATTCTCTCATGAATGTAACTGCATCATGTGAATATATAATATTTAATAAATGCAGATTAATCAATATTCACCAAGTTCAAATAACCACAACACCAAATGGCATCCTCTAGTAAATAAAAGTACCATGGGATTAAAATAACATTGGATCAGTCTAGCTGTGTTCTTAATTATATTTCTGAGTAAACCCGCTATGTCTAAACAATAGCATTTTGCTGGCTTTAAATCTGAAGAGGTACTTCTGTAAACGAAAACACCTTTTTTGACAAATGTGCCCCCTGGCACCGTACGACTGTCATTTGTGTACCTCCTCGCGCGCGTCGATCGAAGACCCGGGGGTGGGTGGTCCCGTGCTGCCCGTGGTGCTGGGAGCCGTGCCCGAAGAGCTGACTCCGTCCGGGTCTCCCGTCACGCTGTGGATCTCGCGTGCCAGGATGGCCAGGTCTTTGGCGAGGTCTTTGCTGATCCTGCGGCATGCCAGGAGGTCGGCCCCGTCACCGTACGGCGCGGACGTCGACGACGAGACCAAGGCGTGTCCGTCAAAATCGATTTGTGGCACGTGCAACGCATTGTTGAATTTCTTACGCGCCGTAACTTAACAACAGAGGACGTGACCAAACGGCCATAACTTATTTTCCAGCCGGGAGGCAGGTGGCATGAAGAATGAGGAGCCGAGCAGGTAAAGAAAGGTGGTATGTATGCATGTTCAACTTCTTTCACACCGTAGGTAGCCAACTGTGCTAAATGGAGGTGTTGGGGAAGGACAACAAACTAAACACAAAAGTAGCTCAAAAGAATGAGCTTTCAATTTAGATTAAAAAGAGCAAAGCTCCAGTGGCTTCTTAATATCGGAAGGAAGAGCATTCCAGACGGCCGCAAAAGGGGAGACCATCAACTCGTTACGCTTGAGAATGTGCTTCAATCCAAGATGGCTGCATGAAATCAAACCCAGCTTTTCAGTGGCTCGGTGCTTTGACATGGTAATAACAGCCTCAATAATAAAATCTCTGTAGCTGCATCATTCGCGGCCGCAGAGATGACACGAACCCATTGTATACAGCATATACAAATAAAAAGTATCGATGCTCGCGTGACCTTGCGTGATCTTCAAAATAAAAATTACTTGGTGAATCGATGTGTCAATCCACCCCGATTGTTTAGTGCGTTAATATCACGGTGAGAAGCGGTAGATGGAAGAAGAGTTGGTGCAATGAAATCAAAGAATTGGGAAGCCACCACCGGGCAAGAACAGCAAATAAAACAAAAGATTGAAAGAAGATGGGGCCAGGTCTTTACCCAGCAGTAGGGGACTCACAGGCTGACAACAACAACAACAACCACATCTTCACGGTGAGACGCAGCCACCGCCCCCACCCCCACCTCGCAATCTCCTCGCTGTGCACCGTCCAGTGCCTCAGGTAATCCTCATCTCCGCCCTTGGCCTGCGGCTTGCCGGCGCCCGTGTGAGCCGCCCCGCCGCCACTCGCGCCGCCCCTCCTGCCGCCCGGCGCCACGGCACCGCCGCCGCCTGTCGCCGCGGACCCCGCACCGCGGGGCGGCAACGCCGCTCCCACGCCGCCCGAGTGGGGCCGGGAAGACGTCACCGTCGACGTGGAGGACGACGATCCGGACGGTGGCCGGTGATGGTGGTGGTGGTGGTGGTGAGGCGCCGCCAGCGTGGCCGTCGCAGGCCCACCCCGCGTCGCGCCCCCCCTGGTGTCCGCGGGCGACCCTGGTGCACGCATGCGGATCGAGTAGCGGGGGGCGGCCCCTCCGCCACGGCTGGCGCCGAACTCGTCCTCCGAGGTGGAGGTGTAGTCGGTCAAGCGTTGGCGCCAGCGCGTGCCTTGTGTGTTGCGATGCAGCAAGAGCAAAAATCGAAAGCGTGCAACGTTGTTTCAAAACGTCTCGCGGGTCTGTGCGTAAGAGGCTAACGGGCGATAAAACGTTTGACGTGTCACCATCCAAAACGTATCCCTTGTAATACATAGAAATTTGGAACGTCACAATCAACTTTAATAAAGGGTTGTTTTGGGTTAGCTCACGTAAATATCAATGTGTCATTAAACCCACCACCACCCGACACAGCCAATTAGCAAGGTTTGTCACGTAAACCAAACGTTTTAAATTAGTTACACACCGGTGTGTTGGAGAAAACACTGACGACATTTACAATTAGAGTACAACGTTTCACTGTTGATTACAACCAGCTTCATCAGGCGATTCGTGAGATTTGTAAAAATCAATAAATTCATCAAGTGATTCTTATGCTTACCATACGTGCAATTATCAAGCAAGATTTCGAAAGCGCACAACTGGACACAATGACAGACATTACTTCATTTCCCAGCACCGCAAACCAAGCAGCAAATATGAAGCTTTCTACCAAAGCAGAACACACTCCAGCCCTTACCACTAGCATTGGGTATGATGGGAGGAAAGCAGACCTCTGAAAAAATATAATTTGTATTACTTCAACAGTAAAAATAAAATCATCATTATCTACATACACGTTATTAAGTGTGTCATCATCATCATCATTATGACTGCCACCATCACTGCTGTCAACACTTGTCATCACCTTCAGCCTTGTCTACATCAATAATTACAAACGTTTCATCATCATGGTCCTACCATATTTAAATGATGGATGACAACGAAGGCAATGTAATTAAATATTTACCGCAATCAAGCCTCATCATGACTGTAACCTTTACTGCCATTCTGCATTCATGATACTCAATTAGAATTCCACCATTCACTCATCCGTCTTGTCCAACCCTTATCCGTGTAACTTCTTTTTTGGTCAAAACTTTAACGTCACTTTGCTGATGCCTTCACGTACATTGTCTCTGTCAGTACCATCGCTAGGTTCGTCCACCAACGATAAGTCACAGTCAAAAGTTATGCCAAAATGCATTTGCTTCTTCTAACAATTGTGATATTTTATAGGTTTATTTTAACCTCCTGGTGATTCAAGGATTGATAAGAGGTATAGATTGCACCCTTGGATCTTGTGTTTCTTTTCCACTTGTTAATTATTAGACATTGGATTGTATGTTGTATATGATGTCATTAATCATGGTAACAAACAATACAAAACTCAAATGTTAAGATGTATTACAATCACATCAGAGCGTAACATAAGTCATAATTTCAATTAAGGGGACATTTCACTCCCACAACCAATCTTAGACATTCTCTGCATTCAATCAAACAGAAATGTGGCTGAAAATAACCAAAGCAGCAAAGTGCAGGAATGATTAAGCAGCCAATTTAGAATGGGCAGTGCATGAGTGGGATGCCTTGTGAGAAAGCGGTAACATTTGGAGCCCAGTTCATGTGGTTGGAAATGTCAGTTTCAGTAAAAAAATTACAAAAATGTGTCAATGGTTCCATTGCCAAACAATAAAAAAAATTGTTAGGTGAAATTTTTTGACAAACTTTTTAGAGAATCAGTCCCTTGATGTTATTTACAAGGTTGAAAATAGTTGTACATTCCAAAATTCATCCACCTAAGAATCATAAATGTGTATTAGGTTGGTGTACACACTTTGTAAAGACAATAATGACGATGATAATGAAACAACACGGATAATTTATCGCAGGAGAGAGGGAAAAAAAAAATCACAATTATTAAGGCAAAAAAACCAACTTCAAATGGAGTGGAACTTGCCTCGGACTGAAAACATTAATTTCCTTGAGTAAAAATCATCAAGAGCAGCGGGGCCTTCAGTAGAACAATGACACCACAAACACAAGTAGAGGAGGGTGCTGCTGCTTAGGGCTCTACAGAAGCTCGCAGAAGGAAGCAATGGCCATCTCTTAAATCTTGATATAGTAGTCGGAGTGTAAAAACAACACTTCGTCCAGTTTAGCCGAGTATGCTCATCGCACTCAACCATCAATGTCGCCGATTATTGCATCGTCGGACATTACGAGATTGTAGCGGCTTGAGGACTTCATCCAGCAGTGGATTGATCATGGCTGACGATGACGAAACTAAACTATTTTAACCATTTTTTATTTTACCAGATAAGGCCCACAGAGCTATGTAGCTCTTTTTCAGAAGTGACCTGGCCACCAATGATAGCTCAACGAAGTGGCTTATCATTTGACTATTTATTGCAGTAAAATAATCCAAATAATCTAAACGCATGTTTCTAAATTGTTTCTAAATACTGGAGGACCCAGAGAAAAAAATCCACGCGACCACGAGGAGAGAGACATCCAAACTCCAAATATACAGCAGTAGGCGTCAGGGCCGGGATCCACCCACGCCCTCCTGCATACCAGGCAAGGTAGTTAACATCTCCTAGCCACGGTGGCTCCGACGACGACGACAAGGACGGTTGCCATACCGGACGGTGAGCTGTGCGTGGAGCTCGAGGAGCGGCTGCGGGGCTCGCGGTCGCGCGACTCGCTGCACGTGCGGCTCCTGGCCATGGCGCCGGGCGTCCCGTGGGCCGCTCCGGAGAGGCGTGCCGCGAGGTTGCCCCTGCCCGCCTCGGCTATGCGGCTTCCAAGGCTCGAGCGGCCCGAAGCCGGGGACATCTACGTGCACAGGCGAGTGAACGAGCAACGGTGAGATCACGTAACGCGTGTGACGCCCGCTTCCGAGAATGAGGAGCAGTTATGAAAAGGATTTTAAGTGGAGCTCGCTGAGCAAGTGTGGGAGTTAATGTCTAATAATAATGAAGCCAAAATAGCTCCACACTCGAATAAGCTCAATGATTCTGAACATGTTGAGCACTCTTATCTCCCAGACTTTTTCGTCTCATCTGCTACAATGCACGTCAAAACTCTCTTTCCGCTTCTTTCCTAAAACTGTTATACTTTAAAATTGCCTCCCATGGTGTCTTTTCCCAACTTCGTATTACCTTGCTCAATTAAAAAAACACCTAATTAAACTCTTATCCATTACACCTTCCACAGTGCTGTTAGTTGTTGGATAACTGCATGGCATTTTTGTCCTTTGGGCCTGCACTTCGCAACCGTGATACAAAGAAAAGGAAGGAAAAGCAATGGGGTGGTGGTGGTGCCTCGCCACACCAGTGGTTCTGAAGCCACTGCTCGATATCCAACAGGAAGCACGGATAATCGCCACGAGCTCACCACGGTGGCCTCCGTGTCGCTGCGCGAGGATGAGACGCGCGGCCGCCGGGGCTGGGCCAGGAGGTCGATGCGGGACAGGCTCCTGCGCGGCCCCGGCTGGGGCGAGGGCCTCGCCCCCGTCGAGCTCGTGGTGGACACGTCCGAGATGACCGAGGCGCGGTCCACGTCTCCCGACTCGTTGTCCGACGCGTCGCCGAGACGGGCGCGCCGCATCAGGGACGTTCGCGTCGGCCTCGGTTTGGAGGACGGCGGAGTCGGCATAAAGCCGCCCCGGGGCGGCACGGCCACGGCGCCGCCGCCCCTGGACATCATCGCCGCCGCGGACGCGCTTCTGCCCTCCAGCTTCGTCCTCATGAGCTCGTCCGTGGAGGTGAGCCCCGGCGGAGGACGCGAGCCGGACGCGCGATCCGAGGAGGCGGCGCGCGCCGTGGAGGAAGACGGACGATCGTCGTCCGTCGTCCAGTCCGCCGAAGGCGGGCGGGCGACCGTTCCGACCCTGTCCACACCGGGCCTGGTGCGACGAGAGCCCAACGCGACGTCCGCCTTCGCCCCGGGATCCACGGAGCGCGCCTTGCGGAGCTCTGACAGTTTCTCGCGGGCGTTGGCGGAGGCCTTGCGTTGCGTCACAGCCTTCCGCTGGCCCTCCCCGTTCACCAGGCTCACGGTACTCGAGGTGTCCACATCGGACTCGGGCGATGGGGAACGGATTGGGCTCCGTAGGCCCTCCCAACCACCCGACACCGACAGCTTGGCCTCCAGCGCTGCCACGGCTGCTTCGGTTTCCTTCAGCAGCAGAGAAGTGTCCGTGCTGGACGCCGTGTTGCCGGAATCGTTTCTCTTCCGTGTCTCACCGCCGTTGCTCCGCTCCCTGTGCCCCGCGCTAAAATCTTTGCCGACAGCAGCACCTCCCTTTGCTTCAGACTCATCCCTCGAGCCGCTCCGTGCCTTTGGTGCCTCCGACGAAGGCGCAGATGACCGTGCCTCGGTACCTTTACACTGGCTCTCGGCAGGCGCGACGGTGCTGATGTGCGGCAGCATCTCGATTGGCACCAGCGAGCTTGGCCGCTCCTTCGTGAAGCTGCCCTGGCGTACGAGCGCCTTGCCACCGCCCTTCTTCTGCACGTCGCTCGGCCGGGTGGGGCGGCTCTCCGAGGCACTGCGTGGTCGCCCCAGGACCTCGTCCTGCAAGGATGAATTTAGGAGCCCGATGGCCTTCAAGGGTTTGTCTCCAAAGGGCCTTGTCGACGGGCCGCCTTCGCTTTCTGGCCTCGTGTCCGATTTAGTCGACTGTTGCCTGCTACCCACGCTGTCCCTTTGCTCATCGCTAGCTTTGGCGGACGACGTTTTTGGCGTACTGAAGCCAGAGTCCGATTGCGACGGCTGCCGAGGGCCTCCTTTAACATCGCCAGCATCGCTTCTTTGCGTCCCCGTTGTCTTCGTGGACAAGGTGCGCAAGCCCAATGACGCAGACTCCTTCACGCTCGTGCACGTGACATCAATCTCCCAGATGTTTCCACCACAAGCGGGTCGTTCGGCCACCGTTTTACCGTCCTGGCTCGCCAAACCGTCTGCAGCCACTACTCTGGCCCCGTCCTTTTCCTCGACTGCCCCCGTCCCCGAACTGGGTCTTGCCAGGAATGGCCCCACGGCAGTGGTGGGGATCCCGTCCGAGTGCGTTCTCTCGAGCGGGATTTGCGGCAACGCCCGTCGCCTCCTGTCCGACTGGCTGCTGGTGCCGTCTGAAGCGGAGCTGCGTACCGAGACGCACGATTCACCGCCGTCGGCATCTGCCAAGACAGAAACCCAGAACGGGAATCGATCACAGGCAGACGACACTGCCACCACACCGACCGGTCTCTCTCATGGTGACACACCATCAAACCTGATAGCTATGTGGCCTATTGTATTTATAGCCTTCAAATAGACAAAATGAAAATGTGTCAGCAGGAGACCCAAAAACATGTTTTTATCTGTACCTCATCAGTATGGTGTTTTGAGTAGCTGACACGTCCAAATGGCCGTATGCTCCTGACACTCACAACAAGTCAGCTCACTGAGCATGAGGCTGTACTCTCTACTATTGCTGGCTCTGAGCCAAGGATGGAAATTGTCAATTTCTATGGCAGGGGCCAGTCTATTGATAGGACAACCACTCTTCATTTCCCACAAAGTAGTATTAATTTTACGGTATAATGGCCTCAGATGACCCTCTAAATTGATTTGAACTCACAACCTAATGATAGTAGGCTCTCAAGAGCTGAATTTTAATTAGCGTTGCATCTTAATCGTGCTGCACAATATTTGTTAGTCAGCAGTCAGCATACACTCCTGTGAGGGTTGGGGCACTGGTACAGTAGCGAGCAAATTGTGCTATGAACCCGCAAACCCAAATTCGATTTCCGGCCATGGCTAATATCAGTGGCAAGTGATATCAGATTTGGCCTTTCCCTCTCCTCACTTGACCAACCCACACTGACCAGTCAGCTAAAGTGTGGAAGAAAAAAAATATCAAACCAATATGGGGAGAGGAGGCCATCATCCATTGGTAGATTGAGAATGGTTATATTAAATTATTTTATTGTAAACTCTTGTTCGCAAATAACTTTCATAAGAATATTTTTTTAGCCATGTTAACCTTCATCAATAATGACTCACAATATACAAATCTAGTAAAGATTACTCTTGGGAAGATCTACAAACTTCAGAACCACATGTCATATTTCGAATTTAAAGTCTATCTTACCACAGACTTTGAACGGTATTCTTAGCTATGCAGAAAAGTACTTGGTTTATACAGTTCCTTACTGGCATATGTTCAACTAAGCATCGAACCAATTTTTTTTCCTTCTTTGAGTTATTGGTTTACAGTCTAAGAGAATCACCTTTTCTACATATGAGAGCCAAGCCTGGCTTAGTCATGTGTAGCTGCCCCTAAATTATAGCGAGGCTTTCAATGTTGCTGCTGGCTTACCGCTTGAATTAGGGCATACAATTTCAAAGCCAAAAAGCCACTTCTAGAAAACTGCTTTGTTGTTTGTAATAATTAAGGATTTCAGCAAAAATGTGGGGTGGAGGGGAAATGTTATTGAAGTTTGTGAGCATAATTTTTAACATGGGAAAACAATTACTATCTCTCTGCAGAGACAGTGATTAGTTCAATTTACATTACGAGGGTATTAAGGTTTTGCCGACCTGGACAGATCACAAAACTGCTTTTAGTTTGCTGCAGTTATAATCCTGGAATGTATTTATCCTCAAAAGCCTGACTGAGAATCAAGACTCATATTCAAGAGAGTCCTACATGAGGACATTTGGCAAATTCCACGAAGGATCATAGTGTGTGGGAAGAAGAGGGTATTTAATCCTAAAGATTCTGCAAAGATGGGTTAACAACCCATTGACTCCTGGCAAATTCACATGCCAGAAAGGTTGGCAGTGTATCATCCACCAACCCTTGTCTCCCAAGTGTCATGAGCTCAGATAAACAGACATCAATCTAAAACTCAGAAATGTAACACACAACCTATTGAGGAAGTATAAATTGCAATTGTCTGATGGGATAAAAAAAAATACGAGCTGAATTATACAGCCACCAAAGTGCTGCGTTGCACATGACAACACTGATACACATATAGCAAGAAGGCAGATCCAAAGCAGCATAGTACAATGCAAAAAAAAATCACCTGAAGGGATTGTGGAGCCTCACATGAATATAATGCTTAATCGGACTTCCGCCGGCTTCAGGCAGATGTTAACCCATTCCCATTCTGAGACAACTGAAAGTTTGCAGGGTGGGTGTCCCGTTCACCGCCGAATCTCGGAATGCGCACGCGGTTCGGCATTAGTTTTATTTAGGGAAGCGTAGCACCGTTGTTTTTAAAGACATTGTTCTCACCGCAGAGATCCGTAGTGACACGACCATGCTCTACGATAGCTGGCACCAAACTGTGCCACACGCCCTCCCGCATGGCCTTATTGGGAGCCTCGCTACCCGTAAAGTTATTTAATTTTTCTTCCGATTCACGTACATCAGAACGGAATCGGAAGACAAAATGATGATGTACGTGTACGTCATTGGAACGGGAAAAGGTTAATATAATGAAGTCAAGAATGTATTCTAGATTTGAAGCTTTCGTGACTGCAAGGATTCATATTCTCAGGTTTTTTCTGGTAAAGTCACGTAAAGTTACCTACGTGACTTTACCGAAAAAACCTAAGAATATGAAGTCAAGAATGGCTTACCCTTGTCAGGGACTGTGGGCGTGGGCTCGGTAGGCCTGTTGTCCTGTCCTGGAGGGAAGCTGGGCCAGCTCCCATTGGGGGTTGTGGCCAAGCTGGCCCACTGCGAGCGGTACTGGGACGCGCTGGGGGCCACAGGGCCGACGGGCCTTGCCTGCTGTGAGCAACGGAGTAGAGAACACACGCGTGAATTGGACAAGGCCGCACGCCGGAGGTTTACCCCACAGCAGACCTTTGAAGCAGACTGTAGGAGGAGATCTAGTCTGCAAAAAGGCAATGTACTAATTGGTCATTAAGCAAGCATCTCATAATACACATTAGGCAAAGGTAAAGATATAATTCTGAAATGTGCTGCTCACACCATTGTCGGAGGAAGGGCCCCCATTAGAGAGGGGCTCGAGAGGACCCAGAAAGAGGTTTTTTTGCCTTTTCTTACACACTGGCCAGACTTGTTAGGAGAGCTGGAAGCAACCACACTATACTACCCACCACACACACACAACCACACTCTACAACCCACCACACACAACCACACTATTCTACAACCACACTATTCTACGCACCACACACACACAACCACACTATTCTACGCACCACACACACAACCGGCTACTCCACTGCGGAGTAAACATTTACACTCCTATAAGTGGAGAGAGGCAGAGGTGGGGATTCTAAGAAACGTGTCCATTGTTTCAACAGCTGCGCCAGGAGATACAATCACCAACCGCTGCATTGTACGCACATCTGAGACACGATAACGATGCGGGGTAATCACGAGTAGTATAAATGTGAAGTGGCTTTATAACTCGGACAAAGTTTGTCGAGGACTCTAAATCAGATAGAAATAAAGTCTCCCTTTCTTGATGAGGGAGAAATGCTCGTAAGATACCAGTTTCTGGTGCGTGTCGAACCATTTAATCACTCAATACATTAGCCATATTTGATAAAACTCTGGAAATTACCTTCAAGTTGACACCCCCTGATTATTATGTTCATTATTTTTGTCACTTTGTTAAATGTCACACGGCACTGTTAAATACGAGAAGGTTCCGTCTCAAGGGATGTTCCAGGTTCAATATTTTAATGACTAAATAACACACGTGGAAGTGCACTTTTAGAAAGACCATAACCAGTGTTTTCCCAATCAAGCTACAAGCACGAGTGCACAAAGAGACACTAAAACGTCTCCAGGAACCTCCCATGTGGGCAATTTGGAAATGAACCAGAAAGGTTCACAGCCGTTTTTGAAATACGGGAAATAAAACGCTAATGGATCAAGATCAAAGGGTCATCGCCGCCAATGATGTTGATGCCACCACACCTCACCATCAATTCCTTCTGCTGGACCCAATAGCTGTTTTGCAGAGCCAACATTCGACCCAAAGATGTGCTTTTACAGTATTACTTCGTGTGGTTTTAAGTCTTCTATTTGGTTGCTGACCAACAGATGTCAATCTCGGTACCTGCTCTGGTAACAAGCAGCACGCCTTTGTCCGCCACATGCAAGCAACCCATCGTATTATCTTCTGCAGAAGTACATCTACAATTACATTCCATGTTCTCATGCAAATTTGCTGTGCACTTAGTTATATTCTGCCAGAAGTTACGAGCTTCCTACAAATGCGTCTGTATCTGAAGGCAACAAAAGCATCGGGTTTTATTTGCTTTGACCCATGCTCCAAAACAGACATTACGCATGACATTACACGTACTACACTTGTTTTAACACTGAAGTTAACCTCCCTACTCGTCGGAATGAGTTTAACTCACCCATTAAAAACACGCCATACGCACACAACGCACAAGGTAAATGTGTACAAAGATGTTCAAACAGGCGAGACAAATACCTGCGCCAAAGGATCTGCGCCAGTTATTTGTGTTACTGGGTAGACTGCTATGGTTCCTCCCAATCCACTCTGCCACTCCAGTTCAGGTTTTCCATCCTTCCATCCCAAAGCAGCCGACGCTGCTGTTACGCCATCTGCCTTTGTTTTCCCATCTTTGTCCGTGTGAGGAAGGGATGAGCTGACGTTGACTGACACTCCATATACCTGGGATATAAAGGTCAAGGTCAAGAGGTTATCAACGACAATACCATTGATGCCAAAGCCCCTTCAAATGCTTTTCTTCCTTCTGGTATAGCCTCCAGCCTTTGCACAGCCAACACCAGATTTGGAAGGCCTGGTTGAATTGAGGCCCACCATCTGGCTAAGTACCTACTTCAGTGATAGTGCCTTGATATATTATTGTTAGTTGTATTAAAACTACTTCAGCCATGATATAACTGAATTGCGCATTAACACAAAACATCGTCAAGCTGTAAGAAATGTACTAAAAAATTGTCCGTTGACCAATTCACTTAACAAACAAAAATGTCACTACAGTATAACATAGAGAGTCAATGATCAAATCATGAACTCAAAATTTTCGTAGGCAATCCTGACAAATACAATACTCACTAGGAAGCAGTAAGTGCCAAACAACCAGTAGGGAGTGCACATTTTGTTTAGGTATAGAAATAAAAAGGCAGCCGCACAGGACAGCTTTGGGTAGTTCTGACACTGCTCTCAAAAGTCTCTGTGGTTTCTTTTGCTATCAAGTTTACAACTAAATGTTCACAGAATTATCAATACATTTACCGGTAATTTGCCTTGGCCAACTCATGAGAGCTTATGGCACAAACAGTCTGGTCAAGAAGGTATAATCTCATTCTTTGAATAAAAAATATAATGATAATTCCTTATGTATGCACATTGGAGAGTGTTGCTGCATCACTGCAGGGGCATTGTGAGATCATGTTTACAATTGCTTGCTGGTTTCTCTAGTTGTTGAAAGTACTTGACCTGGAAAAATCTATACAGCTATTAGTTCTGACAAATGTATTTCTAAGCAAGATACAACTAAGCAGCATTAGCTGCCACTTGGCATTGCATTAATATTTAAACAGCTTGTCTATTTCAAGGCATTGGAATTCTTTTTAAGACAAAATAAAATGATGGTATTCTAAAAATGTATTTAGCACAACTATGAAGAGTACTGATGAATCAGTAAAAGTATAATGTGGATAACAAACAAATGTATTTCATCATCTGTAGCCGAATTAAATGACAAGGAGGCTTTGTGACATTGACTCGGCACGGTGTCCCAAGGTGCAGCTGGCGGTGCAGGCCGGCTATCGCGTCCTCGCCGACCTTCGAGGTTTCTCCAATTTCCGCGAGCAAACCGCGGTGGTCGTCGCCTCGGCCACCCACCCCCGAGCCGCCGTCCCCGTTCTTCTGCGCGTCCCCGTCCGGCGACGTGCGCGGCAGCTCGGGCCTGGGCCCCACGGAGACCGACACGAACGTCTTTTCCGAGAGGAGCCTCGTCTCCCCGGTGTGCGGCGAGCCCTCCCGAGAGCGCCTCTCCCCGTTCGACGTCGCCGGCGGCTTCCCGCGCGGCTCCGTCTCCCGCGGGGAGGCGGCGGACCGCCCGGCGCGCCCCACTTTGCCGCGCAGCGCCGTCAGCGGGCCGCCGTCGGCCGCCTCCGGGGCCGAGCCCGGCGAAAACGAGTTGGAGCGTCGCTTGCGCGGGTTCCCATCGTCCTCGTTGAAGAAGAACTCGATGGTGAAGGCGGCGGCGTGGCCGGGCACGCCTTGGCGCTGTGCCGGCGGCGTCCCCTGCTGGGCCGGGCTGGGGGAGGGGGCGCCCTCCCCCCCGCCGCCGCCGTCGTCGTCGTCGTCGCGCGAGCGGAGACGCGCCTGCTGCTGCTCCAGACGGTGCTTGGCGAGGGCGTCGCGCAAAGAGCCGCCCTTCCCTCCTCCCGAGCCGCGGACGCTCTCATCTTCGCGATCGCTCTGCGTGCCGTCCTCGTGTTTGCTCCCTGACGGTGGCACAGGGTTACAATTTGTAAGTTGAAATAATAAATAAAAGTAGATGCGACGTCGATGCAGGCTACCAAGTAAAAGAGATGCAGGTTGGTAAATCAGCTTGTGTGGTCGGCCAATATTCATGAACCAATGAAGTCCAAGCCAGTTGAAATTATATAAATAAATTCCAAGTAAAACATTTTAATCAAACCTCATTACGTGTTTTTGTCCAGTCCCTAGCCACAATCTAACATTTACATCTCAATGCTGCTGGCTCGGAGCACTATCCTCGACTCACCCCGTCATCCTCAACCCTTACATGAATCACTTCAAGGAAAAAAGGGGTCATGACCTGCCTTTGAAGGCCTTGCCGTTGGCAGTCGCCTCGCCCTTGGCACTGACGACAGGGTCCCCGGCCTTGCGAGCGGAGCGTCTGGCGCACGCCGCCGGCACGCCGCTCTGCGCCAACCAATCGGCCACCTTGCTGTCGGCGGCAGCGGCCGCCCCCACCACGCCGTCCGCCGCGATCCTCGGCGAGTCCCGGCCGGAGAGGCGCGGTCGCCCCCCCGGCTGGCCGGGGCCGGGGCTGCCCGAGCACACGCTGCCCGCGGCGCCGCTGCCGCCACCTCCGCCGCTGCCGACCGGCGCTCCCGGGACGTGGTCTCGTATGGTCACCTTGCCCGGCGAGTTCTCGTCGAACTCGATGGTGAACGAGGCGTGGCCCGGCCCGCTGACGAAGGGGGAGACGTGGTCGGTCTGTGCGGACCGCAAAGACAAAGGCAGTGGGTTAAGCGAGAATTATACGGCGTAGCCGTATGCCAAATTGTATTATTACTACTGTAGAATGACTCCTCTCATCCACGGTGATGTGGACGATTTTTTGCAGATAAGTGGATAATAGAATTCATTTGCCGATTAACTCCCCTAACAGGAATTCTACAATTTAAATGTTTGATGACATCCACAAGTAATATTTCTCCGTTTCTATTAACATGAACACAAGTGAAACATTAATTAAGCAAGAAACCACAGGTTACTACTATGCAGCAGCCTACACCCCTCTGTTTTACGCTTTCGTGGTCACCAAATCACCCGGGTGCATGCCGGATGATTTGGCGACAGGCGCGTGCCCGGCGCTCTCTCAACGGGGCCGTACCACGTTGGCAGCGCAGTCGGTGTCCCTGGTGGGTGGCTCCGAGCCCTCTCTCTGCAGCTCCTTGGTGGGAATTTCAAAGTAGCTGGGCTCACGGCGCAGCCCAGCGTAGCCGTTGGCTCCCTCCATGTACAACGAGCCCACGCCGCTCTTCTGTGCCTCCTCTTCACTCGCTCCGTCTGCGACGTTAAATGTTTTATGCCAAATAAACAAGCACACGGTCAAATCTGCGGCACGCGCATGTGCACGCACGTACCAGCCACATCCAGTGCACTGTGTGCGAGGCGTAACTGTAAATTTCTATCGATGTTGACAAAGTCTGGTATTTTCACACACAGCAAAGCTCAAATACCTACTTATGAAGTACATTAAAAGCATAAGAGGTTTTTTTAGTAAGGTTTATCACATAAACAAAACATACCAATTAAGCGACCTAACCCAAAAAAACCTCTATAATGGATAATATTGGTCGCGAAAGCTTACGTGTTAAACAGACTACATTACAACAGTGCGCGCTTCATTTTATTATTGTTCAATAACCTATTTTTGCACGGTGTACCTGAGCACAAACAGGTCGCCCTTGATGCATTGTTAAACTTTTAGATTGGTCTACTTTACTCAATTAAATAAGGAACATCAGACTATCATGTGTGCGACTGCGGCTATGAATTCCCAACGATGATCCACGTATCTTCGCGCTGCCCCAGTTATATATTTGAAGGTATTGTACCTCCAATCAACCAACTCTTAAGGGAACTGATTAAATAAATGAAGGTTAAATCACTTACAACTGAATCTGGCCATATGAAGGAAGATGTGTAATTTCCACTCATATGGGTTTGTTTGATACCCAATGTTGATGAAAGAAAATGGTTAATGTCAACCATTGCCAAATTCCAATTGATTTAAATCCATGTTCCAATTCCTGCACCACAATGCAAATACAATACCCAACTATAAACCAGTCAATATTTCCACGTGTTATTTATCTCTGCTTAGAAAAATGGCAACTGCCTGAGATAAAATATTTTCCGTCACATAGCAGTATTAATGGAAATAGTGGTTAGTGTTTTCCATCTGTACATAAATGCCAACTCAGTTCCCACAACCTTCGTTGTAATGTTGTTCTTTATATAGTTTTGTCTGAACTAAAATAAATTCCTGCAAAAAAACAAGATATTGTTTACGATGTCAAGGTCAGGGCAATCATGGCCAATGCCACTGATATCGCCACACATAGCCATCACTTCCTTCGGCCAGATGGTAGGAAGAGCATGGAAGGTGCACATTGACGGATCACATGACTTAAGTGGCCTGTCACACAGGTGGCTATTGAATTTAACATGGAGTGTAAATAACACGGAAACCTCTAGTTGAACATTAAAAAGAATGTGATTGCAAGGAAGTTGAGAAAAATAACACCGGTGATGTTGCTGTGTGTAATCCCATTTATATAATTTGCAGGTAATTTGACAGGATTGGGATGTTTGGCATATACCAGTTGCAGTGTATGTTCTTTAGTTACGAGAACAAACCAGATGCAACGAAGGAAACCCAGGCATGACACAGGGGGAGAGAAAATACAAACTCCACGCAGAAAGGCACCTGAGAAAGTAATAAAACCCAAGCCCCTCTCGCTTCGACACACGAGTGTTAATACTGTGCCACCTGCCTCCTGATAAAGAATTAACGCAAAAAAAGCATGACATGTTAACAATGTCAGATTAAAAAACAACGCCCGCCCAAACAAAACAGACAACACAGTGCCTCCATGGGATTGCACATGCTTAAAAGAGCATAAAATAAAACACAAATTGTAATAATGATCCTAAAGCTAATCATTACAGTGATGTTGATCACAGTAATGACGATTAATTAAATAGAGCTGCTATGACAGGTCACAGTGGGGTGGAAACACGAACCCGGAGGAGAGGGGTAGTGTTGCACTGCTGCACCGTCGGTCCCGCTCAGCTTGTCTCGATGCAGGGAGGAGTCCGTGGCCCCGAGGCCCTTCCACTCCCCGTCGCTCTCACCCCACCACGACGGCCTCCCGTACAGAGGGGTCCCGCGGGACGCAGGAGCAGGGGCCTCTGGGTAAGTGTTAATTGACAGCGACAGTGCAAATGAGACGTGGGACGTGGGAGGGGGAGAGGAACAAAGAAAAACACAGATGGGTGTGAAGAGATGGAACAAAATGAAAGGCAATGTCAAGGGACCACGTGGATAAACAGTAATTTAGAGGAAACACAATACAGATGACAGTCATGACAGCAAATACATGTGACAGGAATACAGTAAAAGTAAACAAGAGAATAACGACAGTTACACAGGAAGGGGCAAAATACAAGAGCGAGGGCAAAAAGAACCAGATATTATCAGGTCAATATTCAGCACTCAATGTGTTCAAAGATGTAGATAAGAAGATGTACTTCAAACGAATGCTTTCTGCATTAACTAAGAACTTACAAGATGTATGGCTGAATAAACCGTCATAAAATGGTACTCGTGTACAGCTGTTCACATGGGATTAATCTGAGCATTCATATTTTAACAAAATGAACCACATAACAAAGTGGCTGAGTATCTCCAGCAGCACCCTGCTAAGTCTAAAGATGCAGTGCGACCTTTGTGTTAGAAGGACATTACTACCGCGACACAGTAAGCCATTGGAAGTAGCGCATGCTCAAGCAAAACAATACAAAGAAGGGGCATATGCTGTATAATTAATGCGTATTGTCAAGGATACATTAACCATTGGGCAATTATCATGGAAAATAATTATTTTTCAGAGTCATCATCATCAGCCCGGGTCAATCCACTACTGGATGAAAACCTTCCCCAAGGCAATGCCATCTCTCCGGTTCCCGTGATGTAACAAAGGACAAAGATCCCCCATATAGCCTTGACTGATAGAGGCAAGTGATGATACAATAATCTACCTAACACTTGCACGTTCCTTGGCTGCCACTCAGTGATAACTTAAATATCGGCCATCGCACCTTCTAGCGACGTGTCCTGCACATGCACAGAGACATTTTAACAATTTGAATTATGTCACTAACCTGCACGTGCTCTATAACCCCTGTGCTCCTCTGTCTCTCAGTAGAATTCCAAGCACGCATCTCTCCACCCTGCTTTGTGCAATTATACCGTGCAAAAATGTTTACAAATTCGATCACGTTAGTGCTTCTGGGAGACTACAAATCCTATTATTCGTGGATGGAAATAGTCCATGTACGGATCAACTAGCAGTGTGTGCATTAGAGAAGTAGCAGACGGGGATTCGATAAAGAGGAGTTTCACCATCATCCTTTTGTAGTAAAGCAGGGGGCTCATGGTTGAAAAGAGGGCCCGCTGTTGGCCGGTCGGCGTAAATGCATGAGCAGACAATGCATTCACAAAGGGCCCCCCACTCTAGATGGTTGCAGTTAGGGGGCTGTGTATCTCCTAGGGTCTCCAAGACGACCAGCAGTAGCACTCCCCCCATACACTGCACAGTCCAAACAAAGATTCTGATTCTACTGCTGTTTAAGACATCTCACCAGGGCCCTAACAGCTTTAATGACACTGGTTAACAGCCTCTAGTGCAGTACAGAAAGTCGTGTAAATGTAAGTAACATATCCATTGCGCATGCAAGTCTTTCATTTAGATTATGTTTTATGCACTTATTGCTCCATATAAAAATAAATGAATTTTGTCTACATATAAATGTAATTAATACATTACACGTACTTTTTGACAAGTTTTATTCTGCATTCATGAAGCTCCATCTTTGTTATTTTGAAGAAAAAATATTTTCTTTTACACTTTGCTTCACTTGAAAAAGTCCCAAAAGAAGATGTAATTGCGTATATTTTTTATACACTGTACTCAGGACCCATGTACAATAGCAGATGTTTTTCTCATGTAATAATTATTTAATATAAAGCTTACAACATAACAAGAAACGCACTCGCTGGTAAACACATTTCTGCACAACCAGCCTGCTTTGCACAAGAGGCAGCAGGCGGACAGACGCGCGCACACCCACACAGACACAGAAGAAGTGCTATTAATCGTTCCCGCTCATCTCTGAGTAACCGTGGGGAAAGTCCGTTATAGCTGCTCGGCCCCGTTTCCTGTCCTTCATCATCCCTGAGGATGTCATTCCTGGCCTGCGGGAAGGCGGGGTGGTGGTGGTTGTGTGTGCCACGTCACCACATTCTCCGTCACAAGCCATCCGTTTTTACTCCCCCCCCCAGTTTTCCTTCACTCCCTTTGAATCATGCACTGTACAAAGCAGCGTGCCTTCAAGCCAGACAAAGCACTTTGTGATCGGTGCCTTCGCCGCTGTGAACCAACCCGCACGCAAACACATTAGCGGAATTGGGTTTTTTTTTCTTTTGCCTTTGTTTCTTTTCAATAGCGTATCACCCGGAGAAAGCTATTGGATAGCGGAGCAGTATAATGCAGGTCTAGACCAGTTGGCTTGTTCGCTCATGTCACTGTGGCACCGGTGTGTTGTTTGCAGCCTCGGTCACATAATGGCATAATGGCCACAACATTGACAATATTAGGAACACAATAGAGGCAAGTGAACCCCATTCTGGGTGACAATTATGACCGAGTGGATTCTACACCAGTCAACTCTCATCTGGCCACTGCAGTCCGTGCCACCTGCACAGGAGGTCCTTGGCCTCACACTCGCACAATCGGGGTGCATTAGCAAAACGACGGCCTCAATTGTCAATGAAGCCGTGGCACGCGAGCGAGACTGCAACAGACAATGCAGTGCCCAGCGTTCGAATGTTAAGCCTTGAAGATAACTCGAATCGCAATTGGGCTATGGTAGACAATACAAGAGCTAGGCTCCAATACATGTCACTGAAAGCAAGGGCAGCCGGCCATTCTGTGAAAAATGACGAATGAATATGTAAAAGCAGAGGTTGTGAATGACGAAAATAGCAACTCGTATACATTCTGTAACAATGAGTCAAATAACAATGAGTCAAATAGCACTGACTCAAACCGGTCAGCACAAGGATGCACGATAGTTCCACATTCACAAGTCTGCTGCTATGCAGCTACCAGCTTATGCATTACATCAAATCAAGGATATTTTTTTTCTCAATCGCCTGACCAACCAATTTCTCCTTCTTACCGCATCCCCCACACCATCTGTTAACGCAACTTTTAATCGATGATTACAATGCGTGTGGACTTCTGTTTTCGTGACCTCTATTCTGTTATGCTAAAAGAGGCCATAATGCAACCTATGGCTATTCAGAATCCAGCAGCACTAAAGCAAGCTAAGGCCTTGTTAGACGTGACTGAATGACCGAATGAGAATGGTGGCTGTCAACAGAGTGCCACTTACATTTGCCAGATGGCCTCAGTTGAACCTCGCCCAGTTTTAACCCAATTAACGTTAACACGTCTGCCTTAACGTCACGCAAATTGAATGGTTAATGTGATTTGTCATTGTTGTTGACCCCGATCCTGAGCATTAATACAAAAAATAATCCCAGCTTTTGCATCTCAATTGTATTATCTTTAATCGTAATTGATATATGCTCGGGGGTTATATGTGTAGTGCATGCACAAGTACACAAGTCATTATATTTAAAATATAATTTAATATATTGTCACCATTGGTCACTCCTGCAAAACCTGCAAATGGAAACCAGATGCGGAGGTACACTTTGCAGCAACGACTATACCGTGCTGATGAGTCCTAATTCCACGTATTGTTTGAAACGGAAGGCAAAGACTCTATCCTAGGCTACTGAGGTCATTAGCTAGGTGCAATTACAGCTACACCACCACTCCCTATATTGCACGCCTACAGCCACAAGTAAAGACACCCCAATTTGCAGAAACATAAATGTACGCTTGCATATATGTGTCCACACTGACAAACACATTAAAGAGAGTGTCTAATTAATCAGTCTTGCTTTGTCCACTCACACCCCAGAAGCAGATTGCACTGAAAATCAGCCTGCCAACACCAGCATGCACACACACACACATCACACACAAGCGGGCACGCACACATTTTTCAGGCGACCGTTAACATCTGTTTTGCATCATTCCATTGCGCCGGAATATGCGAGCACGTTAAAGAATGTAGCTATTTTCAAATACCCACCACTGTTTCATAAACGAGCATTAGAGCAACGACCATCACCGTCACACCATAATGAACGGCACTGCTCCAACGTTCGACCAATCACGCACATTTTCCACAATCAATGTAGCAATATTGCATGATTTTTTTCTGGCACATTTCACCTCATACCTAGTCCTACGACAGCGGGCAGCCAGGTTTGTAACTGGAAAATTTAACACGATACATTCTAAACACTTGCAAGCGTTTAGCTGAAGAATGTTACGCTTTAAGCAGTGTTACCACACGTTACAGTTTACACAGCAGAACCTTTAAAGGTGAAGGATTAACAGCGAGTAGGTGCTGTGAGTAGGCATGCAACAAATCATGGATTAATCAATTTAACTAAATTCTTATGCTCACGATACGTGCAACAAATTGTGCCAGGAAGAACATATTCCGGTATTAACAATTCGTGCAACTTAGATGAGTGGGTAACATTCCTGACTCACAAAAACTAGAAACAACGCAATGGAGGCCATTAAAAAGCTAAAGGTGCAGCCCTGCGATGGCTGCTCGCATCACTGCTGGCAGAAGGGCCTACCTACTACACTGGAGGGCCTCCTGTACCAGAAGGGCCTACCTACTATGGAGGGCTTCCTGTACTGAAGGGCTTAACTACTACTACTGCAGGGCCTCCTGTACTGAAGGGC
>CM025618.2:1587180-1624331 GCA_014621495.2 Entosphenus tridentatus
GGGCCTACCGTCTACTCTAGAGGGCCTCCTGTACTGAAGGGCCTACCTACTACTCTAGAGGGCCTCCTGTACTGAAGGGCCTACCGTCTACTCTGGAGGGCCTCCTGTACTAAAGGGCCTACCTACTACTCTGGAGGGCCTCCTGTACTAAAGGGCCTACCTACTACTCTTGAGGGCCTCCTTTCCACGGAACACAAGAGCTCAAGAGAGGCCCTCTCGACGTCGTTCGGCCTTCCCTTCCACGTTAACAATGTTTTGCGGCAATTCTTTGTGAATTATTGCAAGCCAAGCAGTGAGTGGGCATCAGGTGCAGCAGCTGACCTTAAGTCACCACCGGTGGCGTACAACAACGTATTATGCGAAAGAGATCAAACGGGAGGGCGGGGTCTGGGGGGGGGGTCAATATAGTGGGGGGGGGGGAGCAATGCTTTCTCGTGGGGGAGCCGCAACCCCTCCAGCAACCCCCCTCCCTTCGTGACTGCACTCCACTCGCCCCAGCAGTCAGCTTAGTTACCAAGGCGAGCGAATGTCCCTTAAACCTGCAAAAGCCAGAAGCTCGTGTGCTAGGTAGAACATGCTGCTTGCAACACGTCGAGCGCACGTGGGCAGCGACTGCTTCGCTTTCTTTGCAGTATGCGATGCTCCTAAATTCTAGGCGCCTTTACCCTACATTCCGCATGTGCGGCTCGAAGCACATCCTGTATAGACGCACGAGAGTTACACATACCGTGTGTGTGTGTAGACTGCGCACAGACCTCCCCTGACCCACATACACAACCCCACATATTCCACGAGCATTCCGGTGCAGTATGTGCGCCATGCATGCTGATACACGTGGGCTTGTACGTACCTAGGTAAATCCACTGCTGGATGAGGGCCCTACCCATGCTGTGCTGGAAACGAGGGTCACTGTATTTGACTCTGCTTCACTACCCAGGTCAGTGGGGGTTTGTGAATACAGGCAGCTGAGATGTAGGAGCATAGAAGTAGAGCATAACAAGGGATTTTACTTCTACATTGCCCACCTTTACAGCGTGGTTATGCATCGTGTTCACCCACCCTGCTTAGCTGCCGAGATCTGCAGAGATCGGCGCATTTTGGGTGGTCTGGTCATAGGCTGCTACGCAGATTACTGTGCAATATAAACTCCACAATGGACATTTGCAGTACCACTATCACAACCACAACCACCACGTACCACATTCATGGCACGGTGAACTCAACAATAGAGTAAAGTATTGCACTGAACTATCAGTGCAGGAGTATATTCATCAACATGCGATGTGATTGCAAATGAGATGGTGTAAACAAAATGAATAGCAGGAAGCTCTCAGTTATTAGATTGTTTTTAGCAAGCACTTCCCTAGAGTTGTCATGATACATTGCCCTGCTGTGACCCATTGCACATGACACACACACTAAGATCATGACCATCCTCTTTAAAATAAATAATGAATAACAGGAGTTTGCAATACATTAATCCTGGTGTCTACAACATTGTGGATAAGATGGGTTTTAATGTGTTGTTTAATTACGCCTTTAAGCATAACGTGTTAACTTAATTTGTTTTAAAATTACCCAATTATTTTATGTAAAGGTTTTATACAACTCTACACTGTTGTAAGACCGTATTGTGCTCACACTAAAGCAGACAAAACTTTTTTTTACAGACAAGATGGATCCATGATTCCATTCTGCAGTGCTGTTGAAAGGTGCCTCTTGGGTGGTATAAGTAAAAAAAATATATAACTACAGTAGTCGAATAATAATAATATTCAGATACAAATGTGGTCTGCAGCCCAGTTTTCTCGTCCTCCATAAAAGGGCTTGGGTCACTCATCCTGAAAAAGTGTCATCACGTTTTCATAACCAGACATCATCAATGTTATTTCATTCTAGATCTGCATGCACTGCTTGCATAAGCTTGTATTTTTTATTCAGTTTACAGGGGTATGAAAAAAATTGAAATCCCCTATCCCTAGAAGTATTGCATTCCAATAACGTCTGATTTCTATACAGGTGTCGACATAGGCTTTGCATTAATTCACTTTCAGTAAGGAATGTACAGCAACATGTAGAGTTGATATTTGTTTTAATGGTTAGCCCACTGGACTTCAGTTGAGAGGTCACCAGTTTTGTCTGTATGCGGAAGCCAACAACTGGAACCCGTCCAAGAGGATGTCCACTGAGATGTCGCAAGTATGTAGAACTTCTACTCGGAAGTGCAAGGGAAGGACAAACTAAACATAAAAAGGAGTTCCAAAGAAACAAGTTTTCAATCTAGCTGTAAAAGTGCATAGCTTCAGTGGCTTCAAAATATCGCCTGGCTCAGTAGTTGAAACAGCGTCAAACGTCTCAAACGGGTGCATCTCTGCCAGTCGATTGGCAAGCCGCGTGTAATGGGGTACAGTGGGGTTACTCCCACCCCATTCAAGACGTCTGACCAGCGTGGAAGAGTAGGCCAAGATTTACCCTCTAGAGGAGTTCTCTAGAGCTCCCTCTAGCGGAGGCCCTTCCAATAGCCGTGGTGTGAGCAAGCAATTACAGGGGGACATCTTGACTTTGAATCTCACTCGATCTCCTGTTACTCATTCTCCTCTGAATGTTCCTCATTTTCCTCTGTCACTCATTCTCCTCTGCTGCTCCGAAAGTCTGGAACGTACTCCCCCCTTGCCATCCGTGCCGCTGACTTCCCTGCTGTTAAAAAAAAACTTACTTTTATATTTCTTCCTACGACTACCGGCTGCCTTTATATACAGTATATAGAAATGTAATATAAAACATCAATGGAATACACATCGCTGGAAGGGATGGTGACTGATGGGTAAGAGTGCCTACAAACCACAGTGGAGAAGGAGCAATGAGATCAGCTCAGGTGCAGGAGCGGGCTTGTGATTGTGGCATCGCAGAACCAAGAGGGATAGAATCGGCATGGAGAGGCACTCATCCAGTAGTAAATAGAACATGGATGTCCTTCACCCGCACCTCCTATTAGCACGGTTGGTTATGTACGATGCTAAAAAGTTCAATATAAATACGTGGATGATGATGACGGTGATGGTGACTATAGGAAGCTTAGATTGAGGGAAGACTAATTCAAAATGATGTGTATTAATTAATGGGTCTCACTTGGGCCACTCAGGCTATGTTACATTGCTCACTGACCTTGATACACTGGCCTAATATTCACATTCACTCCCACGTACACAGCCACATGATCAAAACACACACATTTGCTCAAAATAAATAAAAATCAGCATAATCCTAATGCCTTTGAAAGTAGCTTAAGGGCTTTAATGTTCTCCATTTCCACTTCCACTTTGTTAGACAATGCCACTGACATTTGAGACGAAACTATGTGTCTGTAACGGTTTTGAGTCAGATATTCTTTTCAGTACTGTAATACGGAGTCATACAGTTGCTAAGTTCAGCCAAAGCTATATAGTATTGGTTATATTCATTATCATTACATTTCTAATATTTTTTTTACAAATCCAATTTATATCTCATTTGTACCTTAAAAGCTTAAGACACAAAGTGAGGAATTGTCTGGTTTGAACATTCCCAGTGAACAGAGCATCACACCACTGCTGGTGGAATGGGTTCTTACCAGAGGGAGCTCCAGAGAACATATTTTTGGCCTGCTCTTCCACACTGGCCACACATTTTGGAAGATCTTAGAGTACCCAAACTTGACCCCACCACACCTCGTCTGCCGGTCGACTAACCGTGGTGTAGCTATTTATGCTGCAGGGTGAACAGAGGCAGGGGGGTTACAAAACTTGCCACATTTGCTACAAATGCTGTGCCAGAGGATCAATTAAGCATCGACCAGATTTGCAAGCCCAATGCGCGCCTTTTTATCCTTGCAGCAGCAGCAAAGGCTTTTGTCTATCGATCGAACGAAGACGATCACCGCATCGCACGGCGCTTTCAGATGCGCTTCTGCGGGCGTCTGGAACGCTCTTCCTTCCGATATTAGGAAGCGACTGGAGCTGTGCACTTTTGAATAAAAACTAATTTCTTTAGAACTGCTTTTTGTGTTGAGTTTCTTGTCCTTTCCCCGCACCTCCAATTAGCACGGTCGGCTACGTACGATGCGAAAGTTCAACATACATACATACACAGAGACCCACAGACACCCAGAGCCCCACAGACACCCATAGACCCACAGAGACACCCATGGAGATCTACAGAGACCCACAGATTAGCACGGTCGCCTACGTACGGTGCAAAAGAAGGTCAACTAACATACACAGAGACCCATAGACACCCAGAGACCTACATAGACCCACAGATTAGCATGGTTGCCTATGTACGGTGCGAAAGTTCACCATATATATACACATATGCCATCGCAGAAATCCCTTGCCAAATGGTGTGCAGTCCCTATGATGAAAAATATATATATTTTAAACTGAATATAACTGTGGTGTGAAAATAGGAAATAGGGAAACTGTGAATACATTTCTAAATAAGCATTCAGGCGTGCAGAAACGATTGTGGCATTTTTCCAGGATACCCGGGCTCATTATCACCTTGAAAACGGCCGTTCCCCTTGACCAAATGATTCAGCAGATTAGCATAATCTCCTCCTTTCCCGTGTGCTTAACGTAGGCACAGAGCCCTCGTCCTTCCCTCATTATTACATCCGTCTCAATGAAATGCATTTACAGTCATGTTCCTCGAGTTTATGATTCCCTTACCACTTCATGGGTTCACACGTTTTCACGAAAAGGCGCTCTAGGCCAAAGTTTTTGTATATTTTTGCTATTCCTCCTGGCTTGTAATTGCTCAACATCTTTAATCATTGCCCAGATATCTCAAGCAACACACGTTTGAAAATTTAGTAAAATATGGACATATATTTGAATAAAAAAGCTTTGTGCGTTATTTATTTATTTAGGAGCAGTTAAGTTTGAAACATAATGCTACAGTGACACCCTCTCTGTAAGAAATGTTTTGTCAATCTTAATGGATTGTGACCAGGCAAACTACAAGTGAGCGATAGTTGCCAGCCAACAATTAAAATGGTCAAATTAGTTTAACACGTGGGCTTTCGCGACCAATATTATTCATAATGAAGTTTTTGGGTTAGATCGCGTTATTTATAAATGTGTCGTAACCCTCCACCACCCGACACGGCCAATCAGCAAAAAAGTGTCACATTGACAAAAGACAAATAGTTCACTGCTTTAGCCCACCGGTGTGTTGAAGAGTGAAACCACAACATTTACAATTTTTGAGTACGACGTTTCGCTGGTAATTGCATCCAGAATGATCGGGCAATTTGCCAGAATGGTTATTATGAAAATGGTCAAAGTCAGTGCACAGGTTTTGAGTTACAGCCTGGACAAGAGTCTCAAAAAAGGTTAATCTTAATAGTACTTCTGAGAATATACTGCATTCTGGGAATATAGTGCATTCTGGGAATATAATGCATTCTGGGAATGTCTTCATTACGAGTGTATTGAACACACACACAAGCAGGGCAACAACATGGATGAGGAAATCGCCATTACACATCTTAAAATCCACCAGCACAATTTCAACTCCAGCCATGCTTTAACAAGCAATTACACTCGCTAATGAGCAACTCCTATTGCATCCGTTTTGCTGTGCTTATTTAAACTAAGACGTCCATTGAACAGGAGACGTGATCTCGGACGGCTCTTAGTTGGACATAAAGGTTATCTGTACACAGCATTTACTGTTTAGGAGCTTAAAGCAGAGTTTCAGCTGCACAATCTTAAAAGACACACACTCAATCAGTAGTATTTGTTACACGTACATATGGTAAGCTATGTGATCACGTCGTAATTTAATAAAGGTCATCTTTCTTGTTCGGCAGTTTATCCATTTGCAGTATAATGGAATATGCTATAAAAGAGTTGGCCACCAACCACTGTTATTATCTTGCAATTGCTCTCTGAAACGAGAAATTGCAGCAGCTGTCCGCCATCTGCCCTATCCAGCGACGGTCACTGCATCGCGCTCTCTCACATCCACTACCGCGGCCATCTACAACGCTCATCCTTCCGATATGAGGAAGCCACTAGAGCTATATGCACTTTTCAATCTAGACCGAAAACTAATTTTCTTAGAACTGCCGTTTGTGTTTAGTTTATCCTTCCCCGCACGTCCAATTGCCACGGTTGGCAACGTACGGTACGATAGAAGTTCAACATACATACAGATGAAGTCCCGAAAATACCTCCCACTTAGGTCTCATGGACTGCAGAGGTAAGTAGCGATAGCGGTCAACGCGAGGCAAAGTCCTCGCGCCCACGCGACGACGACCTCCCACGTGGCTCACCGTGAGCGCCCTTGCTGCTGCTGCTGCTGCCGTCGACAGCCGTCTCGTGATCGGGGGCCTGCGAGGAGCCCGCCGCCGCTTGCCCGTCATCCTGCGCGGCCTGGTCCGAGGTGGCCGCTTCCAACGCGGTGGCCCCACGCTCCTCCTGCAGCCTCTGCATCGTGCTGCTGTACCCCTCGTGCTGGTGGTCACACATGCGCGCACACTTGCGTCAGCGGCGGTGTAAAAAGTATTCCACTTTGCGGTCCTGTGTGTGTGTGCGTGACTGGGTTTAAGTAACTTTATTCACACCGGGCACTTGTTTGGGATGGGTCTAGCTTTCCAAAGTGTAGTGTAATCTGGAGAATACGGTATAAATTATGCTTATGGAAAATCAGTTAGAAACATAAACATTCCAAAACTTTTAAAACCATAACAACGGGTGGGTCCATGCACATTCCAAAGCCACAGCCTCAGCGAACCCACATATCCCTGCCAAAGGTAGCAAGAGCCTCACACAGGTATAAATATTATCTTTACACAGGCCACAGTCAAACGTTACACACTTTTAGTGTTTGTTTAGGAGACCTCGTGAAAACATTTTAACAAATGATGGCGATTACAATGTTTGTAAATATGCACACCAAATACATTATCCCACCACAGACGTTTTACCTGCGGCAATGATCCAGATATTACCTGAATATTCAGATCCCTTGACTGCCTCCCATTGCTCCCAATATAATTCTACTAAAAGATCAGCCTCACCGTCTTAAACATCGTCTACGGATTTGTCCCCCACCTACCTCTCCCCCACCTCATCTTGAGCTCCTCCCCTTTACATGTTCTCTGTTCGAACAACAAAGGCCTTCTGTCAAAGCCTCTAGTTAATGTCCCAGGTAAACAAGCAGGTCACTCTTCTACACATCTTCCATCATGGGAATGTCTTCCCACTGGCTATCGGCACTCACAACTCCCTCCATGTCCAGGCTCAAGACCTTCCACCAACCCCTCCTGTCTGTGACTGTCTCCCTCTATGAAGAATCCTCATTCACACTTTTACCGCAAAGTCATCTCATTTATCTCCTCCCCCCTGTAGTATTCCACCCCTCATGACTTTCTCTCCAAAAAATGAATTCATATTTTCTCTCACTTTGCACACTGCTCCATTCCTACAGCATCTTGCACTGTGGATGCGTTTGGATACTTCATACATCCAAATTTGTAACTGCACGCGAGTTTGTTATCGCAGCAGCAAAGAGTGTACATGCTACAGCAAATGTTCTCCAAAATGTATAAAACAATGTTACTTTGCACAACCCTGAAACTCAAGTATGTATGCACTGTGAACATTTTTAAAAGCCATCATGCAAAACGTTCTATATCTATGGGACCTTTTGACCAGTATCGAAATGATGAAAAAAGATACCCTTTTCTGGCAATATAACATGATGCCTTGCAAAAGGTATCGACTTTGTGTTTGAAGATCTTAACACACCTGTTTAATTTCCAAAAAGGCTAAACCCTATTCTTAGATGTATATTTTTTTCACCAAACCGTTCTATGTTTGAGAAAATAGGGCAGTTTTATAGATGACAATCATGGCTGTGTGATATCACTAAACACATCCGGTACTCGGAGAGACTGCCACAGACCGGCTGGTGTGGCGGCCTTATATGAGTAAACGCACTTTGCCTGTGCCCCCACATGTACTCTCGTTGCTTACACAGTGCTTCATTGCATGGACGTTGTGAATTACTCACCCTCAAGGCTTCTTCGGGCACCTTGTGCTCCCCTTTCTCCACTGTGTACACATTGGGATGTAATCGACTGTTAAGGAATAAAAGTGAAGCTTCAGCCCTTCTCTCTCGGCTGCTGAAACAGAACAGGCGGCACACGTACGTCTTAATTGACGGCTTCATTTTATGTGCGTCTTATATTCTGCTTGTCAGTATGAAACGTCGTAATATCCTGCTTAAAATTGAGTCGAATCATTACAGACAAGTGGATTCTCATATAAGATATAGACAATGCATGAAGACCTTGCGGTGTTTACAGGACACCGATATGGTTAAGCCAGTGCTAACCAGGTATACGTACGCGCGTAAACCACGTGCATTTCGTCACCGCATTAATTCAGCGATGTGAAAAGGCAATGATACAACCTTGTTTCTATATCTCAAACCGTAAGAGAGATTGCATTACTTCAATCAATGGATCTTTCCACTGGCAACTTTGATCACGATTCATTTCAGGTTTCACCTCTGGACTCAGGCAGCTACAATATCAACAATTATTATTATTATTTACCCAGGAAGCCATACCGAGTCAGGGGTACTCATTTCCAGCGAGGGCCCTGCATTGTTGTTTACATTTGAAGTTGTGTTCAGCCACTTAAGGACGGTTTATACATGGGAGGAAACCGGAGAATTCAGCGAAAATCTACTCGTGTAAAGGGAGCAGCACTCTACCATCAAGATGGAACAGATGGAGATTAGTCCACGCTTGCTGTACCACCTCCTCTGGCGAACCAGGTTATGGCACCTCGACGGCCAACACAAAACGGCGTTTCGCACCACGTGTGGTCTGCTAACCCTCTGTATTAGAAGTGCTGTATTACTCTGCAATGAGCCGCCAACATCAAATAAAGCAGCCAATGACAATGGAACAGCAGCACCATGTACACTGGATATCCATTAGGTGTTCATCACAAATGCATGCACATCACAGTCAGTGGGCTCTTCCCGATTTGATAAAATTTTCTGAGTTATCTTTTCAGAAAAAATAAACAGTAATTAGCATTCAATTGTAATATAATTAACACAAGCTACTCGAAGTGCAAAAGGCATGGCAGGAAAAGCACATGGCTGTGTGTATTTTATCGCACGTTTTAATGTGATTGCCATAAAAAAAATTAATGGGCTACTATAGCAGGGGCACTCAAGGACAAACACAAAACGCTCGTTCACAACATTTGATAAAATAAGTAGTCGCCTAATATTTAAGGCAATGACTCTGCAGAAACTGGCATTGCCCGAAACATTAGCGCACCGCTATATACATTATTATTTGTCTGTTATAAAGCAGCGTTCATGACAAAACGGCTTGTGATAAATTATGATTTGAGAGCACTTCCAATGAAAATGTGGATGGGTTTGGACGTTGTCTCAGTTCAAAGAGACTGCGACGGACAGGCAGATGCAAGGAGACACCGGTGAAGGAAACGGTGAGGTATGAGCGTGAAGACCCCAGTGGGTTTGCCCGGCAGGATGGGAATGGTTTAGTTGTATCTGTATGTTTTTGGGAGATTTCTTTACCATTCTTGTACTCTGCACTGCCATCGTGTTTATGAATTGTTTGTTGTTGTAACATTCTTACCCATCCCGACTGGACATGTGTCAAAAAGAGCTGTATAGCTCATCGGATTCCTCCAGTAGAAATTAATATTGATCATCGGATTCCTCCAGTAGAAATTAATATTGAATACATATTCAAGGCCTCCAATGGCCCAAAAGACCGAGGTCCTAGAATAAAATAAACAAGTTCACTGTAGATTTTGCAGCTTGTATCTCTTATTAAAAAAAGGTCACTTTAAACATTTCCTTCACCGACGCATGCACGTTGAGAATGTCACGTAAACACACACATCCGTGGATTCGGCTGAACTAATGTTAGAATATCCATGGTTTATCCATTAATGCTGGTAACTTTGCACGGTCTATAACTGGATGTTACCATTTAGTGAGATTACTAGGATAATACAGCAGAATAATGATTAGCTGTAGCAAGACCTTACGTAAGAGAATATATTTGGATACAAAATTTAAATATTAACGTGACAATTGTAATCACTCAGACATGTATGCATTTACATCTGAGTACAGCAAGAAAATTAAGAGGCCACACGATAATATTGAGAACAGAATACTGCGTTACTACGGAGCAGGTTTTCACAACTGTGCTGTTTATCTAACCCAAAGTGTTTTTGAAATGTGCCGCGTGTATTGTTCGGCATGATATTGTTTGCGATGAAATCGGACATTTCGCTCCGCGTGGTGTCAGCTTCTTCAAGAAGGAAAACATCAGAAATAATAAATAGCACGAGGTGCAACCCAAAAACAAGTCGGAGAGATATACTGAATTAAGTTAACATTACAGGTTCAGTACACCATCAGCCCAGAAGGTTCAGTACCATCTTTATGGGACCTCCAGACTGGTTGTCTTATATACAGACTGGCCCGACAATAACGTCGAATATCCACAACCGGCTCGGGGGGACCATGAACAGAGATGAATGCAGTATTTGTTGAACATGTGGATGCATTGACTTTTGACCAAATTATAAGGCTCTTTAAGGGCCAAAGGCAATAAAAGCTTGTTTCACGACAGCCACCTGTCAGCGTACGCTTGCTGTTGTCGACGTTTTAAATGCGCGAGCGTGAACCGACTATCATTTGCCTTAGGGACCCCATCTGCGGGGCATTAAAAAGCAGCGCGAGACGTTACAGATTCGCAGCAGGAGGCAAACGTCATTTCAGCCGTTTCCTCACCTTTTGGACAACTTGTTGCGTTTTTGTTGTCGTTGTAAAATCAGGCATGTGGAAACAGCTTTGAAAAGAGAAGGGCAAGAAGTAAAGGGGGAAAGCATATGGCTTCCCCACTCTCCCCCCCGCCCCCCATTTCCAAACACTGGGTGGAATCTAGCCCATCTTTCCCTGGTGTTCCAATGCTTCAAAACCCGCAATTACATTTGTCCTGAGAGATGCCCTGGGAAGGTGGAATTTCCACTGCTGAGGTTAGGACCATCAACAGAGATGAGCTCCATATCAATGCTTGTTTGCACACAGAGATATTTTGTTTTATCTTTTGTGGATTGGTAGATGTGCAATATGGACAAACTCCAGACGGACAGTAACTGCTATGGTCCAAAAATGACCAAACTTCACGCCTAGCAACGCAGTGCAGTGTTTTCCATTTTTAACAAATATCACCTACGAGGTATTTATTATACAAACCACATTTTACACGTTGTCAACTGTCATACATATACAGACATGCCAGTGGAGATTTAATTTTGAGCGCCACCGCTCCTAAACAACAGAAGCAGTATCTCCGTTCATTATGCAAGCAAGCTTCGATAAATTAAAAATACAATGCTAAACAGTGTCTGCAATTCACCAATTCAAACTAATCAGAAAACATACTGCAAACGGTTGTGCTATATCCAAGAAATTGAGACATTTCACGGCAAAGTGGCTTCCAGAATAAATGTGGAGCAGCAGGGCATACGATGAATCAAGCCACTTGTATTTTGCCGACAGAATTGCTTAACCGTACAGCATGACCACATCTGTGGGTAACTCCTCGTAAAATGGGGATACTTTTTTTACATTTTCCTGGACATACACCTGCAACATCACGTATACACATCTGAAAACTTTACCACTTCATTAATAAAACCAAAGGGTAAAGGTGCAGCCCGCCAATTTCTTACTCGCGCAACTGCCGGTGGAAAGGCCTCAACTAGAGGCAGCACAAGAACCCCTCTAGAGGGCATGTTTGGCCTACACGTCCACGTTGGCCAGATGTCTTGGAAGAGGTGGCAGTACCCTACACTTCACCGCACGTGACCTACCGATCGACTGTGGTGAAACCATCTCTTCTGCTGGATGGACAGAGGCGAAGTGCCAGGATCTCGGAACAGTAACCTCTGGATTGCAACTGCAGTGTGTTATCCATTACACCACAACTGCATCCTTTGACCAAAAAGCTCACGAGAAAAACAAGTGCAGTATTTTCTTTATATCTTTGGGCGGTGTAGCGTCTGAGTGCATGCCGAAACTATTTTTTTAATAGCCACAGGAAGGCGGCATAAGAGGAAAGGGATTGTTTTCTTTAAAACTGTTTGGTTCTTTATTGAAAAGCTCAAAGTTGAATACCTTTGTTTAAACCATTTTATATCACGCTTTTAAAATTCGATTTATTGTGTGTTTATTTATTTTTATCAAGTCTAAATTAATGTATTATAGTGGTGTGTGATGTGTATTATAACTTCTTTACATCCGACTTATTTTATATATATCTTAAGTGGAACTGATATGCTGCTATCTTGCCAGTAACCCCCTTGGAAATAGGATATGAATCTCAAGGGTTTATCCTGGTTAACTAGTGATAAGGTCATTAATAATGCAACCTAGAATCATGAAAAATGTATAGATAACTGCGAAAAAATTTCAATAACACTCAATGATATGTTCACGAATATATGCGCCTATTATGTATAATTCTCTTGCAGATAAAGGACCTCTAATTCAAGCCACGTAAGAAACAAAGGAAGGCCTAAAAGTGGGCCTCAAAATATCCGACCAAATCGAGTCGTGTAGAACAAGCTCGCTAAACAAAAGAATTCACTCGCTGAGCATGAAGCTTAACTAGAGGCTGAATGGGGGAGTGAATACTGAGACTAGTCCACCTCATCGCTCTTGCTTGTGACAGGGAGGCGAGGAGGGTGAGTCGCAAACTTAAACATAATATTTTTTTCATTTTTTTGGTTCTGATACAGAGATTATATACATCGGCTTCTACCGGACGTACACTTTGTCACGAGTCCTTGCCACCCTCTTCGTAACGAACTATGAGATTTAACACGTAGGCTTTCGCGACCAATATTATTCATAATCAACGTTTTTGGGTTTAGATCGCGTTATTTATAAATGTGTCATAACCCTACACCACCCGACACGGCCAATCAGTAAAAAAGTGTCACGTTGACAAAAGACAAATAATTCACTGCTTTAGCCCACCGGTGTGTTGAAGCGTGAAACCACAACATTTACAATTTGAGTACGACGTTTCGCTGGTAATTGCATCCAGCATCATCGGGCAATTCGCCAGAATGGAGAACTAGATGTCAGCAGTGACTGTTCAATCGTAGCCTTGGAAGCAGCTGTAATTTTATCATTATTTTTGCAATAACTAATTTATCTGAATTTCCTTTGAAGCTTCATGAATAATGGGAAGCTATGTGGCATCATAAGGCCACATGTGTGGTATATAGTAAATGACATGCAGATGTTTACGCAATCATAATATTAGTATCCAAACTATAATCACATTTATATAAAATGTGTAAATGAAATGACTTAATTAAATATACCCATGTCAGAATATTATTCTATTATATTTGTGTTACAATTTTTTTCTAAACACGTGGTAGTAAGATGTATGACGAGACTCCCGATTTCAGATGTATTTCATACACTCATATATATATTTTTTAATGTTCAGAAAGTCTTAGAAACGTCACATTTTTGACTGGAATAAACGCCTTTTACCAACGTTGTCATTCCATTGCCACAGAAGCTGTAAAGGATATCATATCCGAACCGGATAACGTCGCTTTGCTTGAGCGAGACGTACGTTTGATCGGGAACCAGAACTTCGTTAACAAACGTCTGAAAGAACAAACAAAAAAAACAAAGTACGTGAACAAGAGAACAGAAAGCCACCGCAAATTTCCATTGCATTACATTATTGATCAGAAAAGTCGTTTCATCTCTTCCCGTCATAGCAGCTGGAAACCAACGTGATCACCAGGACAACACTGGAAATGAAAAAATACCCCAAGCTGTGCATTTTTGTTAAATTAAATAAAACACATGGCTGTAAGAACATCCAAGGCCAAGTTCTATTATGTTTCAACTTACAGTCTGCTTTCAAATAGATACTTTTTTTTTCAGTTCAGCTTCTAGTTATTTTTCTTTTGCTTTTAATATATATCAGTTTCATTGACTAATAATAATAATAGCTCTTTTATTCAATCCAGAGGGAGATGAAGGCCTCTGCCCTGCCCCCACCACACCGTGTTGGTCACGTG
Source organism: Entosphenus tridentatus (assembly GCA_014621495.2). Lineage (NCBI taxonomy): Eukaryota > Metazoa > Chordata > Hyperoartia > Petromyzontiformes > Petromyzontidae > Entosphenus > Entosphenus tridentatus. Next base: position 1,601,352 of record CM025618.2, read on the forward strand.
GGGTTCTCGTCTGTGCCGTACCTCAACACGAGGAACAGTGGGGGGCTCGTGAAGGGTAGCCCAGGACCGGTTTCGATATCACTCGCCTACTGATGTCATCCTTGGTCGAGATTCGAACTCAGGTTCATATGAATGTAATGCATTATCCCATTTGTTGGATACACTTTGACTTACGCTGATTTACATAATAGGAGCACAATGGACGAAGAGTTGTCTTTTATTCTGAAAACGCTGGCAGGTGCAGGTTTTATTGGTGAACCCGCTGTTACATTTAGTTTTAGTCAGACAAACAATAAACCAGGTCATCCAAGACTTGATGTTGACCTATCAGACCAGGTGTTGCTTTTATTTAACGTAGCTCATGGCTGGTGATGATTACTGAATCAGCTGACCTCATGGAGACCTTGGCCAGGTTTAACACTGGTGTTGTACAAGGCCAAAAGTAGAACCCAAGTGGAATAGACCAAAGTAGAGTGCAGTAATCACTTCGCAACCATTTCCTACTTTATACTGATAAAAAAGTGCGCACACAAGCGTTCGCACAAACTGAAGACACTCACAAAAATAAAAAATAAATCGACAAAAGACCGTGTTGTTCTTGTGGCCGCCGCCTCACGGAACCTACATGACCCGGTTAAAGGGCACCGAGGGATGTGAGGTTACAATGCATTCTCCTAAAACCCGACGAAATGTATCGCTGTGCCCGCAGCACTCTCGTTTTGAACATCTTTCATTTTTAACACCCAGCTCACCCTTACAGTAGCTTCTCGCTCATCGTGCTGCTTGAAAGGTGACGCAACAAAACAAACAGCTCTTGCCGATACATGCCAAGGCCGCGTATGCTAGATTGTCCAACGCAAGCAAGAAGCTTTATAGCTCTCCCATGTGTTTTCGAGCTGTGCCCGCATGTCGTTCGGCATGATGTCCGACAACGTTTCGCTCCCGTGTTTTGGGAGCGTCTTCTCACTCTCTCCCTCAATTATATATAGGGTTGCTTACTGCTGCTGCTGCTGGTGCTGCTGCTGGTGTTGCGGCTTTTTTCGTGTCAAGAATGCGATATAAAAGATAACGAGCTGCTCAATTCAGTTACCGAAGAAGCTTACAGCGGGTGGAAGCAAATGTTGAACAACACGTGGTGCGACCCGAAAACACGTGTCAGAAAGCTGTACACAACAGCACAGCCGCGAAAACCTGGGCGGCAGCAGCAACAAAGCTTTGTTTTCTCCTGCTCAAGCTTTGGAAAAGCTTTGTAAAATTAAGCACCGACAAGCATAGCGGGGTCTTGCCTCAAGCTGTTCAACTATCTGAACGAACCCACGTGTTAGCTTTAACTATCCAAGTGAACCAACAACGATCTTGCACTTACGCCATTGAGGCTTCCCAGATCCTTGAGCATGTGCTGGTCGTGCACCAGATCGTAGTTGATGACAGCGTGCTGTTTGTCCACGCTGCGTGACTGTTCACACACACACGCACACACGCACAAGCACACACGTACACACACGTACACACACGTACACACACGTACACACACACACGTACACACACACAAGACATGCAGAGAGCAACACACGTCAGTTTCCTTTGACACCGCCTGCAGTGGAGAGTCGTCAAATGCAATTTAAAAACGCATGGTTACTCCTGATATTTTAGTTTTTCCCCACTGAGAATTTAAACACTTTTAAGTAGAGACTAAGAGTGCAATATGGAGCACGCACAGTGATGCTACATATTCCCAATTAGGGCAATGAGCTAACCATTCCAAAGTACAATTAGGCAATCAAAATAAATCAACAATACAATTCTCTAATGCATAAATAATTAGCAAATACAATGTTTTCACTTCAAGGCTCCATTTCCTTCATATTGTATATTGTTTTTATGTGATAGCACACACAGTTACAAATGACTGTCATTACTGCTGGCAGGGGTGCGTCTATTCATATTTAAAAATGAAAGGCGGAATTACAAGGTGTAAGTGCAAGACGAAGAATAAAGTTCCCCATAGTTATTGTCCTTGGCCCTGCCATGGACAAGTGGAATTTCCGCCACTGGTCCAGTGCCACCGAGACGAGCTCCTCCCCGTTGCTCGCTTGAGACGCTGAGCTTCATGGGAATTTATTTCTTGCTTTAATTGAAATTATTCGTTGGTTGAATGTGTAATGCAAGTCCCTATGAAATTTGCTGGAGTGTAGTGATCAGAGGCTAGCACCCTGACCGTCTAGGTATATCAGGTTTGATTCCAAATTAAGATGGTTATTTGAACAAATATCTTAACAACTTAAATGAGCTTCTTTATTCCACACAATTGACATGAAAAGTACAGTGTATGGTATATACTTCATGCCAGTCCCTATACATACGGGCATGAGCAATGTATAAATAAGCATTTTTTTTCTGTTTACAAAAAGCAACTGGTTACATCTATAGACCACGACCACATGGATACACGCGTCACCTGAAAGTCAAGAGATCAAGTTCATTTTCAACACGTGTAGGCATTACGATGGAGCAAACAGAAGGATTTGTTTAGCCCCTTTTGTAAACAAAGCGAGCAACCGAGCAACGCAGCAGCTCCACACAGCCGCAACACGGCAAGGGCGGGGGGCCCATTCACGACTGGGGCACGGGCAGGTTACGGCATCACCAGAGGCCATGCCCTGGCAACAGCGTCCCTGGAACCCAAAGACTGACAAACACGGCCGCTAACGCAACGATGCTGGGTAACACAACACACCCGAGGAGGAAGCCCAGAGAGACACCAGACTACAATATGGGACCTTTCTTGGCAGTATTAAAATATAGCAATAGGTGTTACCCTTCGATTTAAAGCTTTCGTGACTGCAGAGATTCATCTTCTTGGTTCTTTCGGTAAAGTCACGTAGAAAGAATTTAATATTTTATTAAATTCTTTCTACGTGACTTTACCGAAAGAAATAATTTAATATTTTATTAAATTCTTTCTACATGACTTTACCGAAAGAACCATGAAGAAGGTGTTACCCTGTATGGCAATGAAACAGTTGTGTTAAGATGATAAAACACCAAACAGAATCCATTTTCAAGGAATCCTGTCTGCATTAACCACACGTACTTGTGGTGAACACGCAAACAAAACACATCCTCTGATGACACCATTGGAACCTCATTTGGCAGCAGCAAAATATGATAATAGTTGTTTTACCCTTTTATCTGGCAACAAAACTGGCGCCTTTTTTACAAGGAGTCATGTTTGCATTGACCACAATACCAGCAGTCGGAATGCAAACAAAAAACATAACTCTGATAATGTATGCACTGTCCTTGAAATTGAAATTTGTTTGCATTCCGACTGCTGGTATTGTAGTCAATGCAAACATGACTCCTTGTGAAAAAGGTGTCAGTTTTGTTGCCATACAAAAGGGTAAAAAAAACAATTATCCTCTGATAATATATGCATTGTCTTTGAAACTGATTGGTCCTCACCCGACTCTCATCGTATCACAAAGTGTAGTTGGGGAAAGAAAAAAAAGTTGCAGCGTTTACGATCCACAGCGTTGGTGTTAATTGTCTATCAAATATCATCGTCAACACAAAACACAGTACTCTAGCACCAAAAGTAATGCAACGAATTCAATACCAGATATTTCCTGAGCATAGTTTGACCTATATAGCACTGCAACAGCACTGCAGCAGAGGTACATATTGAAAATATGTATGGCAATCAGCCACTTCCTGCTTACATGGCAAATACTTATCCCACAACTGTAATCACTCTCACATTTAGTTTAAGATAGCTAAGACCGAACCAAAAATACCACATTTTGAAAATAAACCGCAGGTAAAAAAAGAAAAGGTAAAAAATACTACCAGAATTGTGTGGGCCATAAGGTTTCATAAGCAAATGACATTACACTACGGAAAACTGGCAGACTACTTTGCAAATCAAAATCAATCCGGAGCTAGCTAGTTTGTAAATTAACAAGTGAAAAGTCTTCCATTAATTCAAATACATGGCCAAAGTTTTGGCTGCTGCCGTCACAGCACGAACAGAAAATAACTCGTGGGCGTTACAGCACACTGTACTTGCAATTCGGAGGGCACCGATTTGGTTTGATCTCCTGGCGCAGGAGTTTAAACAAAGGTGCAAGTTTCTTAAATCCCCCAACTTCTATTCAGGCAGCGATATAAATGAGTGCGCTACAGTTCGTCAACCAGCAGTTCATCTGGCCAATGTGTTAGTCGGATAAAACACCCACTAGAGAGGCTTTCTAAAGCTCCCTCCAGTGGAGGCCCGTCCACAACCAGTGGTGTGAGCGAATCATTGGAAAGGCTACACCGTAACACCCAATAAGAAGGCACACTCAACGCTTTCCCATTCTGATGACGTATGTGTGCGTGTACGTCATCAGTTTTTCTCCCGATCCCGTTCGGACGATGTTTACATACGTAAAAGGCCATGTGGGAGGGTGTGTGGCACAGCTTGGAGCCAGCCATCACGGAATGCAGTCATGTCGCTATCGTTCTCTGCGGGGAGTACAACGTCTTTAAAAACAGCGGTGCTATGCCTCTCTAAATAAAAGTAATGCTGAATGGCTTGCGCGTTCCAAGATTGAGCGGTGAACGGGACCCCACCCAGCAACTTGTAGACGTCTCGGAACGGGAAAGGGTTAATAATCCTTCAAACGGAGAGCCTTGTGGCGGATCAGTCGACCTGGAGGGCGCTATACACCCCTGCGCTGGCCAAGTTTCTGGGTGAGTGACGGCGAGATGCACTGCATCTCCATTACAAGACAACGTGCTTAGCTACAGCTGCCTGATACAAAGCAACTGCCACAGGCAAGACACTTTTGCAAATTAGGGCGGGGAAAAACGAAATTCTGATCTTCACGGTTGTTGAATATATGAAGCCTAAATGTATTAACCACACAATGCAAAAACAATGCTACAAAAAGTGGCACACTTTGGAAATGAGAACAGTGGGTCACATAAAAACACTTGGGAAAAAACTGTGAGAACACCCAATGACTTACGAGGTCCTGCAAAAAACTAATTAAATGTCTATGAAAGGTTAATATTCAAGTACACACACACACATCAATTTACCACGTAGGCTTCCGCGACCAATGTCTGACTTGCACATGAGAGCACGACTTTAAATATCCAACAGGGATTTTCGTGTGAAAGCGTTGGGTGTTCTTTTGTGGATTTATTATACCAGACTGGCCAAGAAGGAATGTCATGTCAGCTGACTTGCACAAGGCAGTTTGGGAGGTGACGAGGGAGGGCAGCGAGGCAGTGATAAAGGAAAACGAAATGAAGCTGAGAAGGGTGTGGGGGCTGGGAGGCTTGGTAAGGGGTTCATATTCGAAAGGTCCCACAATAGCTTCTTTCACATTGCCCAGGGTAAAAAGAGAACAACACTAATAGTCACGCATCAACTCCACAGACCCGTCGAGGCGGCAGCTCCGAGTTTAACAACGCATAATCGTCTAAGCAGTCGCAACGAATGGCGAGATTCATGCGTGTAGGGCATACAGATTCGTGTGCGATAAAGGTACGTGCATTTAGGGCTGCAGGGGACAATTTCAGGCAATGGCCATGTTTTAAAAGCAGAGAAAAAGGGAAAAAACATTCATTATTTAGTTTTTAATTTTTTCCTCCCATCGTAGCGCAATACTCCCATGCATCTTATTGTATGACGTTAAAACACCAAACTGAAACGTTTTACAAGGAATCATGTCTGCATTAACCACAATACTTGTGGTCAGAATGCAAACAAAAACACTGATATGCATTGTTATTCTTGGTTCTTTCGGTAAAGTCACGTAGAACGGATACAAAATAATAATAAAAATATTGTTTTATATTTTTATTATTTTATTGTTTCCCTTCTACGTGACTTTACCAAAGGAACCAAGAATATAAATCCCTGCAGTCACGAAAGCTTTAAATAAAAAATATGCATTGTCTTTGAAACTGATTGGTCCACACCAGAGACAGCTTTCTTTCGAGCCTAGTATCAAACGGTGTTAGACCAGAGGACGCCAAAAGGCGTACAGCACAAAGACAATGCCACTCTCAGAGTAATGAGAGCTCAGGTTGTGCAGCTACATCATGGAACCTCCTTTGCCAGTACCAAAATATGAGAATAGGTTTTCCCCTTTTTTCTGGCAACAAAACAGGTGTTGAGATGTTAAAACACCAAACTGAAACCTTTTACAAGGAATCATGTCTGCATTAACCACAATACTTGTGGTCAGAATGCAATCAAAAAACATACTCTCATAATATATGCATTGTCAAGCACTATCAGAGTACAGTGTAAACCTATTCTCATATTTTGGTACTGGCGAAGGAGGTCCCATAATGTAACTGTACCTACAGTTGAAAATGCACAGCTATAAAAATAAACAGACATACAGTACAATATAGTACCGTATGTGCAGAAGTGGTTTCGCGGTTAACACAATGACCTATTAATTCCCAGCCATGAATGAATGTATGTTGAACTCCATTTGCACCGTACACAGCCAACGGCGCTGGTGAGCCACATCAAAACCGGTCGTGGCCTCCCCCTTCGTCAAGCCACATACGGTGACATAAGGTCATATGAACCATCATTGGTGGCATGGCATTGGCAGCTTTTTATTCGGCTGTGAATTGACAATGGACTTTCAATTAATGCTATCATGCAGCACGTTACATTATTTTACATGGAGCGACTGCCTCGGTGTGATGCAACCTAAATTCACAATGTTCCCATGTTCTTGGTTTATGATCAAAACAGGAATGTCGTCAATAATGAACCTTCTGTCCATCCAACATCATAATAGGTCATGTTCATATTTACGAAATGTAATAGTCATTTAAGCATTCATTAGGGCATTAGGCACCCACACCCCTACCCCCCACCTCCCTTTTTTTTTCTTCTACTACAGGGTTGTAGAGTTTATTGAAAGTTTTGAAACATGTGGTTTAGAAATATTTCCATTGCACTGTAAGCCGTAATATGTTTGTACTGGTGCCAACCCCTTTTTCCATACCCTCTCTGTGTACCAGAATGTTTTTGCTCGTAAAATATTTTTGGGAAAAAAGATATATTGCCATTGAGAAAATTAAACATTAAATTAAGCGTGCAAAGAAGCATGGAGAGTTGCACGCTTATAATTAAGTCGAAAGGCAGAATGAGGAATACAGGGGTTTGGAGAAGATGCGCGCACAGGCTGTGACCATGGCATCGTTAAAAATGTTGCAAAAATAAGTGGGCTTGGGCTGTATTGTTCACTTTTCTGCTCTGAAATACATTTGTACAAGACGAGTTCATTCTTTGTCCTGCACACCGGCTCTCCATTGGAAAAGAGTCTCTCTCTCTCTCGTCTCAATTGGCTCTCACCTGGTGATAAACACGGTGCAAGTGTGCGGGATTAATAGCTCCTCCACCCACAGTGCCGTGAGCCCTACGGCTGGCTTTCACCTTGCACAAGTGCGGCACTTTATATACACACACACATACACCATGTTTGCGAATGTTTGCCGTCCTTGCTCAGCAAGAATATTTCGTGTAACTTAATAAGGGGCAATACATTCTCCAAATAGTGGCACACACTTTTTTGCGGACAATGTCAAGGGGATTTATTTGACCTTCAATTAGGAGAGAAAGCTGTGCATGTGGTTTCCATTGGAAATTGCCAAGTCAGATATTGGGCTAAGGTGACTTCAAACTGATGACCACTGAACCCACAGCCAAGCGCATTAATAACTTGTATATTGTGCCTTTCTGTAGTTTGTGGAGTAGGTTTTTTTTCTGTATTTCAATGTGTTCAACTTTATCTGCCTCCATTTCTAAATGTTTATACCTACCACTGTGTTTAAAATATATACAGTATTTTAAAACTTTCTTTCTCGTGTGGGTCTTTCTGTTTAACCCATCATCCTGTGTTCAACGACTACAATTCAGCTGCATGGGATTTCGCGGTTGTTCTGCGATGTGTATATGTATGAACTTCGTTCGCTTTCCAGCAGCGATTACCGTGCGGTAACAACCCGAAAACACATCAGATGTGAATCCAGCAAAGGGATTTGAGGATATGGACCGACTGACCGCACTCCGATTTAGCACGTTTGGCTACATACGGTGTGAAAGAAGTTCGACACATACATGACAACGTGGCAGGTGCTAATTATGTGGCGGGTGCGTGCTTACGTGCAGCACGAGCTCGCAGTCCTCCCGTCCAGCGAAGATGAGCTCACGTGGCAGCCGGTGCCTCGTGCCGCCTGCGCCAACCAGGAACCACCACGTCACGCTCATGGCTCCTCCCGAGTCTCCGTTCCGTCTACACCATCCCTACAGCAATACGCAGACAACGCCAAGAGAGAAACGTCGGACGAAAATAAGGCGACATGGTTGGTTGTTAAAAGCCGCATAGATCAGTGGTCTTCCCTGGTTGAATATTGTTGTAGAATTTTTTTAACCCGCTGCCTACGTGCCCATAGAAAGGCAAAGCTAGTTATGGCAAAAATGTTTATAAAATTGACGAGTTATGCTGCCACAAAGATAATGCACTGCCCTGAACGTGGGTGTCTCATACGATTAATGGCCTCATAAACCTGACCTCCAAGTGGCTGAATGACAGCTGCTCACTCAACTGCAACCTACGTATCCCTCGATGTTAATGCATTCAATCATGATCTCAAATGGGGGTTTTTTTGTGATACTAATTGCAGTAAACTGGGTTTTAAAATGATCTCGTCATTTTGTATTTTGGCAACAAAAAAAAGATAATTCCGTCGGTTGCGTTTGGATTAACGGTCACCGCGGCCATCACGAGTGTGAAAGAAGCTTGCGCTGCAGCAGGGGGAGACGGTGATGTGCAAAGGCAATCCATAGAAATGGGATGTGACAAGAGGAGACAAAGCAATTGAACAAAGTGAATAGTTTATTTTTATTACGTTTCTATCTACGTGACTTTACCGAAAGAACAAAAGAGCATGAACAGAGAGCCCTTTTAGAAGCACTGTATGCCGAAGCAAGGAGAAACACCACCTTAGAATATCATCACCACAATTATTACCATTGTGTATTATTACCTTCGACCGTACATATATATAGCTGCGGCAGATACTGCAGTTAGGCATGCCTGCAATTACAGCAACGTTGCATCTAGATAATCTATTTTCAGAGGCCGGGTCCATCAAATCTCAATAACCCTCGACAGAGCGGGCTGCGAAGGACGAAGCAAGCAACTGCATGTGTCGCCCCGCGGGGGTCTGCACTGTGCAGCGTGCGTTTTGGGTGCACGGCGAATTTCTCTTCGTCACCAATCCTAAATGCAAAGCAAGACCCCGAATTATAATACGGGGTGGGGGGGGAAGGTGGGAAGCAATGCCGATATGGTTCTGTAGTTATTTTAACTAAAATAAAAACGTAAACAGATTGTTTGGTGATGCTGCTGCTGCGTGCATGCAGTGGTGCAAAAACACAATTGATACATTTAAAAATCAACACAATTGTCATTAAAATATAAAGCAATAAGGTGATGTTTTTGGACAATGGTCCTCGTTCATTACATTTTACAAAGGAAGGTTCCTCTACACGCGAGCGAGCGATCTATGGTGCTGGAAGGACAATGACCGGCAGTAGAGAGGGGGGGGTTAGAGACGTTTGTCACATTGTTACAATTGTCGCGCCAGGAGATCGAATTGAAATGGCGACCTCTGGATCACAAGTCCACTGCGCTAGCTAAACCATCACACCGAGTCCGTAGTTATTTTTGATATCACACTTGAGTGACTGTGGAAATTTTCTCCATGGATCTCTCCACCTCTCAGGAGGAATAAGAGGGTGGGACATTTCCCCGAAACAATACAAATATAAATAGCGGGTGATGATGTCACCCATTTCAGATTTTTTTTTATGCGGTGTTTTGTCCCGTAGCCAAGTGCACACAGCTCTGGGCACTTGCCTCCGTCTCGCCAAGAATAACTACACGAGAGCTGCAGTGCAGAAGGTTCATCGGCTGCTTCTCACATGGCTGCAATTAAACATATTTCGTATCCTTAATAATCCGCATTACCAGTGAATGCATGGGACCACGCTAAGTAGCATCGGGGATCCCAGAGTTAACAACCTGCACAAATGAGTGCGAGTTGGTGGTTATCCACTTGCACCCTTGAGCCGGTGGTGAAAAGTCGACATTCCTATTGCTGGGACCAGACCCGTCTCTCCATGTTGAGGCTCCCTGTTTTGTCGTGGTCTTTTGTTTCTTCTGTTATTTTTCTCAATGATTTTGGCCGTTTTCTCATCATCATTTTTTCTCTCCGCTCCATCTGCTGTTGTTTTTCTGTTGTTTTTCTTTGCTCCTTGTTTTCATACTTTCCCTTCCCTTTGTGTGTTCCACTCCCCACCTGTCCCTGTTCTTTCGCTCTCCATCTCTCATTACTCTCTATAATAGAGGTTTTTGAGTTAGATCGCGTAAGCCTACGTGTTAGACTCTCATTACTCTCTCGTTCTTTGTACCGTAATCCCCTCCATTCGTTTGTCTTGCTTCTCTCTTCTCACCGTGTCTCCGTTTTAAACTCTGGGCCTTTCTTACTTTTTTTAATTCAAATACAGTTGGCTATGGTTCTGACTCAAGCCAGACACCCAATCGACAATTCAACCGGACAGCAATACGATTGTATTATATTCCACCGACATGCACATTGAACAGTAAGTAATCCCACAAAGCGATGCATCCCGCGACATTGGCGCAGTTCAAGTGCGAAAGTGCAGGAAGAGCTACCGAGCCTGGCGTGTTTGTCGCGGGTGCGAGTCATTTTTGACGTCGCCTGGCCGCCTCATTACGTAGATGGACGGCGGGGTGCCAGCCAAGGCCGAGTTTGTAAACGTGTCAGAAAAACCACCGTACGATGATTCTCCCACGCACACACTCTGTAATAATCGCCACTGAGACATCAGGGTCAAAGTTGCCCTCCGTCCATCACGCATCGGATGTGAGGGGGCACAGTTCAATTTTCTCAGCAATAATGCCTCAAAAATCCACGTCAGTTGGCCCATTATTACACGAGCAGAATATTTATTTGCAACATATCGTGTATTTCTTTTTTTCTTTAAGTTGTCTTTCCCAAAATAAAAAAAATCACTGAGGAAGGTAAAGTAGATGCAAAAAAAATCATTGCACTATTTGAGTTCTCAACTATCTGCATAAGCACTATTCTGCAAAGTAAATGTTACGTACATTAGACAAATGTAAGTGAATGGCTCGACAGAGGGAAATAGTATTTCAGGGAGATGCTTGAGCATGTTTGAGAATTAACCTAATGCAGTAGTCACCATTAGGGATGTAATGATGCATTGATTTGACAATTAATATTGACTTCAAAGAGAAACGTACGTGCAGCAAATCACGTTTAAGAATTTACTTTTTTATGCCTATACGTTGTGTGTAATAGGACATGTGACAACTACAATCAAGGAGATGTTTAAAAAATTGTATTGCCAAATCAAATTGTTACACTGAATCCCAAAAATGTGTCGAATATCTTGAGAGGGGCTAGGGGAAGGTGGCGGGACTATTTATTAAACCCCGAGAAGACATGACCTTTTAAAAAAGTTAAAACATTCACACCACAAAAGAAAAAAAACGGAATTTCCCCAATCATTATTATCACAGATGTCGCTGCTTCTGCCAGAGTGGAAATGCCTTTAGGCTCATGAATCGTTCACGCACTGCCATGCACTTACAGACGTATAGAGGCCTCCCCACTGCTACACAACAACTGATGAACAAGGAATATACTGAGCTGTGTATGTAGTTGGGAGTTGCCTCTAAATGCATTTTATGAACTGCACGATTAGGCCTTGCTCTTGACTTGAACCACCGACCCCGAGCTGATAAGCAATAAAACAAGGCGTGGAACAGCACGCATTATCCGGATTATAAGACAGCTGGAGAGGTTATACACATCCCAAACTTTTGGGGTCATTTTGAAAAATGATTTTTTTTCCTGAAATATACGACATCCAAAAAAACTGGGCAACAAAAGGTGTAAAATATTATGTTATGTAATATAACAGTGACGTGTCAGAGAAAAGTGTTTTATAATTCAAAATATACGGTTATCTAGAGCACGATCTTCCAGAAGGTGGTTATGAACAACTATTTTAGAATAGTTTTCCGTAAGATAATGTAGTCTTACCAGAATAAGAAAATAGTTTTGTTGCAACCAGTTCCAAGTTTCAGCCCCCGCCTTATATTATAAGATACACCCTATTTTACATGGCCCCTTAGTTTTCAATAAAGTGTTATTTTAAAACAACAACGTACAAGAAACACAAATATTCAGTGACAAACACAAACATATGCAAGTTGGTTCGGAATCAATGGAGATCAAATCCGGTTCAGAAATTCCTACAATTTACAAAGGTATGTGCCCTCGAATTCCCAATGCTGCAAAAGAATTTCCTTCGGTTTGTTCATTGTATAAACTGAACACACTGTATAAGTATATATCTGGGTCAATTTATTCTAACCACATTCATTACCCTCCAACGTTCATGCAATGATCAGCCAACAATGCCATCACACACAGAGTTTAGTATGTGGCCATTTTATTGGTTCAATTTATTGTAGATTAAAAGTACTTGCTGTAGTTGAAATGAAAAGCAGAGAAATGTGGGTGGCAGATCGGCTATGTACGATGTGCTATGGCTAGCTTTTTTTTTATGACAGACTTCTCCATTATTGGTAAATGAACGTATAGCTTGGGATGCTCTAGTCCAATCATGGTTAACACGCTGGGCGAAACCCAGAATAAATAAATCCGGACATTGCTGATTCAATCTCCCAGCACAGCAGTTAGCAAACCGGGCAAATTTCTAAAATTCCCCACATCTGTCCACCCCGCAACATGATTGGCAGGCCAAGTATGGAGGGGTAAAGTGTGGGTACTCTGACCTCTTCCAAGACGTTTGGTCAGTGTGGAAGACTAGGCCAAAATACCCTCTCGACAGGGCCTTACGTGCTCCCCCAACAAATGTATTGTTTAACCAGGTGATAACTCAAGTGCTTAACCCGATTATATCAACACATCCCCTCCTATCAAACGTTCCATAATTAGCACCATTAAATCTCCTTTGAGTTTTCCCATTCGTGTTTACGCAAAGTTCACGTTACACTGCACTATACTTTGCATTGATGTTTCCAAGGTGGAATCAGAGATGTTCTGGATTGGCACTTCTTATGGCCAAAAGGGTCGGTCACTCCTTCTCAGTGGAAGTACCAAGACTTTCAAACTCATTTCCGAGTTGAGATGCATCTCAACTCCAACTCTGTTGGGCTTTAGGAAACAATGCAACTCCCCATTGTTCACCTTTGCGCTCGCTGTAAGGGTGTGAACCTGGGAAATCAAAAATGGTGTGAGAGAAGTCATCTTAGCCGCCACTCATAATCCGCAGGAGCTTAATTACCCATTGAAACTCCTTTTACTGGTAGGAACCTCCTGGTTACACCAGCCCACAGGGGATTATTGTGTCCGTCCGTCCGTCGTGCAGGGAGGGGCTGGGTGGGGAGGGAGGGGCTGGGTGGGGAGGGGAGAGTGGGGAGGGGAGAGTGGGGAGGGGCTGAGTGGGGAGGGGCTGGGTGGGGAGGGGCTGGGTGGGGAGGGTGGGGCTGGGTGGGGGTGGGGAGGATAGGGCTGGGCGGGGGGTAGGAGGGGTGGGGCTGGGAGGGGTGGTGCTGGGTGGGGAGGGGCTGGTCACCCCGTGGTGCCCTTATAAAACTCAACGTTTAACCTACTCACGCCGGCTTGTGCCCGCCCTCACAGTCGGCCATATTTGCGGAATACACCACGCCGCCGTTGACTCTGGTCATTGAAAAGAAACCACAAAAACTCGTGGCTTTTCCTATGGACAAGTGGCATAGAATCACAAATGACCCCATGAATAATAGGATTCACATCACGATGGAGAATAGTTATCCTGCATGTAAGGTGGCTTGAGGTATACGAAACACAGAATAAGGAATTAGATGCTGCGCTCGCGTATTGCTGATGCATATGCCCATAAATTATGGATAAATTAATAAAAATACATATGCATGCACACATACAGTAGTGCTGTACGTCGACTGTCAAGTGAACCATGTTCGACCCTAATGTGATCACCTTTAATATGGGACAAACCTGAATACACCAATTGTGTTTTGACACTGGCAGTTCTTGTATTAATGTCTCAGCCAAAACAGTCGTGCAAATTTTTCAAATAAGGAATTTTGGCAAAGTCACAAACCTGCGATGGACCAGTGTACATCTAAACACAGCGCAGTACTGTATATAAATCCTACTCGTGAGAAGCTAAATCGTTGCCATACGTCTCGATTCTTATGCTTGTACAAACGTCTGAAACACACATACTGTATAAGCTTTAAACCAAACATTTTTCCATATGCAAATTGGTTTAGATTTTCACAACCAGATGAAAAAAAAAATCTGAGCCTCTAAGCCATCACGCCACAATAGCACTCTCATTAAACGTCACTTCATTAGAAATGCTATGAATTCAGATAGATTCCAAGACTGGCATATGGGACCCCAGACAGAATTACAACATGTAATACCAATTTGAGAATGATATGCATGTGTTGATTGATGTTAATTATGCGAAGCATATTGGGCAGAGGGCCTGAGCGTATTAAAGCGGTATGAGAAGGCAATGCGATAAGATTGAAACAAAATTTGACTGTGTCACTCCACCACTCGGATCCAAGCCAAAAAAAGAATCGCATAATGAAACGCTAGTGACAATTTTTTATTTATACTGGTAGGAACCTCCTGGTTACACCAGCCCACAGGGGATTATTGTGGCCGTCCATCGTGCATCCAAAAATGGGAGGGGCAGGGCTGGGTGGAGAGGGGAGGGTGGAGAAGGGCTGGGTGGGGAGGGTGGGGAGGGGAGGGTGGGGAGGGTGGGGAGGGTGGGGCTGGGTGGGGGGTGGGAGGAGTGGGGCTGGGTGGGGAGGGGCTGGTCACACCGTGGTGCCCTTATACAACTCAACGTTTAACCTACTCATGCTGGCTTGTGCCCGCCTTCACAGTCGACCATATTTGCGGAATACACCACGCCACCGTTGACCCTGGCCATTGACCAAGCAACCCAACGTTCCTACCAGCTCCCTCCGCAGGAATGTGTTTTTCCATATACATTTACCAGATACCACTCTTAGATTGAGGCGAATGCAAACAAATGTGACTATCCTCTTCTCTGTCCTCCTATTAACCAACACTGTCCAGTATTCATGTTTTCCCATCCATTCAAATTGATCTGCAGATAAACATTTAATCTCATTATCAATTCTTTCTGTTATCGAGAATTATCTGTGGATAAGGGCAGTCGCCAGGAAGTGGCCAGACATATATCCCATTATCCACATTTATAACCAAAATTCAATGAATTGTCGCTATATTGGGTCACGATTCGATCGCGTAAAATTTTCAACGCTGCAGTTAACGAAACAGCCTCTTGTGGCTGGAGGGAGTCGCATTAAACCATTACATACTACATACACAAATTGAAGAACGTTGATATTTGCATGTGCCATTCGATACATATATCATGCACTTAGGAAATTATATTCATGGAAGAATCAACGCATCTTTACAACCCCTCCCAGACATCGCCTCCTTCAGCGAACAACAAGCCTGGGCTCTTGCATGTATGTACGCTGAACTTCTTTTGCACCGTACTACAAGAAGCTGAACACAAAAAGCAGTTCTAAAGATATTAGTTTTCAATCTAGATTTCAAAGTGTATAAGCTCCAGTGGCTAACTAATATCGGAAGGAAGAGCGTTCCAGACAGCCACAGAAGCGCATCTGAAAGTGCGTGACACAGACCGCCATATGTGCATCATCAAAGAACTGCTTATATGATGTAAAAACACATTTTTCTCAACGGAAACACACATTGTTTCTATAATCTGTTGCATGAAGGCCAGTCACATAGCCCTATGCGTGCAGCACCACTGTGCATTATAAATGTTTCTCACAGGCTTTGTGTTTAGTTTGTTGTCCTTCCCCTGCACCTCCGATTAGCACGGTTGGCTACGTACTGTGGAAAAGATGAACATACATGCAAGTGCCCAGCAGCGCTGAAAGGACTAAAATTAAAATTTGACTTTGAAAGATACTGCACCGCACCCACATTGCATGAAATATCACCACGCAAGGTTCGTGTCACGTGAAGTAACGTGTCAAGGACGTTGTCGGAAAGTGTTCATGTAGTAAGATTACAACTCACATCTGCTCGTAAAAACACTCGTATCACTGGGGTTATCCTCTCGCACAACACAAAAAATGAAGGTGCAATGCGCTGCATAAAGAATGGTAACTGGATAGCTTGGTTATTAACTTGTGAGACCCTTATTCAGCTTGTAACTGTGCTCAGAGCTTTATCCCACATCCTCCCAATAACTTTTGAAACTCACCAGTTTTGACCGAAAATGAAACTAGAATGACCAATTCCTTTCTTAGTTCATGGTAACAACTGTATAGTGCATGTATTGTTATTCCCTGTATCACTGTAACATTACCTTTGTGTCCGTCATAAAGGAACGTGATTGAGGAGAGGAAATAAAAAACTGAAAATTTTCCGTGCCATGGTAAAAGAACAGCCCTTGACTCAGAATGAAAATGTATGTATCTTGAACTTCTTTCACACTGTACGTAGCCAATTATGCTAATCGGAGGTGCGTGGTAAGGACAACAAACTAAGCATTAAAAAAATTATGTATTTATCCTTGAGAAATGCGATGAGCTATGAAGATTTTTTTTTCACAGATGTCCATAAAGACCCCCAGAGCAGCACTTGAATAAATACTTCGAAAAACTGAGTAAATGAATGAAAGCATGTACAGTACTAACATCGTCCCCAATTCCATGAAGCGATTTGCAATCGTGATTACTTCAAAACTCCTCCTATATGACTTATCTTTGCCGCTCACCCTGTTGTCGCTTTACACCCAATCTAAATTGACCATAAGTATTCTCCCGGAAATACAGTACATCATGAAGCCTTTTATCCATGCCGAGCACGGATAAGAGTAACCCGGACGTGACAGAAAAAATATGTCATCATTAATCATTTTGTACATTTCTTTACGCAGATAAGAATAAAACGCGAGGACAAACGTGGATAACGCAGATCTGCCCACAGTGGCCTCCCATACCAGCGCTGGATAAGAGGCGCTTCACTCGTACAGGAAGATGTGGAAATGCAAAGCCAAGAAAATTAAGTTGACATGTACTTCAGTAGGGTTGGGGAACCTACATTCTGTGGGCCGGGATACATCCTGCGACTTCATTTAATGCGGCTCCACAGCCGTACGAGGGCTACCACTTCTCACCTTCTCACAACTTATTTATCCGTCATTGCAAGCACCCGAGCTGCACGTTTGCTTCGGACCTGCGACTCAGAATCAACGTGTTGGGGAGAGGAAAGCAGCCACAGGCGTCTTACTAGTACGATAAAGGTGGGCACGTTTTACTTTTTGCGTGACAGCACTACTGGACAACGGTAAGGTGCGTATTATTATGGCCCGCCAAAAAGTATTTAAAAGTCCTATTCCACCATCGGCATGGAAAAAGTTCCCCAACCCCGGAGTGACACCGTTCCAACCCGGCGCATCGCGAAATCCCACCGGCCAACCGAGAAGGTACATCAAGTTCAAATTCATGTATTAGGTATAGCCCTGTGAGCCATTCGGCTCTTGAATCGGGTGCAACCGCAACAAACAAAAAACAAATACATGAACAAGAAAACATCTTAAAGTGAATATGTGACTGAGTGCAAACAGAAAATCCAAGAAAAGACAGCAAAATATTGCAGAAAAAACACCGTACACATACCGGGTAGAAGCAAGTCGTGTGCTACCACAGGATTCAGCGCTCAAGTTTCCGGAGGCAGGGAGAGGAAGGGAGGAAGGTGATGTAGTCTCCGAGTGAAGGGAACAACCCTGCACTGTCCAAGCTGCTGTAACGGCTGGGATCGCAGCCAAATCCTGAGTGAGAGGAAGCAGGGGCAGTAAATTGTACCCGACACCGCCTCATTAGGAACCTCCAGAGCAATACAGTGAAAAAAAGTACAGCTTGACATCAAAACAAAACGGTCACATTCACAGCAATGTAATGATCATACAACACCGTAGATACTGTACTGTATAAAAGTCGCTCAGAATTTAATCAAACGCACAAGCCTCATCTGGTAGAACTCCTCTGCGACCCTATTACCCGTGACTCCCATCAGCGGGAGTTGTAGGGTCCGCAAAAATATCCAGGTTAACCTCACCCCAATTCTTAATTACGGTATATTGCCCAAGACTATCCGTATTTTTTCGCGCGTAAGTGCAGGTGGAGTCAAAATCATGGACAACATCGTGGATAATAGGATCCACAATTTTTGTCACCGATAATTTCACATAGCTGTACCATTCACTGCCAAGCTCCCCGGTGACTGTCGCTTCACTGGAAGCTGCATGAGGCTCCCTGCACCATCCCCTCCTAAACGTCCCGAGCGAGGAGAGGTTAAAGGGCAAGGGGTGCGATGGATCGGTGAGACAATGAGGGTGATGGACTACAAGTGTTCTCGCCTTAGACTGCATGAGGGATGCGTGCATGCGTTCATGTATGTGAGGAGCGGTGGTGTAGCGGTTAGCGTGCTACGAACCCGGCGACCCGAGTTCAATTCCCGCTCACGGCCAATCAACACCAGCGACGATTATCTGAACCGGTTCGGGCCCTCCCCTAGGTCGACTCAGCCTCAAATGAGTACCTGGTGCAGTGTGTAAAAATATCGCCACTGGAGAAACAAAGGCGGGCGGGCGTGGTATCGGCCACCACCCACCCCCTCGTGTGCCGTGTCGGCCTTCATAGGTGCTTGCTAACAGCACTTGCCCCAACAGTCTGTTAAGGCTATACTGAGGTCTTTGTTCATGTATGTGAACAATGTTATCGTTGAAATAAAATACGAACAACCAAACCTTTTGCAAAAGTGGTGTAAACGCAGCTTGTGTGAAGGTGCCAAGTGGACTGTTATACGTATTGCAGGACCGTGAGACCGGCGACAGTTTGGGGAGACATTCGCCCAGCAATGGATTACGGCTGATGATCATGATGATGATGATGCAGCATTCGCTTTAGCATATGTCTGCAACCTGACTCAAACATAATGGGCATGCATTGATTAATTCATTAAATATGTATACCCTATGTGTTCAAGTAGATCAACTACACCTTTCAAAGTGTTAGTGCATATATGTGCGTACAAAATTATGTACGACTCATGTATAGAGAAGGCTTTGTTTGCTATGGCTATGGACATCATATATGACACTTTAAGAAACGTATAACTTTAGGCCGACTCTACCATACGAGTAAAAAACAATCAACCTCCCGGCAAGAGGAAGGGCTGCGGGACATACAAGGGAGCCAAGATGCACCAAACTTTAATTTCCCTTGTAGACATACTTGACCTATATTCTTGGTTCTTTCGGTAAAGTCACGTAGAAGGGAAATAATAAAAATTAACACGTAATTAAATAAAATTCTCACGACGTTTCGGCCACAACACAAGCAAGGACGCTGTCTTTCCGACAGCTATGTTCTTCACCTGAGGAAGGCTGCTTGCGTTGTGGCCGAAACGTCGAGAGAATTGTATTTTATTATGTTATATTTTTATTATTTTATTATTTCCCTTCTACATGACTTTACCGAAAGAACCAAAAATATGAATCCCTGAAGTCACGAAAGCTTTAAATCGAAACATACTTGACCTACATATATCTGTTAATCACTGAATTTACATAGTTACCCAGGGCAGACTGTGTGCATACATTATCCCCACAATAGTATGGCTGATGCAACAACGGACCACAAGTGAAGTCTCTGTGGACACAAAACAGAGGATACATTCACACAGCCAATCATTGCTGCAGATAGGAATTTGGTGAGCTTATCGTAGTGACGCCATCGCTCATGGGCAGAATTTCACCAGACTTAACGGGTTCACCTTACTGGTGTGCTTGTTTCGGAGCTGAGTTGTCACGTAAAACTAATTGGTATCTCCTTTCCCAGTATGACACAAAAGGGCTAAGAAAATGTCTATGCAACACCATCTTGTCAGCCATGCTTTAAAAAAAAAATTGTAGACTGGAAATACACTATATTGTCTGCTTCAGAAACACCTCTATCACGAATTAATTGACCTGATCCAAGATGTATGACACCATCAAGATACCCCGGGCTTTTGAGTTGTTGATCTACTGCCTACTACCATTAAGGCCCTTCCTGATGGCAGGCCCAGACACAACTCTCTGGCTAGGTGTCACGGCATTCCCTGTGCACCTCGGGGTGTCTGGAATGTTCTCTGGCTCCTACAATATTGTTTTTACTGCACCGCATAATTCAAAATCTTTTTACAGCCACCTCGTACAGACACAATGGAAATGTGACATTTCCACCACTGGCTTTGGGTGGTGGTGCAAGTTTGTGACATGAAAATATTCATCACCATTCAAGCTCATTTACAGCCGGGTAGTTCAATACTCATTTAGTTTTTCAATTGTTTCCTCCCATCGTAGCGCAATACTCCCATGCATCTTATTGTATGACGTTAAACACCAAACTGAAACGTTTTACAAGGAATCATGTCTGCATTAACCACAATACTTGTGGTCAGAATGCAAACAAAAACATATTCTGCTAATATATGCATTGTCAAGCACTATCAGAGTAAACCTATTCTCATATTTTGGTAATGGAAAAGGAGGGCCCATGATGTAGCTGCTCACCCCGAGCTCTCATTACTCTGATAGTGAATTGTCTTTGTGCTGTACACCTTTTGGCGTCCTCTGGTCTAACACCGTTAGAGACGAGGCTCGAAAGAAATCTGTCTCTGGTGTGAACCAATTAAATTCAAATGCAGTTCCATTCTCTGCTTGTGTATGGCAGCAATGTATTCAGAAGCTAAATGCATGTGACGCTGAGGCCTTGCTAGCCAGGAGAGGGCTTCAATAATACCGTGGGACTCTACCGTCAAAACCAAAGTACAGCCTATCGTATTATGTCGAAAGAAATAACTGATGGTCAAAATACATTTATCACGCGAACAGAGAGCGCATTGACCGTGGTGTATATAAGACAACGTTGCCACGTGCATTGCGTTACATTGGGCACCCACCACCACCACCACGTTGTGTCGTGGGTTGTGTCCACCATGCAAGCCACACGGTACGTCTACAAGCACAGGTAGAGAAACAAACATGCACAGGGCAATGCCGGGCGGGCGGACATGGCCAGTCCGGTAAACGTATATTTTATTTAATTGGTGTCATATTTCTTCACGAATAAATATTCATTTAAATAAACATGTAGACTGTATATATCCTGTCCCTTGCGTGCCGCAGCGAGCCAGCCAACATTGTGCCCGTGAACACGTCGTTCACAAAGCCTCTACAGCACCGCACTGTACGTAGACACCGGTCATCGGTAAAGAACTGCCGACGTGGTGCATTCATATTTGTGAAGATAAAATGTTCACCGTATTATTGGCGTACGATGATGATGCACATGAAGCACTGCGTCCTACAGCTGTAAACTGCAATCCACCGTGCCGGGCAAATATCACCGCAGCGTCGTGGGGTGTTTACTGTGTGCGGCAACATCCAAACAAGAGCACAGTGGTGGAGGAGGATAACAACAACACCAAGCAGTAAGCACGTAACCACATGGCCGTGCAC
The DNA here is from genome assembly GCA_014621495.2 of Entosphenus tridentatus. Lineage (NCBI taxonomy): Eukaryota > Metazoa > Chordata > Hyperoartia > Petromyzontiformes > Petromyzontidae > Entosphenus > Entosphenus tridentatus. Next base: position 1,623,121 of record CM025618.2, read on the forward strand.
GAAGCAGCAGCACTGTGTGCGAGTGAATTCGCAGGGCGCGTGGCTTGATCAGAGTGAAGGGCTTCTCCCCGCACGGAGGGGTTATTTGGTGATACTTCACCACGCCGGTCGGGGGGGGGGCTGAATGGACTGGATGTTAAACATGGTGATGGTGGTGATGATGCATGGTGGTGATGTTGATGCATGGTGGTGATGGTGGTGATGGTGATGATGGTGGTGATGCACGGTGGTGATGGTGGTGCACGGTGGTGATGGTGATGATGGTGATACATGGTGATGCACGGTGGTGATGGTGATGATGGTTATGCATGGTGGCGATGGTGGCGATGGTGATGATGGTGGTGATGGTGAGACACGGTGGTGATGGTGATGATGGTGATGCACGGTGGTGGTGATTACAATGCTGCTGCTGCTGCTCTACAACACGACGTGTTTACTGACAACCTGACTCGGATAAGCGAACACGAGACAATAGAGGACGAACAACAGACCCCCCCAACACACAGCAAGTGCCTGTGAGCGAGCCGCCTTTGTCTCCCCAGTGCTGATGGTTACACACCGCACAGGCGACTTACTTGCGGCTGAGCCGACCTAAAAGGAGATCCAGGACCGGTTCGGAGAATCGCGCGCGCCCAGTGATGTTGGGCCCCGGCCGGGAATCCAACTCAGGTGGCCGCAGGGTTTGTAACGTAAATGACGCTAACCACAGCGCCACCGCTCCACCCTAAAAACAAAGATCCCCCGGGTAGACTGCGACAGACTGTAGGGGAAAGTGCTGTGAAGGCCGACACTGTGGCACACGAGGGGGTGGGTGGTAAGCACCACGCCCGGCCGCCTTTGTCTCCCCAGTGGCGATGTTTTAACACACCGCACCAGGTAAACTCGTTTGAGGCTGAGTCGACCTAGGGGAGGCCCCGGACCGGTTCAGATAATAGTCACCGGTGTAGAATGGCCGTGAGCGGGAATCGAATTCGGGTCACCGGTACACTACACACACAGACTACACACAGACTATATACACACACAACACACACACAGACTACACACAACACACACACACAACACACACACAACACACACAGACTACACACAACACACACAGACTACACACAAAACACACACAGACTACACACAAAACACACACACAGACTACACACACGAACTACACACAACACACACACAGACTACACACACACAACACACACACAGAC
>CM025618.2:1630118-1644585 GCA_014621495.2 Entosphenus tridentatus
CCCCCCCCCCCCCAGGTGCGTGACGTCATTTATGGACGGCCCCCAAATCAGCTGTGCAGCTCACTTTGCTCTTTCCCGAACGAATTTGAATCCTGGCTTTAGATTCCATTCAGGAAATCGGGGAACTCGATTCAAGAGGGTAACGATTCTTTAAGGAATCGATTCACGAATTTTGGCGGGAAGCGGCAATGGCGGCCCCCATGGAGGAGGAGGGCAGCGAGACGTGGGAGCCCAGCGATCTCGTCCCCGCGTCCTCCTCGGTCTCCCAGTCCCTGGAGAAGCTCACGGTCGTGACGAGAGCCATCACCAGGAACGTGTCCATCGTGAACGACGCCCTGGAGAAGTAAGGTTTGAACAGATGTCACCTCAAGAGATGTGTGTTTACATTTGTTACAGCACTGTCCGTCAATCCACTGTTTGGATGAGGCTCTTCTCACACCGAGCTGGTGTCGAGGGGGTATATTTGACCTCACGCTGGCCAGTGAGGGTTGGTGGAGGCTATAGACGAGAGCGTACAGCTAACGAGTGTGCTGCACTGGCCTCTGCCAGTGAACCCCGAAGCCTATAACACCTGTTATGCATGCATGGTCGCCGATCCCAGGCATCGTCGAGGCCCTGCTTATCTGTCGAGGTCGGGACGAATTCCAAGTGATTTGTTCATAAACTTGCCACCTCTCTGTACGGCCCATCAACATTATTTGCAAGTGGATGGATAAGACATGCGATGGAAACAATGAAAACGGATCATGTTAAAGTGATCGATGTTAAGACGGAGTAAGGGGTCGTGCTAGAAGCTGATTGCCTCGGAGGGATTGTCATTAACCCAAAAAAACCTCTTATGGATTGTCATGTATGTTGCCATTTGCTGTTGTAACTTGCATGGCTGTTGTAACTTGTTGACCCTACCCATACTGGACACTGAAAAAGAGCTTCATAGCTAATCGGATTCCTACTGCAGTCTAAACACATTCTGGTTTTGAATGTAAACTTTCCACACTAGGATGTTTTCATTACACAAGTAGGTCCATGTTTAACACGCTGAGTTCACAAAGTATGTTGTATACCAAGAGATATGGATACAGTACTGGATACGTATAGATAGATGTACGGTACTATAGTTTGGTATAACATAAGTTAGTACATCCGTCCGAGTCATTTTTACTTGCTTTTATGTTGGGAAGCAAATGTAGCAATAGCACAATTGCCTTGTCGAATTTTTATTTTACAATCAGCAGATTGTTAGTACTGTATTGTTTCATGTTTTAGTTTTTTCTCGGCACTGCAGTTTCCACGAATTTGTTAAATGTTCAGGAAACCCTCTTAAATGTAGTAAGACACATTTTAGTATTTCTTGAATAAAGGATTATCCAAACATACCTGTACAGAATCACTGCCAACTTATATTTGGAGAACACAGAAAAGAGTTGAAGAAAATTGCATTGATTTTATTTGGATTCTATTTTATGTATTTCTTTAAAATCTTAATCTTGTGTATTTTTCTTTCAGAATTCTGATGGACAAACCATTGGCTGACGAGTTAAAGAAGTACTTGGTGGGTTATTGAAATATACATTTTAAAACATGTACAGATTGTGCTTTTGAAATCATATGCTGTATGTCTGCAACCATGCTTGTTTTGTTTGTGGAACAGACAGACTTTTCTGCTGAATAATCCTACATGGAGAAGACTCAACTCGCAATCGTTGCCAGTCTACTTCCAAATTACTCGTCATAATTACTTTACAGTTACGAGCCGCGAGTAAAAATTGCATTTCGTGTAGTCATGTTTTTCGAATACCAAACCTTGCCAACGTATACAAAAGATAGTAACTTTCATTTATATTTATTTAAAGATGTATAAAAGGTTGCAGACCATCCGCACCGAATTCCGAACCCACTCAAGATTGTCCCAGTGTTTTTTTTCCCAGCAATCCGTCACCAGCCTTGCACAACCATGTTAATTTGGTTTTTAGAACAGCCTTATTAGCCTTGTCATAGCTGTTATAACATTGTGTTTGACCGATACATTATCATTAACTGTAGATTCTTTAAGTGTAATGCCTTCTATTAAGTACATGTTAAACATTGTAACAATTGTTCCTGCAAAAAAATAGAATGCATATTTCTAAGATGTTTAATAATCCAATTTATAACGTGCACAATATTTCATGTACATAAATCATATGGGTACTTTTTGATGAGTGTACTGCTTAGTCTATTGATGATTAATACCTCATCATTGATTTGGACATTAGATTTTTTCAAGTGTGTGTGTATATATAGTTTCAATATTAATGACCGAATCTAATATCCTCCATATGTAATAAAACACGACAAAAGTGAAGCAATTTTTTTTTATTTACAACTGCAACACTTTCAACACTCATGTAAAGAAAATAAAACTTCTGAGCACAGAAATATATTTATAAGGTGCACTGTACAAATTATAAACTTCAGCCTGCATTATTTATCTAGCCTGAAGTAAAATGTTAGCCCTTAATTGGCTCAAGCTCATTCATATGCCGACACTTTATGTAAATAAAGGCTTTGCATCAAATACTTTTAAGTGTTATTATGTTTTGACTTTCTTATATTTTTAGAAAGCATCTGTAATGGATAGCCAAATATAAGTTACAGCATATTAGCAGCACAAAACATTGTGTTTTTGTCAATGCACAATGTGTCAATATTTATATAGTTGGTTAAACCAGTGGTGGAAAATCCACATTCCCATGATGGGCTATTCTCTTCAAGGGATAATCACTTGCATTTCCACAACGGTGTTCATTGTATCAAACCTGGAAGGATAATGGGGTGAGAGTTAACCCCAAATTTGGATAAAAAATTCCAACCTTTCAACTTAAGGAATGAACACTTAACCACAGTGCCACTTGCTGTTTACATACATCAGAGCCAACACAACATGTAACATCGAGGTTGAAGGAAGATGCAGAAGTTTTGATGTAACCAGTGCAATTTGTGGTCAACCTATATTTACGCAGAGATCCACTGCCATTTGTCCTCTGTCTTTCAATCATTTGCATTCTTGAACTGCTTGCACGATGGCTGGCAAAAGAGAATCCCTGTTCTCCTTCGTGACCTGGTCAAAATGAAATATGTACAAACAGACAAATGATTATGTAATGCTAACATCACACCACAACTCATACACCTGCAATGTACATGTCTAACCACAACACCGATATTTATATTTTAAAAATTACGGAATATTTATTTGAATATAATGGTGACCTTAACGTACCATGAACAGTTTGATGTCCCCACGGCCTCTGACCTCCTCAACAAGCGCCAGAGGCTTGCCTTTTGGCACGGGTATTGTGCCCAGCACATTTGTGGTGGGAATCTCCAGAGCCCGTCGCACACACTGCACAAAGCTCTGGCTGAATAGCTCCATCTTTCCTATCTCATCCAGCACCAGCACTCGGGCACCACCAGCACTTGGGTCCGATGGCTGAGAGACAAAACATCACCAGTCAGTTGTAAATCACACTGTCAATTGTAACATTTTCAATAATCGTTTACGGAATCGATTATCTAAAGTTTTGGCATCAATTATGAAATCCAGTTAGATTTCCGATTAAACCAATACATGCTATATGAAATTCAGTTTTAAAATTGACGTGGCACGGTAGGTGTGGTGTAAATTATGATTTGAGGTCTCCCTTTCTCAACACACGTTTCTCAGCAGCGGGAGAGCAATCTGTTCAAACGAGGCCAGGTCCACGGCGTACTGTCCAACCCGATAGTCCCGGTGCGAAGAGGGGACACCACCGCCATCACAGCTGCGCGAAAGAAACCACGCCAAATCTAAAACGACGATGAATATTCATCTCAAGCAAACATTCCACTTAATATCACAAAGATGACTGTTACTCAGTTTGTATGGAGATGAATGATGAAGCATTGAAACTGTCATTTGAAAATTAAACATTAAGGCACCTAGGCCCTGTGAGTAGCAAAGGGCTCGGTACAGGAACAGCTTACCTCAGTGGCATAGCTTGCATATGTGCAGGTGGTTTAATTACCACGAAGCGTGTAGAAATTATAGTGGCAATTTAATTCCTTGCACCAGGATCTATATCGACCACACTACACTACTGACCTCAGGTGTGCTTTGCTCAAACACCCAGAATCGGAATATTTATCCTGGAGAAATCGTATGAGCTAAGAAGCTCTATTTCACAGATGCCCACAGGACGTAGCGAGGAAGTCCCCACAAGTCGTGGACTCTGGTAGATGCCCTCCCCTCGCTCACCCGAGGCGAGCCAGGGTACCGCGCTCTCCTGCCAGAGACACGATGTCGAAACCAATCCTCCGGCCGCCCTGCCGCACCTCCTCGGTGTAGAAGCCCCACACTCCCAGGCCGGCCACACGCAAGGCCTCGCAGGCTTTCCGCACCAGGGTCGTCTTGCCAACGCCTGTCTCAGATAAACAACACAAGCACATACTCTTAGGTTTTTTCGGTAAAGTCACGTAGGTAAAAATAAATAAAAATAATAGAAATAAAAAAGAATAAATCACGACGTTTCAGGCGCAACACAAGCGTCCATCATCAGGAGGGACAACCACAGCAAGAAACAATTGCTTAAGTGAGTTTATTTTTACCTACGTTACTTTACCGAAAAACCTAAGAGTATGAATCCTTGCAGTCACAAAAGCTTCAAATCTAGAACAAGCACATTAAACAAGCTGATTATAGTTTATGTCTTCACGGTTTGGGGTGTCAAAGGCCTACGCTCCTTACTCCAACTACAGGGTGCTTCAAAAGAATGTTAACACTTACATGGCACTATTGTTTTTAATGGAAAAAGAACGGATAATACACTGTAACATATAAAAAGTATGTTCATAGCGTCAAAGAGTCTCCACTTGTTCGCCATCATTGTGCACACATGCCTGGAATCTTCTCCAGAGCCTGGAGGCACATTTATTGTGATATTATTGCAAATTCTCAGACGTGTTAACATATTTTTGAAGCACCCTGTACTGCCAAATTCCCGAGACCAAGTGAGGGAAATTCCACATTAAAACTAAACTAAAAAAAAACTAAAATGTTATTTTACCAAGACCCACAGCTATATGCTTTTATCAGAAGCGACCTGGCCACAAACGCTAGCTCAACGAAGTGGTTTATGTAGAAATGTATAGCAGTCAAATAGCCTCAACGCATGTCGATTCTAAATGTGGAAGGAAAAACCGGAGGTCCCGGATAAAAATGCACGCGACCAGGAGAAGAGACACGCAAACTCCAAATATACAGATGTCGAGGTCGATACCTGTATATTTGACACCTGTAAATATAAAAATCCACGCGACCAGGGCAAGAGAAGAGACACGCAAACTCCAAATATACAACAGGCGTCGGGGTCGAAACGACGACCTCCTGTATACCAGGCAAGATAGTTAACATCTCGCCACCGTGGCACCCTTTCTTCTCCGGTGGCACGTATTTTATCCTTAATTAACAAACTCACCACCCTTGACGTCCCACCGAGTTGAGGAAGTTACGACAACAGAGGGAAGAGAGAGAGAAAGAGACGCGGGGGAGAGGCAAATGCAATGCAGCGTGATGAGAGGAAACCTCAAGACACGGATACAATGAAACCACGGATGCTAGTGCCCTCACGATGCATTGCAGCATTCACAAACACAATGCGCAAGTGTGCAAATGTACAACATCAGCTGCGGTAATTAAATACCCGGGTTCCCGGACAGGAACACGTGTCTGTGTGGAGGCGCCGTCATGGCCCCCACATTCACCAACGTCTTCAGCGGACTTTTAATTTGCGGCGATATCGAAGCGTGCGACTTAATGTCGAAATAAAAACACACTCGAGCACGACGAACGGCTACAGCGAACGGAGCCGAGTTGGCGAATCGAGGCTCTTGACGTTGAGATTCGCTAGCTAATGGTTCACGTATAGCGAACGGCCCCGCGGTGCCAGGTGAGAGGTTTAGAACCTCGGCGTGTGCCGTCGGTGCCGATTTAGGGGCCGTCCATAAATTACGTCACGCATCTAGGGGGGCGGGGTCAGCCATTTGTGACGAGGGGGGTTGAGAAATGTGACGTCACATCAAAATACGCAACTTTAAATAAATATAGACAACACTTTATACTTCATTAAATAGACTTTTTAATAAATGTTTTCTCCTACAACATCATAGTGCAGCGGCACACTAAATACGCACTACAATGACAATAGTTTAAAGCGATTTGAAGAATGTTTTATATTGGGGGGGCAGAGCTTTGTGACGTCATATTTGAGGGGGGGGGGGGTCTGACTTTTTGTGACGCCGTGTGACGAGGGGGGGGGTCAAAAATCGTCAAAAATTGCGTGACGTCTTTTATGGACGGCCCCTTTAGTGATTTGCTTACATTTCTTATACTTTGCACTCCTAGCGTGCTTTCCTATTGTTTGTTATTACCTTCTGACCCGCCCCTACAGGACTTTTTTTAATTAAAAAGCTTTATAGCCCATCGGATTCCTCCAATATAAAGATTCTGATTCAAACCCAGGGCCTCACCCACACTCTTCCGTTTCTTTGCTTCTTAGTGCGAGTCTTGCTATGTTCATTTCTGCCTGGGCCATTGCCTCTCTCTCCCCATGTCTAACGCTACAGGAACATGCTAATATTGTAGGAAAATGAGGTATTTGGTTAGAAAATCCAAATATTATGCACGCAACATCATTTTGCATGGAACACTGTCCCAAAACGTTGGTGCTGTATCTCACAAAGGTTTTAAACGCAAATTGAAGTCCACACTTTAAAAGAAAATCTCGAGTCAATGTCCTCCTGGCAGAGGTCGCAACCGGGTACCCGATACCCGGCTACCCGTACCCAGCCGGGTACAGGTACCCGTTTGCGACCCTGGTACGGCCGGGTACGGGTAAGGAATCAAAACCCGTTTGCGACCTGGGTAAAGGATCAATGGGTTCGCAACACTCCTGAGTATTGAGAAACACTGCAGTTGCCTAAAACCTGGACACATCTGATCTCTGCTCCCTCTAGTGGGCAACTCGGATGAATAATTCTAATCACAATCACATAGAAACTCAACGGTCAAGTCTGTATCTTAACCATTGCTCATCAACAAAATGTTATCAAACTACACGATGCATTATTTGGCTAGACAAAACTACATGCCGATGTGTTATCAGGTTGCCCGAGTTGCTCATATCAAATGTAATACCGGGGATAATTGCAAGCAAAGATTGCCCTATATTGCCCTAATGTATTATGGCCTTAATCCTGCAAGGGAGAGTCCATGTTCCGGTCTATCAATGTGACGATCACTGTTGACTTCCCCTCGAACAGGACTTTATCAACTCCAGAGTATGATGGGCCAAGGAATTTGAACGAGCAACCTTCCAAATTGAGTCAAGTTGCTGTAACCACTGAGCCACTTCACACTATGGTGGCCAGCCCATAGGTCAACTCAAGTTGTGGCCCTGACATCAAACTCGGGTCACCAGATTCATAGTGCAGTGGGCTAGCCACGGCACCACCACTGCACCTCGTATGTAGCTTAATTTAGACAAAACTTCAAAACTGGAAGAAAAAAATCAAAAGGGTATTTCTTCCTATTAGAAAAGTGAAACATAAAAAATATGTAAATGTGAATAACCAATAGATTATAGGGTCTGACAAGCTGCCTTTATTAACATATGAAAATACATGATATCTCACGCAAGGAATTGTTCTTAGAATACATTTGAATAAATTAGTGTTGATGGATGGTAAATATAAAAATCAACTAAGATGAATTAATACAAACACCACACGCACACAAACATCAATTATCTTGTTGCCATCATATAAAAGGGTATTTTTTTGTTTTTCTCAATCCAAAACTACGGTACATTTATCCGCATCACTTTTGTCTGCAACTCTGATTGTACACTTGATCCAGCCGATCCACAGTTAATTCAAATCGCAGCGGATGAGCTGTCCAAATAAATGGCACATTCACAGACAAAAAGATGACCATGTTTTAATGCTACGATAAATGAATCCTGTTAATGTAATGTAGCGGATAATCAAAATCACATTTTAAATGTGTTGAAGACAATTTGACAAGACGCCCTCTTATCAACGCATTGTACTCATCTCTGGCACTGTCGTCCCATACAAAGACAAATGATAAGTGTAGTTGTAGCATACACAGAGTCCACAGTTGACGTTCGATGGGACAATATAAACACCAGAATAGTAGCTTAGTCCTTACGGGGGTCGTGAGCCCCTCTGAATGAAATGCAGGCCCTTCTTTTCACATGGTGTACCCAGGAAGCTTGCCAGCCAACTTGAGCTCAGAGATTGCCTTCGGGAGGTTCTCATCCAAAGTGTCGAGGCTGCTCAATCGCCCTCCCTCTTGCAGGGCACTTGGGTTCGACATCTCCAGGTCCGACAGGTTGGAGGGAACGTACGAGCTCACCTGAACACAGACAGAAAGACATCAGCACTTTGAGGCCGTCTGTGCGAGTTACAATTAAAATGCAGCTCAGAAAGGAAAAGCTGCTCTGCATGAACATGTCCGCACGATATTGTTTTTTTTCCCATGCTGTGTGGCCAACATGTATTTCAAGTTAGTGTGTACTATATGAAATGGTACTTTTTGCAAAGCAGAGAAAATGTGCAATCAATACGCTATGCCATTATCTTGGTCTATTTGTAGACATTTGAGAATGTGTAGGCAAGTAGGCCTCTTTCAACAAGATACTCTCTCGTGACAGCTTATACACTAATAGAATTGGTATACATTGTCATTGACCAGCCACAATCGATGGGACCCTTTTTGCCAGTATCACAGCCCAGCGAGTTTAAAAAATCAACGTGATCCACAAACCCTAGCAACTACCTGAGAAGTGCGGAGTGATTGACTCCCTTCTAGAGAAGAGCTCTCCAGTGTCGATATCTTCCGAAGCAAGGCCACCCTGGGGCTGACAGTGGGTTTCACCGATGGCACTGTGCCTACAAACTTGTGATTCATTTGGCTTCCTTTCCATCGACCAGTGGAGCGATCCGACTGGCCAGACCGATCCGAATCGGACGAATCCTCACGAACTACTGATCTGCCTCTCCCCTTTTCCTCAACAGGTTGTTCGTCCTCTAAACTTTCCGAAACCTCTTGGAATTTCTTCACGACAAATGTCTCTCGCAATACATTTTTTGACTTCTTTGGAACAACATTGTTATCGGACTCTGTCGAAGTGGAGTCTGAGTCGGATTCTGGTGCGCGGGAAAGTGCATGTGGCTCTGGGCTGCTCTTAAATGCACTCGATTGTCGACTGGTGGGTTCTGGACTTGAAGCAAAGTCTTCGGAGTAGTGGGGGTCGTGGCTGCTGGCGTAGTCGTCACTGTACTTTAAGGGACTCTCTCTCTCCCGATCACCCCACTCTCGGTTAGAAGACTGCTCCTCTGGCGTCATCCTCCCTACAACTGCAGGGGGAATATCAACCTCAAACTCATAACCATGTTCAAATTCATCATCATCATCATCATCACTATTCCAACTGGGCTGTGAGTGATGTGATGGTGCCCTAGGTAGTCGCACGGATAATGCACCACCTGGTGCCTTCACCTCAAGGTCTCTGATTGACAAAGGCTGGGCATCAAAGATAGGCTCCTCCAAGTCCTTTAATGAAGAATCTAATGGTGGTGGTAGCTCATGGTGGCTCCATGTGTGGCCTGAACTGCTGTCCACTTCGGCTATCTTCTCCAGACGTGCTCGGGCGACGGGCATTGGCGTAGAAAGTTTGTGAACTTCTTTTTCTGAACGAGGGGAATCCACATCCAGGCTGCTTTCTATTAATGTTTCTACGTACTCATCGATGGGTGTGTTTTGGCGATGGGGTTGCTTTGATTTTTTTCCAGACCGTCCCTTTGGGGCAGATATTCCGAACTTCCCAGCTTTTGGCTTGAGGCGTTCCATCTCTCGCTTTCGTTGCGCCTCCATTCTCTCCTGCTTCAAAAGGAGTTCAGGGTTGGTTTTCTGCAAACGCAGTCGGAGGGTGTTCGTAATCCCGAACATGAGCTTCTTTTTCTTCACCTCAGGTGGCTGGTTGCACTTTTCCCGCTCCTTAACGCCACGCTGCGTTTTTACTTTGGCACTGGCTTTCGGCTTTGGAGAAACAGATTTCGGTCTCCTTTGCCGCGTGGGTGTAATGGACCGTCGACCCTCCGTCGACGCTTGCCTGTTGTTGGCCGCGACTGGGGAATGTTGGCGCGCTCTCTGGCGCTCTGTGTGCACGAGTCCAGTGTCCCTCTGCTGACCAAGCCTCTGAAATCCCTGCTGTACATTTGTAAGGTTGCCCAGCTGTGCACCTTGGCCGTTTAACAAGGCCAGTTCAGTCAGCAGAGCACTCAACAGAGGCAACTGACTTAGAGCACTGCCAACTGCACCGGTGCTTTCTCTCTGGGACACCTGAACTCTGGCCCTAGCGGAGGGGTTCGGTTTCTGGGGGACAGAGGCAGCTTCATCACTCTGCTTCTCAACTGGTCCCGTTGGTGGCCCAACCTCCACAGAGACGTCTTCAACATCACCTTCATCAATCACAGCTGCCTGTGGCAGCTCCTCCAAATATGCTTGTTCCACATTACCGCCATCGATTTCTTGGCAATCATCGGTCGAATGACTGTAGAAAAGGGGAGGAGGGCAAAACACATTATCCGCAAGGCCGCTCTCAGTCAACTCTTCATCTCCTTCATCCGATGCCTTCGCTTTCTGCTGCTGGGTCAGTTTACGCCGGTCCTGCGACCCAGCACGCACTTTGAACTTGGCTGCGGGATCCACGGTGGAAACGGCCACCACGTCGCCCCTGTTGTGAACATCCCCATCTCCCTCGGCACCAGCAGATGCCCTCTTCATTATCACAGCCGCGTCGTTATCTTCTGCAGGGGTCACCTCCACGTGTCCTCGTCCCCGAGGAATCGCCACCGGCTTGCTGGCCACCCCTGCCCCGTCCTCGGTGGAGACCAGGCCAGTGGCGCTCCAACTCCCAGTGGCCGGACCCCCATTCACCACCCACGAGGTGGTCTCTGAGAGGGCCACGTGTGGTCCCAGGCGTGGCTCCAGGTGTTGTCCCAGGTGTGGCAGCAAACTCGAGCGCCCCAGGTCCAGCAGCCTGAAAGCCAAATGCAGGCGGCCGACGTCACTGCCCATGAGGTCTCGGAGGTCATACACTCCTCTCTTGCCACCGCCACCGTTTGCTTGGTCCACGACACCAGCCAGGGACACCGACGCGGTGGCCACCAGGCGGGGCGACGGGGCGAGCGGCCTCTCATCCGCAGCCTCGGCGCGCGCTCCTCCCGTCCCCAGGTCCGGCCGCCTCCCAGGTGCCCGCCCGGGTGGGGCCGGCGTGGCCGGACCATCACCACCGCCGCACACGTCAACCACCATGGCGTACAGGGGCGCTGTGGACAAGTGTGCACGCAGAGAGTGCGGGCACATCTTGAAGAGGCAGGACTTGCCCCTGGCAAAGTGGAACTCCTTCACGCTGCTGCCGCTGCCGCCTTTGCTGCCGCCGGTGATGGCGATGCTGTTGCTGTTCTCTTTGCCAGCCGCGTACACCATGAGCGTGGGGAAGTCGAGGAGTCGCAGCGCCACGCCGGGAGAGACGCATGGAGCCCGTGACGTGTCAAGCACCATGAGCTCCACCAGCAGCTCCAGCGAGAAGAGCGACTCCCGCCCGGGGGACATCGTCTGATGTTGGGGGTTAAAGAGCGACAAAGCTTTAGGAAAAGGTTGTACCCCATCTGGCAATAAAACAGGTGTTAAGATAGTAATAGGTTTTTACCCTTTCATCTGGTACAAAAACTGACACCTTTATACTAGGGGTCATGTTTGCAATAAGCACAACACAAGCAGTCAAAATGCAAACAAGAAGAAACAACTCTGATGATGATATGCACTGTCCTTGAAGTTGATTGGTCAACACCCGAAACAGCTTTTCTTAGAGCCTAGTCTCCATTGGTGTTACTAGACTAGGCTCTAAGAAAATCTGTCTCGGGTGTGGCCCAATCAACTTCAAGGATAGTGCATACATTATCATTATCAGAGTTGTTTCTTTTTGTTTGAATTTTGACTGCTTGTGTTGTGGTAATTGCAAACATGATCCCTTGTATAAAGGTGTCAGTTTTTGTACCAGATGAAAGGGTAAAAACCTATTACTATATTTTGCTACTGGTAAAGGAGGTCTCATAGGTGTTAAGATGTTAAAACACCAGACAGAAACATTTTCCAAGGAATTATGTCTGCATTAACCACACATACGTGTGGTGAACATGCAAAAGAAATGTGCTTTGGTAATAAATGCATTGTCTTTGAAACTGATTGGTCTACGCCAGAGACAGCCTTCTTTATTACCAGAGCATGTTTTGTTTGCTAAAATCCACCGCTCGTAAATTACCGCTGCCCATTAATTGCTGCTGCTCTTATCGTCACCGTTATGCAAACCTGTCAAAAGCATCATCAGTGCCCTGCATTATTACAGACCAATTCAGACCTCATTGGTCGCCCCGTGCCCGTAGAAATCTCAGCGATCATTCTACAAAGTCCCATCACTAAGGAGAAACACAAATAGACAACAAACATTGTTTAACACCGTGTGGACCTGAAAACTCAATTTCCCTCTACAAGATTACAGGGTAAACCGTAAAAGGTTGACAGCTGTGGTTACGCATTACAGACACTCCGCTCCACTGAGCCGATACAACGAATCAATAACAAAAAATCCACGTTCTAAAGTAGAACTTCGTTGTGATAGCAATAGGCGACGTTTCGGGCGACGAACCTCTCTCCGTAGCAAACCAACGACAGACGAACATGAAGCTTCATTCAAGGTAGCAGCGGGGATTGTAAAGCTGTCGTCATTTACCGACTTGCAGTTTGACGAAGTTGCCCGAGAAGAAGTTGATCGACGATCGAGGCGAGCGACCAACGGACGGATGGGCTCACACACACACACACACGGCGCTCTCGATTCTATCGATTACGCAAGTCGCCTCGGGAGCAGCACAAATCGATTTTGTTTTCCCAATATCGCACCATTGCTTGGCGGAGTTTACACTGGGAGGTGATTGTTCTCAACCTAGGCGACACAGCACACGAGACGGACCGTACAGATATTGCAGGAATTAAACAGGATACCTTGAAGGGAACTGATTTGTTTTAATCGAATCGGGATTCTGGACCGTTCCAACAGATGGAATCGCAGGGGCTAATCCATTGCCTAGATATCAAACAAAAGTATCTTGCGATATTTCACTCGATTCGTATTTATAATTATTGGTATTGCATAAAAAAATAACCTTGGTGTTCTTTGAACACCTATTCTGACATCGTTCGCGCGTGATTCGATTCCTCTCTTACTGATTCGCTAGTGGGCTGAATCGACGCAGGCCCGGCGTCACCGACCGCGCGTGACGTCACAAAGGTGTGGACGACGGCCGCCATCTTACTCAGGGGGACAGAGCCAATGCACTGAGAACCCCCCCCCCAGCACATTGCGAGAAGACGTTTCGGGCAATGACCCTTCTTCATAGCACATCATTTTTCAAAGAACAAAAGATTATACACATACTGCACTAGTCGACGTTTCGTGCAATGGTGCATAAACATCGCATATTGTGGGTTTTTTTTGTAGTATAACGTTTCTTACAGTCCCGACTGGACATCTGTAAAAAAAGAGCTTTATAGCGCATCGGATTTCTGCCACGTGTCCGCCGTTTGATGACGGTGTACACATGGCACCGATTGATTGTCCAGTACTGTACTGTGTAGGAGCCAGTTTGTATCCTGTATCGACGTCCGTGGGTATTTCCCCAAGTAAAATGGTTTAAACGGCAACTCACGAGTTCTCCGGGCAGGACACGAGTGCGACGTTTTACCTGTCCACACAGCAAATGTAAACAGACGCGCTCGATCCCTATGCAACATGACTCCTGCACAGAGTACTATGACCCTCAGAGTCACGTATTAAATATCTTAGATCAGTGCCGGATTAAGCTCGTGTGGACACTGTAGCAAAAAACACAAATATTAAAACACAAAATTGTTTTACTTGCATAGTAAAGTAAGGGGCCGTCCATAAATGACGTCACGCGATTTTGGACGATTTTTAACAATCCCCCTCGTCACACGGCGTCACAAAGTCAGACCCCCCCCCCCTCAAATATGACGCCACAAAGCTCTGCCCCCCACCCCAAAGAAAATAAAACATGCTTCAAATCGCTTTAAACTATTGTCATTGTAGTGCGTATTTAATGTGGCGCTGCACTCTGATGTTGTAGGAGAAAACATTTATTAAAAAGTCTATTTAATTAAGTAGAACGTTTCTTTGGTTCTTTCGGTTAAGTCACGTCTAAAGATAAAATAATAAATTAAATAATTGCATATTACAACGTTTCGATTGCAACACAAGCAATCATCATCAGGCATAAAAGAAAT
>CM025618.2:1649585-1669381 GCA_014621495.2 Entosphenus tridentatus
TATTTTATTTTATTTTTCTACCTACGTGACTTTACCGAAAGAACCAAAGAGTATGGATTCCTGCAGTCACGAAAGCTTAAAATCAAGATTTTACATGAAGAAAATTTAGAATACGTTACACAACTCAGGTTAATGATTATTAAATAATAGAACGTAGTAAGAATGGGTATTGGATGTAATCAGGAAGTGGGTTGTACATACCGTGACAACGTTGGTTTAAAGTTCTATTTTCAGTCATTCACAAACACGTCACCGACACTTAATATACCAGCTGTGATCTGCAGATGACGAGTTGTGAATTAGTTGGAAACGTTTACTTATGCTGTGAATCCTATAAAAGAAAATGTCTGAAAACGTGAGAGGAAATCCTTCTACGTTGGCTTGAAAAGTCCAGGTGATGTGGTTGCGAAGACTAAACGTGTTTATTCGCATCGTCACTTTGATAAACGCCTTTATAGTATTTTCTATGGAGTTTCACTTTTTTTAAAGATGTTCCATTTTTTTAATATGTTCCATATGACGCAGAATTGTCATTCTACCGTGTCCTCTGTTGCATTTTGCTCATCATTTACCGACACAAACCCCACTGAGTCTCAAGACTTGCTTCTCGGGAGGCTTCAGGAATGAATGTTTGGTCAGCACAATGAACGAGTGGTTGGTTGGTTGGTTTCATGTGGCGAGGAAAATCGGAGACACCCAGAAATATCCCATGGGGATGCGTGTTCGAAACACTCGGGGGAGCGGTGGTGTAGCGGTTAGCGCTCTGTGCGACGAACCCGGCCACCCGAGTTAGATTCCCGCTCACGGCAAACACCGGTGACGATTATGTGAACCGCTCCTGGGCCTCCCCTAGGTCGACTCAGCCTCAAATGAGTGCCTAGTGTGGTGTGTAAACATCGCCACTCGGGAGACAAAGGCGGCCGGGCGTGGTCTGCCCGCCACCTACCCCCTCGTGTGCCGTGCCGGCCTTCGTAGTTGCTCGCTATAACAGCACTTGCCCCAACAGTCTGTTTAGGCTATACGGGGGATCTTTGTCTTTGTGACACTCAGCACTGCCATCTCCTGGCCGCACCTTTCAGCCGCATGCCGAAACAACATCTGGGTAGCTCTGGTGGCCACACATCCAGGAATGTCCTAAACCGTGCTTTGCATACGAAGCGTAAGTTGCTTTTGAGAAAGCCCCACATGGTCGAGATCGTGCACGCGTTGCCTCTTAAGAAGCAGCGCCTGGTCACAGACGCATGACAACAGAACCCTGACCGGCAGCACGGGGCTTGCTTCCTTGAATTCTCGCAAGAAGAAGAAAAAAAAACGAACTTCACATTGGATTTCTGTTTGTCTTCTTGCTGTTATTCTTCAGGGATCTGTAGGTGAGTAATAAAGGGCAGACAATTATTGTTTGTAAATAAGTAGAACACGTCGGCTTGTTTTGAGTCAGTTATATTTTTGTGTGAATAGCTTTTTGTGTCGTTTTAACATGTAGCCCCGTGATTTCAGGCACATTTCAACATTTATACAATTTCCTAATCTCATTTAATTTTGTTGAATATGCGTGGCAATTTTTTAATACTTTTTTTATTAATGTATAAATAGTTTTTTTTTTACTAGTTCAGTATATGTTGAGGCAATCGATTGTGATGTGTTGTCGTGGAAATAAATGTTGTGAAAAACGTGTTCACTGTGTAGTCGGTAAATGTGCACTTATCAAACCACATTCTCCAAACTTGAAAAATGTAACATTAAACTTTTTTATAGTAAATAAAAATGTTCTTTATGTATCGACGAAAGCCTCCCTGACTTTCTTAAATCTCTTTTGATGATGGCCTTGCTAATCATTCATCCGGGTGTCGGTGGTGCACGTCTCGAATCCAGCCGTGTGGAGGGCAGCGAGGGTTGGTGGTTCACACAATTTTCGCGAAACTCCCTCCACGTGGGCATCACCGTGTCGTGACACCCTGGCTCGCCAGAAGGCAGGACTGGACTGCACACGGGAAATGCTATTCCCTCACACGTGTAGGTTTTCGCTTGGTGCTCCGGTTTATTTCCGTATGTAAGCATTCATTCATTTCGGTAAAGTCACGTAGGTATAAAAATAGTGATTTCTTTTATTTTCTACCTGCGTGACTTTAACGAAAGAACCAAAGAGTATGGAATCCTGCAGTCACGAAAGCTTCAAATCAAGATTCATTAATTTGGCTGTGAACATTTTACTACATAGGGGACCGCAGAGATTGGGCAATTGTTGGCACCGGCTAACCGCCTGGCTGGCTTCCTGTGTCTGTGGTTCCTCCCCACACCTCCGAGTTGCTTTCTCTACGAAGTGAGCAAATGCTGTGCGTGTTACAAGTTGAAATTATAAAATTACTCTAATATTCGTCAGGTATGGAATTATTTAACATTATGTTGTCTCGTAGGGCTATCGCCTGGTTAAGGCATCTAAAACAATCTCCATGAGCCATATGGCGTGTTGGGTTGTGCGTGCTTATATAAGCCTCACTCGGAGTTGTGTTTCGTAAAGCTGTTGAAAATTTTGTTTCTCAAAATGTATGATCGCAGATGAGTCACGGTCATAAATAAATACAATTTATAATCAGTTCCATATCTGAAGTGTGACATTTTGGAATTATTTACATTTTATTGCAAATGGCCATTGTGGAAATTTGATTCTTTTTGTTTGCCATATTTAATGTAAATATTTTCGTAAGTCACATCAACACTACGGCTTGATTATTCATGGATACGTTTTGCATCCTTTATTTCTGTTCTAAAAAGAATGTCGTACTCATGTTTGTTTTGCTTTTCGTACAGTTAGACAAGTTCCACTCTTCCTCAACGAGTGCCAATAGTCGTTGTTTGTTTCGCGACCTCCGTAACAATGATCGTAAATATGATCTGTACTGTACAACATCTAAACCGCCGCAGGATACCCATCAAATAGAGCAGAACAGCTCACCCGGGCCCTTCCTGATGAAATCATTTAAACCTAAAATCTAACAGACCTTTGAATTATTCCCTGCGTAGAGCCAGTCTCCAAAAATGTAATCGTGCCATCATTTGGCGATGTTACAAGTTGTGTTTACGTAAGATAATGCTTGAAGTTATATTGTGTGTGTGTGAAAGAGAGAGCGATGGACACGTGGATTAGTGAATAGACACACATTAGTGCCATCATTCAAACTGTTAAGAATAGTATGGTAAGTGTTCCTGGGCAGGGCCCGTTGCTATATTTGGTCCAATAATTCCCATAGCCAACAAGGCAGGCAATGCCACAGACCTCCACCCTGTCGTAAATTGACAAAGCAGTGTCAGTTATTATAATGAGTATTATTATATCACATCAAGTTCTGTAATAGATCATTATGGTAAATACATGAATCAATATCTTCGACTCCGTATCTCAAAATAAAGTATCATTAGTCAGCTACTGGGCTCACCCGCCAGACTTGTGTTAAACATCTACACTTGTTGAAAGCATGCAAACCGTGGGCCGCTTTAGCCTCATCAGCTGAATCCAGTGGGTTGACCAAATACTGCGCTGAACTGCTGGACTGTCAGGCACTCTGTCCATGTGTCTTCTATGCTACTGCCTCGGTTCACTCGGCTTTTCAAACGGGTACACCGTCGATGGGCAGGTAACGTGCTGTAGGGTAAAGTGTGGGGTCCTTCCACCTCTTACTTGAGACGTCTGACCTGTGTGGAAGAGCAGGCCAATATACCCACGGGAGGGGGGCTCTACTGAAGCTCCCTCTGGAGCTTTCACGAGTGAAGGCCACTCCACGTGCAGTGTCGTGAGCAATACATCGCTAGGGCTGAGCCGATCAGATATTATTATTATTGTTGGAAAGTGTCCTCCCTTTACACCATGGTCAGTTTATGCAAAAGCAATACTCTACATGTTGCCAAAATCTTATAGAGCACTACAAGAGAGCAATGGGGCTAATACGTGAATCACGTGTGTTCCGTATCTAACCTATAAAATATTGTTCTTCTTGCTTCTTTCGGTAAAGTCACGTAAAAGGGAAATAATAAAATAGTAAAAATGTAACATAATAAAATACAATTCTCACGACGTTTCGGCCACAACGCAAGCAGCCGTCCTCAGGTGAAGAACAGGTCTGTCGGAAAGACAGAGTCTGGACGCTTTACCGAAAGAACCAAGAAGATGAATCCCTGCAGTCACGAAAGCTTTAAATCGAAAAATAAAATATTGTTTAAAAAAACATTCCACATAATATACAGGGTGCCCATAAATGTATCACCCGTTAACAATGAATTATAGAGAGCAGTCTGAACTGTTTGATAGAACTACAAACACACACACACACACGAGGTATCGTGAGGAATTCTACTGGATGGAATTCATGGATGTGTATGTTGATCTTATTTCACACCGTACGTAGCCAACCATGCTAATCGAGGTTCGAGAGTGGCACGGCATGTACAATGGACTGTATTTATTCTATTTTATACACAACAGAAGGTCATGCATTTAAGTTACGCTGGCATCTTTACAGGAAACGTGCTTAGCACTTAGTCTGCCCCGCGTCACTGACGCATCAGGTAACCCAATGCCTCCACGTGTCACGGTCTTGTGCCATCGTTCTTCCCACACGCACACCTGTCGAGATAATTTCCTTCTGCACTGCTGTATCCTTTAAAGTCAATTAAACACAAATGTACTCCAACAAAGACACGGAGGAATTTGTTGTGTAAGGGGTAACCCCGTTAAGCAGGCATTGCTTGCAGACGGCCCGATTCAGAGTTGTGTTAGCAATGTGTTCGTGGCGGAGAGTGCTGTGATTAACAATCTGTCATGCTGCTTCTGTTTCCTTGCTCGAGAGCAGATGCTTGGAGTGGCTCGAAAATGCATGCTGCTCTAACTAGACATGGATACACGCAGCATCATCTGTGCATCTTCCTTCTCACATTTTCCAGGTATAATACTCGGGTTGTATGTAGTTACAAGGGCTCCAATAATTTGCTTTGCTTTAAATTGATTAAAAAAAACACCCTCCGTCGTATGGCGCATGTGGATGTAGAGCAACGACTCTGATTTTACATTGAGGTGATCGAGCCAGAGTATTGCGTCAGGAGTAGCGGTCCACAGGTCGCGTGATCCACTCGCCGACCTGTTTTACAGCTACGCTTTGTTCAACGCAACGCGGAAAACTTTGAGCTGCGTCAAGGTCAGCTTCCTCAGCGAGTGGACGCGAATGCCGATCAACGACTCGACGGAAACACTCAGTCCGCCCGAGGTGAGAGAGGCACCAGGATCTCTCCTCCTGCACGAATGTTTTTACTCTCAGCGAGGTCCGTGTGTGAAGAAGCTCGAGCCATAGTAGGGGGTTACGAGCGCGATCGAGAAGGTACGAGAGGCTGAACTTAGATCGGAATATGTATTTATACGGGCATATGTATTTATACTTGAATATTTATGTATACTGGAGGAATCCAATGAGCCATCAAGCTGTTTTCACCAATGTCCAGTGGACATCTGTGGAAAATATGGTTTTGGACGTGTGTTGAGGAAACACAAAGACGCCATGAGCAGAGCTATGGAGATGCCATCGGTTCTGGGCAGAAGGAGTAGAGGGAGACCGAGAGTGGGAGGGAGGGAGGGAAGGATGTTGTGGAACGGAATGTGAGGACAGTGGATGTGAAACGAGAAGAGGCACAATATATGTGTAATGACAGTCGAGCCAACCTACGGTGTGAGTGGACTAGTGGCTTCGGGAGGTAATGACAGGGATGTCAGCCTGCAGTACGAATGGACTAGTGGCCACGGGAGGTAATGACAAGGGAGTCAGCCTGCAGTACGAGTGGACTGGTGGCTACGGGAGGTAATGACAGGGGAGTCAGCCTGCAGTATGAATGGACTAGTGGTCACGGAAGGTAATGACAAGGGAGTCAGCCTGCAGTATGAATGGACTAGTGGCCACGGGAGGATTTGACAGGGGAGTCAGCCTGCAGTACGAATGAACTGGTGGCTACGGGAATGATCGAGAATAGGAGCGTGGCCAGGTGACGGAAGAGGACGGTAGAATCTGCCAGTAGAGTGAGTGGTCTGGAACCAACGAGAAGGTTCGGGAATGGGGGCGTGGCCTCGGACCGTATATAAGGGGGAGATGTGCGGGAGACTCGGGGCTGTTGCAATGGAGTCTCCGCCTGTTGGAATGTGAGCACGTGGCTCCTTAATAAAATAAACCTTTTGAAAACAAGTGCGTCGAAGTCGTTTTTACATATATACCGGCAGTCCTCGACTTACGAATGACTTATACTTTCGGCAGGTGTATGTTGAGTGAACTGCAGTTGAAGAACTTTTGGCCAATATTTACTTTGCGCTGCAAATACAAAAATATATTTGATACAAATATGAAACAGTTATAAAGTTATGGAACGTAGATGTTGCGTTAATCGCCATTCTGTGCAAAGTAATATCGTAAATATAACAATTATATTGCGTTAACCCTCCCCAGTGTGTGAACATGGAAACAAACTGGCATCCTTTATCCATCTCTGCAGATTTGGTCAGCACACTCGCTCTTCCCCGATGAAGAAAAGGCGTCACTGTTTCTCGGTGCCCTTGACACCATATTCCTCTTCACATATGCTTTGGTAGGTGACACAGAGATATGCCCTGATTCACGACATTCAGAATCATGGGCCCATTCCCGTGCATTTTGGTCTGCCATCACCTTCACCACGCTGAATTATACTGGCCATGAGTGGCCAAACTTGCTCAGAAACGTTTCTATATATATATTGTTGTCCTTGTCCAGCACCTCTGACTACCACGGTTGGCTATGTACGGTGCGAAATAAGTTCATACATGCATACAAAGGCAAATATCCCCCGTATAGCCTTGAACAAACTGTTGGGGCAAGTGTTGTTAGCGAGGCCAGGGTTTTTTGTTTTTCTCTACCCCAGATGTGGCAACCTGATGCACTGTGGAAGTATGACTTTGCATTTGAATAGTGATCACTCTGAGCAGTGTTAACTCTTCTTACTGTGTGTGCGTGAATAGTAACAATGGTGAGCAGAATTATCGATGTATTTTATACGTACGTGTCGGTGTTTTTCACTCAGGGATCATACATCAGCGGATTTCTGAGCGATAGATTTAACCTGCGATTGGTGCTGTCCGTGGGCATGTGGTTATCTGCTTTGGTGGTAAGAAACCTCTGGCTCTACGTCTCTCGCGATTACACTTCTCAACATCTGATTGAGCCGAAGCCAATCTGCAGCTGTGCGGTGACTGCACGTTCATACAAATGCACTACGATGTTGGAAGGACATACAACGAGAGATGTGTATTTGAATCTCTGTGCATAATTCCTGGCTGTTATCCCCTTTGCTACGGAGATGACGGGTTAAGATTATGACTACTGTACTGTATATTTACATGAGAAATGAATAATTATTGTTCAATGGAAAGACTCAGAAACACCGTAAGAATGTTGGAATATTCCACCACTGGCTCAGGGCTATAAACAGGAGATAATCTCTACTGGATTCTCAATTAAGTAAGAAACGTTCATCTTCTTGGTTCCAAGCCTGGGGTGTGTCATTCAGACTCTGTCGTCTCGACAGACCTGTTCTTCACCTGAGGACGGCTACTTGCGTTGTGGCCGAAACGTCGTGAGAATTATTTTATTATGTTTTATTTTTATATTATTTCCATTCTACGTGACTTTACCGAAAGAACCAAGAAGATGAATCCCTGCAGTCACGAAAACTTTAAATCGATAAGAAACGTTCGTTAACTTTTTCGAGTCTTCTACGTGTAAAGTGACCGGTATTCGTGTGCCACGCAGGCATTTGTGTTCGGGAGCGTCACGGAGTGGCTGGGATTCTACAACATGCCCTTCTACGCTTTCCTCTGGGCTCTCAACGGATTCGTTCAGTCCACTGGCTGGCCCTGCACTGTGGCTATCATGGGCAATTGGTTTGGCAACAAGAGGTAGAGACGTTTAGCACAAGGTCATTGCTACGAGGTGCTGAGTGCAGTCTCGAACTCTTTATTCATTAGCTCTGTGGCCTCTCTGTCCATGTGCTACGATGAACGGGCATTACCCCAAAAACGTCGTCGATTATTTATACATTTTTCCCACTTTAACGCAGCGTTGTTAACAAATGTGTTGAGTTGTTTTAGTTGTTTATTGTGCTTGTGCACCGCGGCCAATACAGCAGGAGCGTCACAAAATAATTGATTCCGCCTTCCGCTATATTTTGCTCACGTCATTGACATTTTATTTTGCCAGCCGTGGGTTCATATTTGGAGTGTGGAGCTCATGCGGCTGCATTGGAAACATCCTGGGAGCTCTGCTCGTCTCCACGGTCATCAGCTACGGCTATGAGGTATGCGAGCCACGCTCAAGTCAGTGAACACACCTGCACGGTGAGGCTCATGTGTCACTGTGTCTATCCTACATTCAGAATTAGAATTATACTGGTAGGAACCACCTGGTTCCGCCAGCCCACAGGGGATTATTGTGTCCGTCCGTCCGTCCGTCCGTCGTGCATCCAAAAATGGGAGGAGTGGGGCTGGGTGGAGAAGGGAGGGCGGGGAGGGGCTGGGTGGGGAGGGTGGGAAGGGGCTGGGTGGGGAGGGGAGGGGCTGGTCACCCCGTGGTGCCCTTATAAAACTCGACGTTTAACCTACTCACGCCGGCTTGTGCCCGCCCTCACAGTCGGCCATATTTGCAGAATACACCACGCCGCCATTGACCCTGGCCATTGACCGAGCAACCCAACGTTCCTACCAGCTCCCTCCGCAGGAATGTGTTTATTTATACTGCAGGAGGAATCCGATGAGCTATAAAGCTCTTTTTCACAGATGTCCAGTAGGGGCGGGTCAGAACCTTACAACAACAAACAGTACACAAACATGACAGGAGTGCAAAGTGCAAGAAAGTTAAACAAATCACCCATACACGTACGAATAAAACTAAACAAAGCCCACTCAGGTATTAACTTATTTTCAACGCATGTTTCTAAATGTCAGTCGGCACATTTATCCATGATTGCCTATGTCAGACGTCTATATGTCAGTCAAAGTACACGTATCTGTCAATCTGTTAATCTGGCAGGCAGCCGGTAACTCGAACTGTCACGAATCTGTTCAGTTAAGCCCCTATATTGTAACAGCCTGACAGGCATAGTATTTGTATACGAACTCAGTATGCAATGCTGTGGAGTGTTATGGGTAGAACATATATGCAAACCTCCATTCACTGGACATGTAAATAGAAATCAATTTTCGTAAGTCAGCCTATTGACTCGCCAGACCAATGTCATCCTGCGGTAAACAGACTGGACCGGTTTTGAACTTCTGGATCTCATCAGCAGAAGCAGGCTTGTTTAACAAATGCTGCATACCACTGATGCCATTCAAATGCTCTGGCAAACAGACGGAAATAGCTAGTCACTCCTCTGATCGTATTTAAACACATTCCTGCGGAGGGAGCTGGTAGGAACGTTGGGTTGCTCGGTCAATGGCCAGGTTCAACGGCGGCGTGGTGTATTCCGCAAATATGAGTAGGTTAAACGTTTAGTTTTATAAGGACACCACGGGGTGACCAGCCCCTACCCACCCAGCCCCTCCCTCCCCACCCTACCCTCCCCACCCAGCCCCTCCCCACCCTCTCCTCTCCACCCAGCCCCTCCCATTTTTGGATGCACGACGGACACAATAATCCCCTGTGGGCCGGTGTAACCAGAAGGTTCATACCAGTAAGAGTACAGCCTAGAGATTGTATTAGATATACAAGCCCTTGGAGGATGTTTCGCAAATTCCTGTGATAATAATTCTAGGCCATTTTACTTTCTGTGTAGATATTCAGTTCCAAATATCCGGAATGGAACTTTATTTTGATGTATGCCGCGAGGGTAAATGGGATAGTACGAAACTTTAATAAAAACAAGGAAGAAAAATGATGCATATGCATGGTTTCTGTAGTGCTTTCCAGCACGTGTTTGTGCTAAAAAGTATTTTTTTATATATAATGAATGCAGACGACCTCCAATAACATATGGACCAGACATGTGGACATTAACATAGCAAATGGAAAGTGTGCAAAGAAGCACGCAGTCCTGCAGCCTGGAAATTATACTGAGAGAGAGAAAGGGACACACGGGGATTAGAGAACGTACGCACGCTAGAGACATACATTTTAATCGAGGTTGTAAAGTGGACAGTTACGAGAGACATTGCACGCAAAGTGAAAATGAGACCGTTAAAACTAACGGATGATGATACGCGTGTCTCTGATTACACACAGTACACGTTCCTCGTGATGGCGTCCCTCCTGTTTTCTGGAGGAATCGTCGTCTTTTTCGGGATGGCCGTCTGCCCTGCTGAAGTTGGTGAGGGCACTCCCTGCCATCTTACACCGCAGATGACATTACGGATATCAACTGACATACCGCGGTCGTTTTTAAATCCTTTATATTAAGTTCACTTGCGCGCTTGCTTGCGCGCTTACGACCGTACAAATCTTTCGTTCGTTTTTTAACCCACTTCCCGTGATCCAATCGAGCTGATATTTTCCACACAGACTCGTGGTGCGTGACAATTAATGTTCGTGAAATATTTTTTCCAAAATTTTACACTTTTTAGGACGGTATTATATTTAATTCCCAATTGCTTAATGCTTGCGCTGCAATCATCTGACCCATAGGTGGCAGCCATCTCAAGCCAGAGGACGAGAGGACTCTAGCCGCCACGCATATAAAGGATTTATAGTGAAAAACTTTGTTTTTACGGGTTAATTTTTTAGTATTTCCTAAGGCAGTGTTCTTCACTCCTTTTCAGAGGTGGGCCACTTTCGCCGATAAGACATCGTCAATGTGAGGGCCACCACACCATTTGAAACCATCGGGTGGTTTGACAGCAGCACGACGATGATGATGGTGGGGGGTGTTTTCACATTTGTGTACTGTCGGGAGCAGCGCGTCAAGGGCCGCACTAAAGGCCACCAGGGACCGCTAGTGGCCTGCGGGCCTTGGAATGAAGAACGCTGCCCTATGGGTATCCCATTCCTGTTGATTGAGGACCTCTCCAACACCGCGTTAGCCATGTGGGTTTGTTGGGCGAGAATGAACCCCGATTTGCCGGCGCGGATTGGTGAATACGGAGCCCAGGAATGGTTCAGATTTCACTCGCCACCGATGTGAGCCGTGGTCGGGAATCGAGCTCAAACCGCGGGGTTCATAGTGCAGGAAGCTCAACACAGTGTACCACCGCTTCCCCCTTCTGTTTTAAACTAAAGGAAATAATCTTCTTGGTTCTTTCGGTAAAGTCACGTAGAAGGGAAGTAATAAAATAATAAAAATAAAACATAATAAAATAATTGTATTTCTTCCCTTCTACGTGACTTTACCGAAAGAACCAAGAAGATGAATCCCTGCAGTCACGAAAGCTTTAAATCGAAATAAAGGAAATAATTTGTTATTGACGATATGGCTGGGTGATCGATGTCAGTCGTCAGGCTTCACTAGACAGCTGTTGTCTACCCAAGTGGCCATGCAATATTTCTCTAAACTGTACAGTTACAACGCAATTAACACCTCCCCATTTTACGTCGTTTCGCAAATGCGTCGTCACTTTATGAACGTCGCCTTAACCCCACACTCACGTCGCTGACAGCACCGTCGTCCGTCCTTTCTCGTTATCTGTCGTTTCTCAGCCTTCGCCTCCACCACCACCACCTACTACTAACCTGTAAACCGCTTCGGTTGATGTCGTTTAGATGATATTCATCGTCGCACCTTTCGGGAACGCATCCCCCGACGTAAACCGGGGTATATTGCTCTATCCATCTTTATCGAATCACGCACTATTTTACACCCGAGAGGACCACAACTCTAATGCCACTTTGCATTTGCAGGCCTGCCATTGGCGAGCCTAGAAGAGGAGGAGACAAGTTGCAGGGAGGCGTCCGTGACGTGGAGCAACGCTTCGGAAAGCCTGCCAGTGGTGGACATGGCGAACCAGCGCACGTACGGAACCCCTCCGGACGATGGGCCGAGGGAGGGTTCTTCCATACCCACGGAAAAACCTGCTTTGGGTTTCTTCAAGATCGTCTGCTTGCCTGGCGTGGCAGTGGTGAGGAGCGGTTGTCGGATATCTCGCCAAACCGAGATCGCTTGCCACCCTTGTACTTATTTTCCACCGCGCAACCGAGCCGTGCCGGGACCGTGCCGAGCCACCAACTTCTCAATTGACACCAAAGTATTTTTTTTTGTGTGCAGTACATTAGTGTACACATTTTTGTGTCAAGTTGCTCTGATTGCATTGCTTTAAGACACGTTTTGATAAATACCTGTACAGTGTATTCTCCTATAGCACGGTAAATATGTTATATAACAAATAATATATAATATGGGGGGGGGGGGGGGTAAAGCACAGGCCGCGATAACGCGTGAGATGCGTAATGCAGGCTGAACAAAGACTGAGGAGCGTGGGTAGCATCTAGAAGCATCCAGCAGCATCCCGCCTTGCGTGATGCTACACCGAGGCAGCCGTACGGCCGCTTATTCCTACTCGCCCGACGTAGTTCCGTTCACTACATCCAATTCGCGTCCGCGTTATTAAAAATGTGCTCCGTAATACATTCACCGCGTTATATATCCAATTTGCGTACGTGAAAAACACGCCGCGCTATTGGGGAACATAGCCTGCATTGACTTTCCTTGCGTGGGCATCTCTGCGTAAATGATACCATCGCCGCTCCTGTCTCTGCCGGGGTGCAGTACGCCTTGGCGTACGCGTGCCTCAAGCTGGTGAACTACGCCTTCTTCTTCTGGCTGCCGTACTACCTGGCCTACGAGTTCAGCTGGACCCAGGTGGACGCAAGCCGCATGTCAATATGGTACGACCTTGGAGGCATCATTGGTAAGCACGTCCGGACTTGGTTTAGATCGTTGTGCGTGGTTTATGATGTCACAGCAACATTTTTTTCTTTTTTCAACCCGCACAAGTAGAAGTTCATCTGCACAATAGTACAAGGATAGCCATACCACTGCTGGATGAAAGTCTTCCCACGTTCCACATGGGGGTTATTTGACCATACTTCAACACCACTTGCTCGGTGCAGGTTAAAGGCGAGCGGCATAAATGTTGGAGCATCGTGCAATGCAACGGTGATTTTTTCCGCGCTGCCCTCTGTCGGCAACGTAGCCCCGCGGCCGGCAGCCTATAGCATCTGTTTTACACACGGTGGTCGCCCATCCAAGCACTGACCAACCTCAAGCCAGCTTAGCTTCCGAGATATAACAAGATCGGGTGGCTTGCTGGTGATTTGGTCACAAGCTTAAAGCATTTCGCCAGCTAATTATCCTTGGGCTTAGTTTTACTGGGGGCCTACTGTAAACCCATGGCCGTTCCACAACAGTTGGAGGGCGAATTCAGGGACTTCTTTCATGGCACCTCTCATCCCATCGGTTTATTTTCTTTTCACGCGTCCAAACCCCCCACCTCTGCACACCCAGCAATTTAAATGTGTTCACCATGCTTAGTCGATCAGCAGGTCGCGGTGTGGTGGGCTAAATTGTGGGCACTCCCACCACTACCAAGATGTCAGGCCGACGTGGAAGAGTAGGCCAATATACCCCTAAGAGCTCCTTCTGCCATGTGGTGTAAGACCGCGAATTTTACAGCCGTCTGGATCACTCTTCCTTACGATATTAGTAAGCCACTTGAGCTATGCACTTTTGAATCTAAATTGCGAACTACTTTCTTTAGAACTGCTTTTTGTTGCCTTCTCCCACACCTCCAATTAGCACGGTTGGCTACGTATGGTGCGAAAGAAGTTCAACGTACATACATAAAGGTCATTTACAGGAAGATGCAATTTAGAATTTAAAAAAGCAGATACCTGGGCTGTGTATTTTGGGCTGCACAACTTGAGTTTGAAGCCTTTTCAAAGATAACAAAAGGGTCCGGTGTGAAGAATTTGGCACCGCTCGAAATTCAAGTTTGTTTTTCTCTGGACATCTGTGAAAAATTGCTTTGTAGCTCATGGGGTTCCTCCGGTATAAATGGTTCTGATTCTTATTCTCGAGGTCACGGCATCCTCCTGGCTTCAGTTGTTTGCTGTTGAACTGCATTTCAGACTCAGCTTTCCACTCTCATTGAAAATGTATATTTATCGAGCGCATTCACTCCTTCCCCCCGCACCTCCGATTAGCACGGTTGGCTACGTACGGTGCGAAAGAAGTTCAACGCACAGACATACATACATCTATAAATATCAAATTATTATTTTCCAGGTGGCGCCATGGCTGGGTTGATATCTGACCGCCTGGGAAAGCGGGCGCCCGTCATTGCCCTGATGCTGCTGCTGGCGGTTGCAACTCTGGCCTGCTACCTCAGTGAGTACGGTGGTAGAAATTTAGATTTAAAGCTTTCGTGACTGCAGGGATTCATCTTCTTGGTTCTTTCGGTAAAGTCACGTAGAAGGGAAATAATAAAATAATAAAAATTCAACATAATAAAATGCAATTCTCACGACGTTTCGGCCACAACGCAAGCAGCCGTCCTCAGGTGAAGAACAGGTCTGTCGGAAAAACGCTGTCTTTCTACCACCGTAAAGTCACGTAGAAGGGAAATAATAAAATAATAAAAATCAAACATAATAAAATACAGGTGAAGAACAGGTTTGTCAGAAAAACGCTGTCTTTCCGACAGACCTGTTCTTCACCTGAGGACGGCTGCTTGCGTTGTGGCCGAAACGTCGTGAGAATTGTATTTTATGTTTTATTTTTATTATTTTATTATTTCCCTTCTATTTGACTTTACGGTGGTACAATTACGTTTGGCGAGCGAAACAAAGTCAAGATGCGAGTTGCTTTATAAAAGCAGACGCTGTAGCAATGAGAATGCTGCTGGTGTGTTGTGAGTTTATTTTTTTTAATCGCGAATTGCTTTCAGAAATAATTCATGTTTTTTTTCTCTTTCCAGATCCTTTCAGCAACAGAGTTTGGAATGGATTCTTATTGGTTGTTACAGGTCAGATATTTGCTCAGTCATTGATTTTTTACTTCTGTTATGAAGCATATTCACCTTCAAGTGTACTGGGCAGAGTGCTTTAGTTTTTTTTTAAGTTTATGTATTTATCGGTAATATTTCCAGCTTACTTGAATGTCAAGATCTTCATGGAATTGCTTCTCTGGTTCAATGGTTATATCGCTATCATGCATTACGGTTCCGTTTTAGTTTCTAAAGGCGACTATGTAGCGACGATTACCATTCTTCAACTTTATCTATTTGCATTTCATTACATCTTCATTTAACTTTGTGTTCTCTCATTTTGTTTTGGTGACCCTGTTGACCCAGTTCACTCTTGAAAATGAGACTCATCCTTCAATCTATAAAATCCCAATTGGTTAAACAAAATGAACGTGAAACGTCTTTCTTCATTCTTTTCCAAAACTTTGTTAGGCATATTCTTGGGTCTTTCGGTAAAATATGAATTCCTGCAGTCACGAAAGCTTTAAGTCAAGATTTGTTAGGCATTGTCATCATTTTTCATAGCTCTTCTTTTCATCGGAACTATTTCTGTGGTGTCACGTAAAGAAAAAAACCAGACAACAGGTATAAACATTAATTGCTGGATAAAGGCCTCCCCAGGCAGTATTAGTCACGGGGGTTGTTTTGAGGATACTTCACGACTCTGGTCAGTGTGTGTTCGTGAAGAGTTGAGGAGGCAGTCACACGATCCGCCCGGACATCACTCGCCACTCATTTTAGCCATGGCCAGGAATCAAACTAAGGCGATCGGCTTCATTTCGCTATGCGCTTACCCACTTAATTCCTGCTTTCCGCTCAAAATATATCACAGTTTATTGATGTAATTATAAAGTGTGGACCAAGAGGTAATAAGTATAAAAACCACTGATATGCCCCCAATGAGTAACGTGTGCTCGTGTCCACGGTGCCGTGTGGGCGCAGGGTTTTCCGTGAGTGGGACAGCTAACCTCATCAGCTCAGCTGTGTCGGCCGACCTGGGCCAACAGGGCACAATTCAGGGCAACCGAGAGGTGTTGGGCACTGTGACTGGCATCGTGGATGGAACGGGAAGCCTGGGAGCTTCCCTAGGACAGGTAACTCCAATACTCATCCCCCCCCCACCTCCATCTTTCACCGTACTGCACCACGATGGTCAGTGCAGGTTGGTGAAAGGAACACATTTTGTCTGCTATAAATCAAGTTCAAGTTCAAGTTCATTTATTAGGTACAGCCCTGTGAGCCATTCGGCTCTTGAATCGGGTGCAACCGCAACAAACAAAAAAAACATGAACAAAAAACATCTTAAAGTGAATATGTGACTAAGTGCAAACAGAAATCCAAGAAAAGACAGCAAAACATTGCAGAAAAAAATGTGCACACTTTGTTGAGCTATAATTATTTGTGGGCAGGTCGCTTCTGAAAAACAAGTTAATACATCAGTGGGCTTTGCCTGGTAGGATGGGGATGTTTTAGTTGTATTTGTACGTGTTTGGGTGATTTGTTTACCTTTCTTGTACTTTGCACTCCTATCGTTTTTTGTATTTTGTTGTTATAATGTTCTTACCTGCCCCGACTGGACATCTGTTAAGAAAGCTTTATAGCTCATCGGATTCCGCCAGTAACACATTCCTGCGGAGGGAGCTGGTAGGAACGTTTGGTTGCTCGGTCAATGGCCAGGGTCAACGGCGGCGTGGTGTATTCCGCAAATATGCCCGACTGTGAGGGCGGGCACAAGCCGGCGTGAATAGGTTAAACGTTGAGTATTATAAGGGCACCACGGGGTGACCAGCCCCTCCCCACCCAGCCCCACCCCTCCCACCCCCCACCCCTCCCTGCATGACGGACACAATAATCCCCTGTGGGCTGGTGTAACCAGGAAGTTCCAAACAGTATAAATACACATATATTGTGATTCTGATGTATGGGTGCCAGTATCCGGTATAGATACAAAGTACCCACGCCTCTTCAAGCTCAGCAAGGCAGGGTTACCTTTGAATATTTTGTTTTGCTTCTCACGCCCAACATAATTACATTAAGCCTATGCAAGTGAGAATAGCCTGCGGTATGAGAGTATGGTGTCGGTACAATAATACATCTCTCTAAATATATATTTTTAGAATATTTGCGTAGCAGCACGAGCAGAAGGTTAAACAAAATATTGCAATCCCCTGTTATCCGTGCACCCTCCTTGCTGTGTGCATGCTCCTATTTACCACGTGCTACATTCATCCTATTCTCCAGTCAATTGTGGGGATAACAGGAAATCACCCAGACAGTTTGACAAATTCCTAAGGAATCGCACACAACTATTAGGGTGTGAAATACATGATGAGTAATGCATTACACATTGCTGATTATATTTCCCATATTCTGGTGTGGTGGTGGTGATATTTATCTAAAATCTGCGAAATATGGTATATAATTAACACCGCATGTAACTTTGAGCAGATGTCTAGTTTAGCTTCAGCATGGGGTAGCCAGCGTGACTTTCACGATAGTTGAGAGACTGTCTGCTTACCCAATTTATGAATCATCATCTTGAGGGTATATTTATGCATCATGAAATGTAGTGTGCACTGCTTTTTTTTACCGTAAGTATTTACAATAATAACATGCGTATGCGTTTCATAGGTACTGTTGTGTTTATTTTAACCAAGTTATTTTACTTCCCACCCTGATTTTTCTCGCTGCAGTTTATCGTGGCAGTCATATACAGCCGTTTTGGCTGGGAATGGGTTTTCGTATTCTTCATTGTTATGGTAAGTAAAGTTATGAAGAGTTTATAACTGTGCGTGCTGAGTTTGGTAAGCCATTCAAATTACATCTGAGCTCACCAAAAGCTTGTATTGTGATCGATGATTTGAGTGATGGATTGCACTTCACCGCAGAAAATACTAAAATGCATCAATGTCTGTTGACACGATTAGATGTATGGTGCCCAAGCCCTCTCATCAAAATACATCACGGATAAATAAGTATAATTAATGCCCACTGTTTGATTTATTGTGTCTATATGTTGCATTTACAGATATTCCTCACCTTGATAATTCTGCTCCCTCTGGTCGTTCGAGAAATCAAAAATATATTTGTCAATCAACAAGTGGGGTGCCTGTCAACCACATGAATTGCAACATGAATTATGCCATATGGACAGACTTTCCTGGCGCGTAGTGAAGCTATTACATTAGAGTTACAAGAAACTTGCCAATGCTTGGAATGAAGAGCCAGATGAAATAAGAATCATTTAAGTAATAGTGGCAAAATATAGAAGGAAACTGGTATTCAAGAGGATTGATGGCAGCCAGAAGTGGTATTTTTACTCAGTGATCTTGAGTACACATATATACGGAGGGTAAAAAATATACCGTAATTATTACATTTGGTATGTGCACCATTCCAATGTTGCAAGGCTATCACGGGGACACAATGTTTCACGGACACGATGTGCAGCGGTTTGACAGTATGCGGCGATGGTTGCAATGTGCAATCTCAATCGAGCGATTTGCCGTTGCTTTTCAAATCTGGGTGATTCCAGCGGCGCACGGTGAGCTTACTCTTCTCGACTGACGTCAGTGGGATTTGAAGCGTCCGCTTGTTGAAGCAGGCGGACAGCTCACGAGTTTCCCGCTAAATACACACGTGCGCAGGGAGGCCGAGCAGTGCCGGATTAAGCTAGTGCGGGACATGTAGCATATGTTATAAAGGGGCCCTAAATTAATAAAAACGCACAAATATTAAAACACAATTTTTTTACTTGCATAATAAAGTAATTGTATTTTTTCATTTGCTATACAGCCAGATAATACGACAAATCGCTAACCTTAAACACCGAGTCGTTCATAAAAGTCAAAGGCGGTATAGTACTATAGTAATAGAGCAAGTGCAGAATCACTGAACCGGAATTGATAGTTTGAAAGCATTTAGAGCGGAGTCCTTGAAAGTGCGGAGCCCATAGCATTTGCTACTTTTGCTACGAGGATCACCCGGCACTGAGGCCGAGCGGTGAACGCGCTACCACTGGACCACGAGGAAGACAACGAGAGCAGTGGCGCTTCTCAGGTGACGTTAAGGAGGAAGATGAAGATTGGACGGGATGGAGGGAATTTGTGGACGAATATCTGCCGTGGGCCAGAGGACAAGAGAGAGAAGACATGTTAAAGATGTGTGTGTGTGTATGGTGGTGTTAAAATAGCGAAGTAATGTTGCTTGTGATAAAATGCTGGGTGCGTCGACACAGCAGTTGAGTAGTATTGAACATTGTTGATTAAAATGTTTCGGTGCAATAAAAAAAACTCAGGAATTGTGTGTAAAAACAGTGTAACAGTATATAATGTGAACACGAGCAGGTACATAAACGTGAGTTTCAAGGTCGAACACTTAATTTCAAGCAGATATGAAGGGAAGAGGCTAAGTGTGAATACGTATTTTCGTAAATGATATGCAAGTCCTTTGTACTCAAATAAGTGAATAGTTATTGCTTACGTCTCAAATCCTACGCGAATATGTTAAGATAACCGAATGTATATAACATATGGTACTATGCATAAATGTCCTCAGGTTAATATTTATGTAAGCTAAGTCAAGTTGTGTGATGCTGTATTTGTAACTTGCCCTGTCAAAGGTGGACAATTCTCGCTTTCTCTCTTTCCCACTTCAAATCCCACGACGCATCATATTCACCGTGACCAATTTCACCATGAAACGTCTCTCTCCTCATACAAGGAGACAACAATCATCATCATAGCTCAACCTGGTCTATAAATAACATCCCCTGCAAAAAATATCA
>CM025618.2:1669481-1699818 GCA_014621495.2 Entosphenus tridentatus
GAAATCAATTTTAAATGTCTATTTGTTTGTGTTTCTCCCTTGTGATGGGATTTTGTAGGATGAACGTTGAGATTTATAAGGGGCACGAGGTGACCAATAAGGTCTGAATTGGTCTGTAATAAACGAGGGCACAGATTAGGGATTGACAGCTATGAATACCGTACGGTCTCGGCGCGAATTTTGTCGGTGAAAACTTTCACAAAAATTACATAAAAAGCGCATGGCTATGTAGATATTAATGTATTGTTTCTTAAATATAAAGTTGAGGTTGTCTATACAGAATCCGCATTGCACTTTAGCTAAATCATGTTGAGATTTACGATTCGATTCCTTAAACTTTCACTTTATTTCGATTCCGGAATCGGAGGCGGTTACGTCTTGCGTCATCCCCAGTCGTTTAAAAAATTCGCGTAATGATGTAACGCAAATAAGCCCAAAACAACCTCTTAAGGATTTATATTGTTGTTGAGGTTCATGTGTCGTGTTATCACTGTAACAAAAACAATAAACTTGGTTTCTGAGATAATGCGTCTGCGAATCCACTACAGCTGTAAAGCTGACTCCGTGGGAGCAAGGGGCCGTTGTCTGGATTTCCCGCCAGGAGCCTAGGGTAGGCCTCAGGCGGGCGAACTCGGCAGGGAGCCTCAGAATCTGCGGGCGTTTCAGTGAATTAAAGTTTCAGACCTACTGCGTGGTGTTTATCAAAGTACAAAGGCGTACGTCTAACTTTTACCTCGTCCATTAAGTTTCCACGTGGATCCAAGAGAATTGCCTCACGATTTTATAGCGGTGATTCACGGTCACGTTTTACTAGCTCGTCGAAATTCCATTGGCATTGCTGCTCATGATGGAATGTTCCTGAGATTAACTAAACTCAACTATAATTAATTTATTTTATCACGTAAAGCCTACTGAGCTACTGTATATGTATATAGCTCTTTTTTCAGAAACGACCCGGCTATCACAATATATATCCTGGCGAAGTAGCACATCGTAAAGTGGAAATGTTGCTGCAGCAGCAGCCACATACACTGCAACGAATCCTTTTCGGAGACAATTGAATAACGTTTAGAAGTTGTAGGCGTCATGTGCCCGCGTGCCTTATGAAATTAAGTTGCTAGGGGCGCCCCGCAAACGTTTATTGTGCAAAGTTTACAGGTCCGCAGTTGAGTCTTCGACGCGCGATCAATCGATCGCGTTGTTCAAATGTGCGCTGTGCTTCCCTCTCAGCTGGGGTCAAAGGCTTCGTGATCGATGGAGGAAGCGGGACGAGCTCGGGGCCGCGTGCCAGCGTCTGGACCCAATGCCCTCTTCGTGAGGTGGCTCACCGAACTGCGCGACGAGGCCGCCTCCAAGGGCAAGAAGTCCCACTTCGTCTACCAGAAGGTACGAGTTTCGGGGCGCACCGCGGTGGCGAGGGTGTTGGGTACATCTCGGCTGGTCTTGCAAGGAGGGCGGTGTGGTGTTCGATCTCGACTCTTGACGTTTGTTTGGGCTTGCGTGGTCTATCTCCCCGTGATAATTGTTTTTTTTACCCTTTTATCTGGCAACAAAACTGACACATTTTTTTCTTTTTTGCAAGGAGTCATGTTTGAAATGACCACAATACCTGCGGTTGGAATGCAAACAAAAACACAACTCTGATAATGTATGCACTGTCCTTGAAATTGATTGGTCCACACCCGAGACAGCTTTTCTTAGAGCCTAGTCTCACATGGTGTTGGACCAGGTGACGCCTTTTGGCCATGTGAGACTAGGCTCTAAGAAAAGCTGTCTCGGGTGTGGACCAATCAATTTCAAGGACAATGTATACATTATCAGAGTTGTGGTTTTTGTTTGCATTCCGACCGCAGGTATTGTGGCCAATGCAAACATGACTCCTCGTAAAAAAGGTGTCAGTTTTGTTGCCAGATAAAAGGGTAAAAAAAAACAATTATCATATTTTGCTACTGGCAAAGGAGGTTCCGATGGTGTATCTCTCCGTGGTCGCGTGGATTTTTGCTCCGGGTCCTCCACGTTTAGAACGGACGCCACACGTTTAGAGAGAGTATTTTGGCTGCTTGACATTTCCACGTGATGAGCCTCGCTTCGTTGAGCCATCATGTGTGGCAAGGTCGCTTCTGAAAAAGAGCTGTGTAGCTCAAGTGGGTCTTACCTGGTAAAATAAAAAAAGCTCAGTAATAGTTTTAGTTTAATGGTTTTAGTTGGTGGAAACTGGGACCGGATCAAATATCACTCTCCACTGCAGCTAAAATAATACATTGTTTAGTTAGTGCATTGTGTGTACTGAACGATAGACGCTGCATAAGTATGCATTCCATTCGTGAGGTACAGTACATGACTCAACTTCTCACAATGTACATTGACGATCCGTCTAAAAGTCACAATAGACAATGAATGTCACGGTTATTTGAATTTAGGAAACACCTCAGAATCAAATACCTGTCAACCCCTTATCAGTGCCTACCTTACAGACCAATTCAGACCTTATTGGTCACCCCGTGCCGTTATAAATTTAAAGGTTCATCCTACAAAGTCCCATCGCAAGGGAGAAACACAAACAAATAGACAGCAGAAATTGCCCGTATTGGAACGGCTGTACGCCGTATGGACCTGGTATTTCCCTGTACATGAATATGGGTAAACCGTATGGGTTGA
Source organism: Entosphenus tridentatus (assembly GCA_014621495.2). Classification (NCBI taxonomy): domain Eukaryota; kingdom Metazoa; phylum Chordata; class Hyperoartia; order Petromyzontiformes; family Petromyzontidae; genus Entosphenus; species Entosphenus tridentatus. The sequence continues at coordinate 1,672,140 of CM025618.2, forward strand.
TGGGTATGCAATGAGGGCATACCAATCCATTCACAAGTTCGTACAGACCTGGTCATTGGAAAAATGCAATTGTGCTATACTTCCTGCTTCCCAAAGCTATGTGCACTATTTGCATTTCAATGCTTCTCATTTACAGATTACAATAATACAAACCTCCGTGATGGAATGTTAAAATGTCTGATTTTACTAACAATGGGGGCTTTTTGCTCATATGCGGATGTGTTCCCTTCTTACAAATTGGTAATCGTTTTATTGACCAAGGCTGGAAATTGCACTCCTGTAGGTTTTTGTATTGTTTGTTATTGTAACTTTCTGACCCGCCCCTCCTAGACAAATGTGAAAGAGAGCTTTATTGCTCATTCCTCCAGTCTAAATCAAGATACTGATTCGGGGATGATTTATCCATAGAACAGCATTCGAACGCACAGCTTCCACTACGATTTGAGCATTCTAACGCAGTGCCGCAGAATACTTCAACTTTACAAGCAACCAATAGTGAATGGTGAGGTTGAATACTGCCAAAGGGATGTGTAATTATTAACAGTGGGTCTAAGACACCAATGGAGAATATCAAAAGTCACACTCCTTTTTCAGCAGGAAAATCGTGATTTTCTTTTCAAATCTAGAATTTTCTTTAAACTCTTTTTCATTTTGTAGGTGGTATTTACTTCATGTTTAACTTTTCTGCACAGGCGCTGAGCTCTTTGAAGAAATACCCACTACCCCTGCAGAATGGCAAGGAGGCAAAAATTCTACAGAACTTTGGAGATGGAATCTGCAAGATGCTGGATCAGAAGTTGGCCGAATACAACGCTGAGCATGGTCAGCCCCTGAGATGCACATAATTTACAGCAGCCATTTGGGCTGCTACGGAATGTTGCTTCTGCCACTTTGGAAAGCCCCAAAACATCTCAATTCTATTGTTTTAATGTTTTAGGAATGTCCACTCAACCCGTAAAATGCGTTAAACTTTGAGAATCTCTGGATAACGGAGGATCACATAATCTAAGCTCACATGGATAATACATTTTGCTAATTAGAAAATTATACTTTGCAGGAGTTTCACTGAGGTAGGATCATATTTCAGGAAATATTCGCTAAGAAAAGTAAAGATTATCAGCAATGTATATTTTATGTAATTCATACTGATATGAATTGATTGTGATTTAAAATTATAGGATAAAAATGTTGGTGTGTTTTTAAATTAGCACTTGTGTTATTGTCCTGTCACCTATCAGGATCTGATGCTTCAATACACAACCTGAAGCCTATGGCAGATGTAGCAGGCCCTACAAAAGCCAAGTCTCAAAAATCTGGATCGAATAGAGGTATGGTAAACAACATTTTACGTGTCTTTATTCCAAGGAGTGTATTATATTTAAAGGTAAACATGTCTCAGTGTTCATTAATTATGATTGTTATCCAAATTAAGACATCTATAGTATGTTAGATGGAAGAGGACATTACGGCCAATGCTATTCATTGCACCACACCTCAACATCACCTGATGTTGCCTAGTCGACATCTGACCTTTTCATCAATTTTCTGTATGCCCCAATTTGACTTTTGCTTCAATGTCCTTCAACCATCCTGTACCTATCATTCTTTACAAGGTCTTCTTTCTGAATGCACCTAAACATCAATTGGCTTTATTCTGAGCATTAAGTTTCTTACCCAATCTTCCCATTAAATTCTTAGAATACCCCACATGCACATGTGTTTAAAATCCACGTGCTGCTTTTCCAGCATCTTTGTTAAATTCATTACTCCTACTTCAAACATTTATCTTGTCATACTAAAATTGGCATCTTTATACATCTAGAGTGATTTATGCTGTCCCTCAAAATCCATCCATATAATTAAATATCTCTTGACTTTCTCAAAACCACCTATATTGTGCAACGTGCTACCTAAATGCACAGTCCTAAAGTGCCTTTAAATTATCACTTCCCACTGATGCCTGTGATAAGAAAATACACCGCTATCCATAACTACTGCAATCAACTTAGTTTTACAAAGTGCAAATTTAGACTCCAGTGTCCAGCCTCTGTACTGTAAACCACCAAGAACTCCAGCAATGCCCCAGACAGAGTCTGAGCTGACAAACATTACTACATAATTTGCATACTCCTGGTTTCTCATTTGCAAATTACCCCCTTTCCTCATGGTGTGTCACTTAGTACATAGTCAAATATGACAACGAACTAAGTGGTGGCAAAACAAGCTTTATCTTTCCTGGAATGCCTTCACACTAAAAGTTCCTGTAGCTCTTCTATCTAAACAGAACAACTGGTCCTTGCTTAAAGTCTACAAAACAATGACCCTCTGCTCTTCTTATTTATTGCCAGCTTGACTGTAAACATTTGATCTCTACAACAAGACAAAACCAACACCCACATTGGCGATTATTACACTGTACAAGGACAACGCAATAATTTATAATCTGCAGAATCACACGATCTGCTTTTATTGCAGATATAATGAGCATTACTGGAGTGGAATGTATTGTTGAAGACAACGTGACTCTTTCATGAGAACAATGCCTTCATTAGGTTAATGTTCAGTTTAAAACTGTGAAAGTGCAGGCGAGCAAGCCATCCATTGCCCCGCTAATGAATGAATATCTGCCAACTGCTCATGCCAGATCCCAAGAACGTAATCGTGCCGAGTTCTCGCAGCATGAGCAGCAGCGATGATGCACCTTCCACCAGGGACGCACCCCCACTGGTAAGCACCCTTCCCCACTCAGACCTCGCATCAAAACAGGGCTGGAACGCATGGCATATTTGGATTTTGAGTAAGCAAAGTTTTATTAGGGGAACATTTTAATAGATTTCAGGAGACACGGTCCACATATTTCAAATGCCACGTGTTTACATTGTATATCTGTTATATAATACTATAAGCTAAAATTAGTAGCCACCATTACCATTGGGACTTTTTCTAAGTTAGGTTTAGTAAAGTAACTTGTAAACTGCATGGCTATTTTATGCTTATCAGATCATTGGTACAGTGTAGATTTCTACCCTAGATTACAGCTGTCTACCATTATCACCATGACAAGGAATCATCAGTATCATGTGCTACCCCTACATTTTACATGTACTGAATACTGATTTGACTCAATAAACACTATAATGGAATAATATGGTACTTTTATATTGGTACAAATTATCAAAGAAACACTTACATCACCAATCATATTACCTTTTAGCCATTTAATAAATCTGTATATACCTACGGCATTGAATGGAGGTTGTAAGAGAAACAGGTATTGGTATGGCACCTAGAATTGTGCTACCAGGTAGAATACCCCAGGCATAATTGTGGCATAATTGTGATTGCATTGCATTAAGATGGGGTGACATTGTCAGACAAAGACTCTGGAAGTGAAATGTTGGCTGTGGAATTATTAAGGGTTTTTTAGCAGAAAGATAGGCAGCAATGCTTTAGAGTGTTGGCCTTAAGATAGCCAACTTGTTGATGTTTGCATTGTACAGAAGCGGACCCGGGTGGAGGAGACAAATGAAAAAGGTTACACCCCTAAGAAGTCATCAGGTGGATATGCTTTGATCATGGCTCTTTACTGGGAGAAGCAGGTACGTAGTGTCAAGTTCACATTGTAGCATATGGAATGAATGTCAGTGTAGCGAGGTTGTATACACATAGATTTTGAAACTCAACAAACCCACTGAGCCGTGATCACTAAGGCATTCGTGGATAAAATATAAAAAACAATATAAATATCCATTTAATGTTTTCTAAACCCTATTTACAGAAATAATATTGTCTGATTTAAAGTGCGCACATAATTAATGGAGTCAGTTGCTAACACAACTCAGGGATGGTATGTCATTGCCCTCATGATAAATTATGTCAACATTTTTGTGGATGGCAGTACTGCTCTTAACACATTTTAAAACATAATTTAATTACGTTTATTATTCTGGTGATTAACTATAGCAGAGCTCCTGAGCTGTGGCAGAGTTCCTTGTACAAGGTTTAGAGTTCAAACTCCAGTCAGGTGTTGACTCCTGGATTAAAAGCATGAGTTAAGCGTTGTGGAACGTGAATCTTGGCCATGCAATGGAGAAACTAGCTTCACATAGGAAAGTGGTTTTTTGATAATTTCCCCAGATTACTTCATCATGAAGTCACTTATAAGATGCTTATGAAGGGTCCAAGTCAAAATAGTCTCATTCTTAAATGAGCTCACCTCTAGGTCATAGCCTTGGAGCAGTAACCACAGGGAGGAGATTCCATTTTCTCCACAATGTGGTACTTAGTGACCCCAGAGGGATGAAGGGCTGATTCTAACTCAACCTCATAATGATAAGCCTTAACCACTGTGTCACCTGGACATAATCCATATTGCATTGTAATTCCGTTATTCATGCTTTGTGTGTGACTCGTGTCTCAATAGAAACCTGATGGAAAATACTTCATGACCAAATCTGAGCTTCAGCAGGAAGCCCAACCTCACTGTGAAAAATCCTTCTTTGCTGTAAGAGGCCAGCATCACTTAACTTCATCGTGTGCACCACTGACTCTGCCCCTCATCAGGGCAACAGGAGAAAGAGAATTAGAGACCAGAATGATGTTCGTGTTTTTTTTGTATGTTTGGAGAAATAACACGCAGATTTTTTTCTGTATGACAATAGATAGGGTAGATTAGAAAGCTCGGTTGCTGCAATCCATTTGCAACAGGATTGCATTATATGGATGTTATAGCCCTAGTGTACATATTTGGTAGTTTCTGCTCACTGTAAATTCATAAAGTTTGTGCATGGGAACATCTTTTAAAAATAACTTTTTGCCGCTCTGTTTCTCCAAAACAGCCCGAAACAGGAATGCGTTACTCTGCGTGGTCGTCCATGAAAACCCTTATCAGCAAAGGCCTCGTGGAGAAGTGTAGCAATCCCGCCAAGTGAGAACATTCACGCAGACACGTTTATAAAAGCATTCATTTTTGTTTGCCGTTGAACGATTTCAGCCATGTTTACAGGAACCTACATAACAAATCAATTCCCCTTTTATTCTAATACCATATGTATGTATGTTGAACTTCTTTCGTGCCGTGCGTAGCCAACGGTGCTAATCGGAGGTGCGGGGGAAGGACAATAAACTAAACACAAAAAGCAGTTCTAACAAAAGGAGTTTTCAATCTATATTTAACAAGCAATATACAATATGTGACAATTTCTGAGGCTAGGCCAAGGCTGAGCAAGGTCATTCGATTTATTTTTCAGCAAATAGCGCCTAAACTCCTGGCATAATTTTTCCAAAGAGGAGCCCAAAAAGGATTTTTTAAAATTTATATCAGGTCGTTTTTCTGAAATACATTTCAAAGCAGCTTTAAAAAATGCCCAATTGTGCACAAAATTGCCCAAACTGCAGCTCTGATGATGAGGCTCCTAGTCTTAACCTAGTCTCTGTGGTTTTCAGGTGAAGGCTTGGTGGGACTTTTAAAGTGAAGGTCAGATCCATGGCCCTTTTTCGTCAAAAATAAATAAACCAAAAAGATGCTGATATATTTGAGAAACGTTCATTTAAATAGGTAAAATTAGTTTCACACATCAATAGCAGTACCATGCATATACAGAAATATTGTTGAATATGAATGGGCTCCTAACTCGTTCAATAAAATATATTGGTCTGAAACTGAAACCGAAGATTTAATTTAATTAATTTCACAAATACTTGAGATCTTAATGAGCATGGTCAGGATGTGTATTCTTTATAAACAAGGACTTTATGACTATTAATAAAATTAGTTTATCTCCAATTATTGCCATCCGTATGAGTAAGATGGCTCTTACTCATGATGTTGCCCATATTTAAGGGAAATATATATTTCGTTTTTATGTGTGTACAACATGCATAAGCATGTACATTTTGATATTGGCGAAAGTAGTGGGGGGGGGGATTTAATAATAAAACAAACGATTGCAAGCCACTTTTTTTCACTTCATTGAATGTCCCATTTGCAGGTATTTTATCACAGAAAATGGCATTGAGCTGGCACGGAGGATAGACTGTGCTGAGGTTCTGCAAGGTAAGCAGACAGGAATGGGAAGTGATAACGTGACAACCGTTGTGGAAGCCGTGGGACTGTACCCGGCCGCGGATGGCGCCATTGACCTCACAGAATCGGACGAGGATTTGGGAGCAGAAGTGGGTACCACTGGTCCAAAGGTACGATCTTATGTGTGATTGCATTGATTAACTGCTCATTAACATATATTGATAAGGTATTTCTTTGTTTACTCCAAGTATGACATAGGACTGGGTGGATTTTGATGACAGGTGGGTATTTGGATGATGTATTAAGCACGTTAGAGTTGATTAAGATAATTAGGGTGTAACGATTCACCGTTCCCCAGTGATATGATTAAATGTTGTGAATGCAGTGATCTTAAGTATGAAATAAAAAACTGCTTAAAATATATAATGCTCGTATGGTACCTATATAGAGGGAATGCATTCAAGAGGATGACCAGTTAATGTGCAGCAATGAGATGGATCGCGGTAATGTGTGGAGGCCTTTATCCAGCAGTGGAAAGACAATAGCTGACGATAATGATCTTTCAAAATTAAGACTTCTCTACAATCAAAATACTTTTGTATATGGTGTATGTGTTGTTTTGCATTAATGCATTCAAAATATGCTATACGATTGTAATTGAAACGATCCCTTTTAAATCAACTCTAATCAATGATAATGTTGGATGATCATAAATGCAGGAAACGTGGACAACAGCGATCGCGACGAAAGCACCGCTTTCCCTACCGGCCAGGTGCGTTACTGCGCAAGAGGAGACGGTGGCTGCATACCGTGACTACCTTCCTCGTGATATGGAACCCCGAGATGATTTTACACCATCCCAGCCTAAGACCGCCGTGCCTGACATCACTCTACGTCCGGGAGAGTTCGACATTATCCTCTGTGTTGATGTCATCGAAACGACTGGGTGCGTGGACAGCTGATTAATTTTTGAAATACATTTTGCATGTATGTGTGTATGTTGAACTTCTTTCGCACCATACGTCGCCACGTGTGCTAATCGTAGGTGCGTTTTATTATTTTGCTGGATATATTTAAAGGCTGCTTTTTTAACAATTCATGGATAATAGATAATGCCGTTGGTGATGTGATTCTTACTACCGATAAGGAATATTCCATTTGGAATTAACAAAGTGCAATGTAACGGTTGTTCCTGTTATGTCATTCACAAAGTATACATCATTGTGTTCCGATGGTGTGACATATATCCACAATTTTAATATAACTTGTATTACTATTGTCTAAAAAGTACAAACATTCAACTTTCAAAGGAGTTTACCAGAATTTCCTTGCGAATATCATTTGGATTCTTCAACTTGGATAAATAAAGTTTGATGATGGTTGTGAGTTCAAATCCTGGTCATGCTTTCACCCCTTTTTGGGTCGATAATAAGATTACCTCTTGTTGGAAAGTCTTCAGTGCTTCTCGTAGGATTGACACCTCCATGGAATGTGTAACCGCTGGTTCAGGTCCACCAATTAGTGCACGGTTGGTTACGTACAGTGTAAAAAAAGTTCTACACTCCCAATGCTCATTTGAGCACATTTGAGCATTGGGAGGTGGTCTGACCGTAATTGGCATATTTCTGAAAATGTTGCCAACTTACGTTGCGCATTGGCTCCCCTCTCTTCTCAGGTCTGGATCAATGAAGCAGGAGCTGGTGAACGAGCTCAAAAAGAACGGAGTGCAGTTCGATGTGCGGAAGTTGAACGTGGGTGACTTCGTGTGGGCCGCTCAGGAGCGTGTGCAGCCTCTCCCTGGTTGGTTTGCGGGCCTTGCTTCTGGTTGCAGCTGGGGTTGCATGATAAAAAAACACGATGTCCTTTTCAATGCATCGTCTTCAACAGCGGTCATCATTTATCTACTGATGGCTCATATAGCTCCTGCGCACTAGCCGATTTCATCGCTTCATCTCCGGGATGGACGTCCTCTTGGGCGAGTTCCCTACCTACACACACCAAGCAAAAATATTTCGATGTCTCTCCATGCTGTTATGATCTTTGGATGGTTGCTGTCTTTTTGGTAGACATGGAGTGAACGATATTTAATTTAAATACCGCAGTAGAAATTATGCTTGCCTCAAATACTCGTCACTTGACTCTAATGTTGTAGCTGCTCAAATGTCAGAAACAATTTATAATCAATGTTTTTTCGCGGTGCTGTAAATTATTGTTGGGACTGGGGATAACACTGGTCTCAGTGGTGTGACATGAGTACAGCCTTACGATGATTGGTAAATGTTACTTGGATAATTCACCTGATTCTGATATACAGAAAGTCTGGTTGGCTGTGGCTTGTGTTATCAGAGGTGTGGTCAGTTCTTTACTTGGTAGGATTATGATGAGACAATTAAGTGGCACATCTTCTGAACAAATAAACCAGTAGGCTAGCAATTGGTGGTGGTTTTCCTGCCACCTTAACATGAACATTCGTGGAGTGCAAGTCCATTGTGCTAACCATTGTACCATGGCTTAGAACATTACAAATTCCAATAATGACTGAATTCTTGCAGGCCAGTTGAAGGTGCCGGTGGCAAGGGAGCTGGTGCTTGACTACATCGTGGAGCGGAAGCGGATGGATGACCTCTGTGGCAGCATCATCGATGGGCGCTTTAAAGAGCAAAAGGTCAGATGGTAGTCACCTATACGCTGGTTTTCATAAACCATGACGCAAACTCCGATCATCCTTGCAGCGGTGGCTTTTGGCTAAACAGAATGATCACATGTTGTTCATGAAGTTATGCTAAGATTTATAATTGTTAATGTTTCCATATGTCAATGCAGGATATTGGTTTGACATTTCTCAAATTGAATATTGCCATTGACTAATACATCAATTACAGTGTATAATGTTGTATTCATTTGTTTTCATTTGGGTTGCTGGATAGCTGAATGGCCATTGTATTTACCAAATTTCCAGTTGCACATACAGCAGTTAACTTACATAGTATCCGTATGAAATTAGTCAACTGCACTCTCTTTTTAAAAGTGCTAATTTCCCGCATCATTACCGGAATCCCAAATTGGAATTTACATATAAATCATTATTATTATATTTTTCAGCTATATGTTGCAAATTAGATCATTTGTTTTAAAAGCTCCGATCTGAATAAAGGCATTGTTTCAAATTAAGATCTACAGCCTGGACGTAAAGTCACTCGGTATTAGAGTATATTGTTTATCTATTTGCTTCTTGCCTGACAGTTCCGTCTGAAGAAGTGCGGGCTGAGGAACTGGATTTATTTGGTGGAGGATTTCAAGAAGGCTCAACACATGAGCCTCCCAGAGTCAACTCTTCAGCAAGCCGTGGTCAACACACAGGCAAGAGTCACCTCCTGTCCCATGTATGAGAAAAATAAGAATATAAACATTTTACTTTTTATAAAAAATAAATATGATATTGTCTATGATTTATTGATTGAAAAGGCAAAGGTACAGCCATACTATGACTTGCTAACCTCTCCAGGTGGAAGAGGCCTCAACTAGAGGGAGTTCTAGAGAGCCCATCCAAAGCGTATGTTTTCATGCAGGTCCAGAATTCTTGGAAGTGGTGGGAGTTCCAACACCGCGTGTGACCTTCAGATTGATTTTCTCTGTTGTATCCCTTTTTACGACTGGGTGGAAAGCCTTCGTTGATTGACTGCTTTATTTAATAAGTTCTGAAAACTAGCGTTGGTGTGTCTTTCAGACATGTTCTGAAAATACCTCCATCGGCTCTTACTCCGTCCACTGTCGCTGACACTTTAGACAAGCCAATGACTCAATTCCTCGCAGTCTTATGCCACACCAGGTAAAGACGCTGACTCGGGGTATTTCTGCAGTAGTCCACGGTGCTGAGCTGGGGATTGTATTGTTTATTTATGTTCAGGTGGTGGATAACTTCTTCATTAAACGCACCCGGGACATACGGGAGTCAGCAGCTTACCTCACCATCATGACGCGCTATCTGCACAACGCGTATGCGGTGAGGACCTCGCACCGTCCGTGGTTTCTGCACTCGGCGGACATTCCTGACAACCTCAGCGCATTCGACCACATTCTCACCCATTAGGCACATTCATGTGTGTAAAGTTATACATTAATGTATATATGTTGAACTTCCTTCAAACCGTACGTAGCCAAGCGTGCTAATCAGATGTGCGGGTAAAGTATTGAAAATCCTACATTGAGAGAAAAAAGTGACATCTGACAAGAATGCCAGTGCACCCAACTGTGATCAAATACAGTGCAGTTATAACCCGATTTACGTCTCCCCCTTTTATGTTGTTTTGCAAATGAGTTGTCACTTTATAAATATCACGACCTGATTTCCGTCACCTCAACCCACACTCACCTCGCTGACAGCATGATCCATCCTTTCTCGTTATCCGTCGCCTCTCAGCCTCCACCACCTACCCTGTAAACCACTTTGATTGACGTTGTTTCGGTTCGTCGTCGCACCATTCACGAACACATCCCCGACGTAAACTGGGGAGTTGTTGTACTTCAAAATCTAAGAGCAGTCTTTAAATGAGGATGTTTTGTGTATATACAGTACAGCTTATGCACTCTCTTTGGCTTGCGAGGTGTTATTGATTTGGCCATGATACTGTGTGGTTAGGATGTCTAACTTGTCTAAATCTGTTTTTATTTTTTATTAAATATGAATGATAACGAATTTGTTACACGTTGGCAGCGCAAAACGCTGATGAGCTGTACAAAGGAGGAGAGGACATCTCTGCTACCAGCTGACCTCACTTGTTCCGTGGACGATTCACTGCCACTCATCACCTTTTCCGAGTTCAACCAGGGAGCCGTCAAAAACAAGGTACGCACCACACCGTTGTTGGCCACATCAGCTTCACGAGATATTGGGCCAGAATCACGACTTGGCTAAGTGGCTTGAATTGTCTTGACGGTTTTGCCTTGAGGTTAGTGAAGGAGACAGTAGGTTTTTTTCACCAGCAATAAGGTGAAAGGGAGCCATTGCGTCATAACTGCCCCTCTGCTAATGCCACACGTTCACGTGTTTGTGTGAAAGTGGTACACTAAATATAGCACTATATTAGCTAATTCAATAACCGTAGACATACAGCCGTTCATTTCCACATTCACCCAGTGTTTTCACAGCCATGTTTGTGCCATTTATCATGAGCACTTGTTTTAAAATTAATTTTTATGACTTGTACTGTTTAATCACTTGTCTAACAGTAACCTACTATCCAAAGTGGTGCAGCATCAGCTAATACACTCCCTTAGCAGTTCATTATTTTTGAGTCACAGTACAGGCCACTGGTCTGAGCAAGTATACGCCTTCCTCGTTTTGAATTAAATCAAGACAAAATAATTATTGACGCGGATTAACATAACACTTGTTATTTCACTGGTGTGCCTCATTTGGGTTTATGTGCTGTAAAATTAATCATATCTGAGCATCCTAAAACCTAGGGTTGACAGATTGCATTGTTTTGCCTGAGTTAATAAAACTCAAGCAAATGAATGGAAACTTACTCTGGTTCTTTTGGTAAAGTCACGTAGGTATAAAATAAAATAAATCACGACGTTTCGATTGCTTGTGTTGCAATCGAAACGTCGTGATTTATTTTATTTTCTACCTACGTGACTTTTCCGAAAGAACCAAAGAGTATGGATCACCGCAGTCACGAAAACTTCCAATCTAGATTGAATGGAAACTGTTTTGTGTTTGGGGGCCACTCTCGTTGGTGTAATGCTATGATGTGGACATTAGCCCTCTGAGCTACCCGTTCACCTCAGTGCTTTGAGTCCACATCTCCTTGTTTTTTGTGAATTTTCAGGCTCAAACCGTTCAGGAGGTATTCGCACGGCAGTTGCTGCAGTTCAGTGGCGTAAGCGGGGACAAAGTCATCGCTATCATGGATAAATACCCCACCCCACAAAGGTACTCACCAACCCTTAATACACCTCACATACAGCCTGTTCATTATTGCATTCACAAATGCACACTGCATACCAATTTACAAATGTATGGTCTTTAAGAAAATGCAAATAATTGTCCTCTTGCCCAAATGAGCAGTGGGATGGGGCACATTTATCTTGGCGAACTGACCCATTGTCCGAAGTGCCTTATTGGTATGGCAAGGGCCAGTCTCTACTTAATTAAGCAAAACATATATTTATATACGTACGTATATTCATCGTAAATACACATATACACACCAATTGCTAGATTCAGGAGCATTTCGGCTATCCTGCCTATCCTTGCTATTCTGGGCACTTACGTTGTGAGTTTTTTATTGTTTCCCACTTGTCCTGGTGCCTTCCAGCCTGATGACGGCCTACTCAAAGTGCTCCACAGACACCGAAAGGGAGAAGCTTCTGGCCAACTTCAAGTGCGGGAAGCTGCAACGGTGAGTTAGGAACGTGGCGCGTGTTTTTGCCATGAACAGACATTGAACGAAATGAGAGGTGTAAAATTACTGGGAATCTTGTGTTGTGTCGTGAGCAAGCATCAATGGTGATGTACAGATTCATGAACCGTTTACATGTAACGTGTTCAGCATTCAGTGCGTGATGGTCTTTACGGTTAAATTTCGGTGTCAACGTTGAAATCTGAGCGAGAGCTCTAAAGGAATTTCACAGATTAGAGTGGCTTGGAGTGGCTTTGCTGAACAGTTTTTGCTGTAAACATCTACTCATTTAATGTCTTTGTTACTGGATCCACAGGAACCTGGGACCAGCCCTAAGCAAACTCATTGCTGGATTCTACTGCACAGCTGGGCCTTTGAGCTGACAGCAATACAATCACAACACAGTTCCTTGTTTATGTGAAGAAAAAACACCCCTTAGAAATCATCTTTTTTTTCACAAAACTGTTGCTTATTCGTGGCAGTTCTGGATGGCTGTCTACAACATGCAGCTGTTTGTTTGCATCTCACGTGATGAAATACTTGTGACTGATGGAACGCGTGCATTGCTTTACTGCGGGAAGGTGCAGCTCAGCTCTCTTGTGGATCCGCAGTAAAATTTTGTGCATTAAAAAACCTCTCCATTTGTGAGCGAAACTGCAACGGTTCTGGAGTGAGTGGTCGAGCCTTTTGTTTGTGAACGCCACTCTCAAGGTTGTGCTGCGCCGTGCATTGCACTGCTGCAACGGCTGCATGACACTCCGTGCTTGCGATGTTACTTCCTGTGTTCGCAGGGAGGAATGATTCGCTCCTTGTGATGCAATGAATTGTTGCCATTTGACTGTTGGGATTCGATTGCTTCGACAAATTGCTGCAATTTGATAGGGGAATCCATGGGTTTTCTTTACATTGCGGTGAATAGTGTAGTGCCTCCAATGAACGTATACCTGGATACTACTTAAAACACGTGATACCTTGCATGATTGTGTGCTTGAGGATACTGATGGAATTGATGCATCATTCTAACCCGAGTGTGCATGGTGTTGCGTGTTTGGAGAGGCCAGGGGAGATGATTGGATGATGCTGTGTGCATTGTGTCACATGCTGCATGCAGCTATATGAAACCGAAAGCACCATTGTGTTGCCTTTCATTGCTGCCATAATATTGCATCATGTAACAAATATAAACTGTATTCATGAGAACCACGTTTGACACTTGAATGTGTGTGAAATATGCCTCTGGCTGTTTGTAGCCAATGTAATTGGTTTAATAGTATGTTTATATTAAACTAGGGACCATACTGCACATTGAAATAATGAACCTTCATAATGCATTTTCAAGGTAAGAACTAAAGTTAATAACTAAGTAAGTACAATTGCTTAGGTGTGCTAGGGACAAGCTATTTCAGTAATTAATGTCAATGACTTTGTGTATGTTGCCTCTACGAGTTATTCAGTCTTTAAAGAGTATTTCCCCACTCCACCAGATGAATATCTTATCACTTGCTGCTGCTGTACATTGTCAGATAAATGTTGTATTATGTACTTTGCCATGTAAAGTATTCTGTATGCACAATGGAACCGTGCCAATAAATTTGAAATGTATTAATGGGACGATGTTTTTTTGTTGTAACAATGTTTTCTGTATGCAATGAAAGTATGTAAAATCTGGCACATTTGTCATGTGCACGTTGAAAACTAAAAAAATACTGATTATAATGCCTTTTCTGCATTTTTCTTCACTATTCAGTGGAATTACATATGGGCATACATATAGGCTACATGGTGATACTGCTATATATTTAACGATATAAGACCAACGATAATTGTATTTGCCATTTTGCTCATATCGTCATACCGTGATTATCGATGCAAATTTTTTCATCTTAACGTTAAAGACCATTTAACATTTATAAATAAGGCAAATAGTATGCCACTTAATTCAGCACATTCCAACTTTGAGAATGTAATTATTTTGGTTGGGTAGCCATGCTACGAACACGATGCGCAAGGCATATAAACGGTGTCTGCTGAGAATCTCCGTGTAATGGCCTTCAAGAAACCAGTCACTTTGATTTACTAAGTTGACAGATCCTGACTTATGTGCTGTTTGATATTGAAATGCTTTATTTATTGAAATTCACAACACAAGCTTCCATTATGTAACAGTAGATTTTTTTTGTTTTCTATCGCACATAAACTTGCAGCAAAGTATTTTGTAGCACATGCAAGCGTACATTAAATTTCGTACAAAAGAAATCCTCTACATTCAATTGCATAGCAAATGAGCAATGCAAGGCAGCTAACTTATTGTAAAACACAATTTTTTCAACGTTGCACTTTGTACCGCGCATTAATTATAGCATTACAATACATTTTAAAAGTACACGTAAAGCATGCAAAATTATATTAACTGATTACCGATATTGAATAGCCCTCCCTGATTATACACCACTCATGCCAACCATTTTGCTGAACCAGTTATTTGGTATGATAATAGGGTTTTCCCCTTTTTTCTGGCAACAAAACAGGTGTTAAGATATTAAAACACCAAACTGAAACCTTTTTTACAAGGAATCATGTCTGTATTAACCACAATGCTTGTGGTCAGAATGCACACAAAAAACACACTGATAGTATATGCATTGTCTTTGAAACTGATTGGTCCACACCAGAGACACCTTTCTTCTGAGCCTCGTCTCAAACAGTGTCAGACCAGAGGACGCCAAAAGGCGTGGTTATTTGGTAATGACAATATTTATTTGCTATTGAGAAGATCACTTTTGGTAGTCTCTTGCTGGATACAATACCAAGTACATGACAAGAATAATTGGCACCTAATATGGAAATGTCAACTCTAAGGATCATTCATTATTGTATTTACGTCAGTTTCAGCTCGCGTGCAATGAGGTGGTGGATTGTGGACTAACAAGATCGTGAGGGATGGCGATGGTGTCGGGAGTCATCAATCCACCAGTGGATCAATAAGGGCTAATTATAACGATGAGAATTGATGATGATGCTTCGTATCAGATATATTTATTCAAATCATTTAAATATAAATGTGTTGTTAAACCCGCCACCAACCGACACAGCCAATTAGTAAGGTTTGTCACTTAAACAAAACGTGCCAATTCGTTACTAATACAGCACACCGGTGTGTTGGAGAGTAAATGGACAACATTTACAATTGTGGATTTACTCTCCAACACACCCTGATGTGCGTGACAAACCTTACGAATTGTCTGTGTCGGTTGGTGGCGGGTTTAACGACACATTTATATTTACGCGATCTCACCCCCCAAAAAAACTATTATGGATAATATTGGTCGCGAAAGCCTACGTGGTAAACCGATTTAAAAACCTGCTTGTTTATTGTTGGTGAACATAAAACTCATTGACAGGGCTGTGAAGTGGCAACTTGCAATCTCCATTGTCCTTGGTCAACGACAGTCTCTGGATGGAGGCTGCTGACTTATCTATTGAACTTATTATCTATGCGTGGTCAATGCCGCCTCGTGCCACGTCAACCCTAGAATGAGTACCTGGCACCGTGTATAGACATCTGCTCCGGTGCTGGCCGCATGCTCACTCACACCGCCCTCTCGTGTGCGTGTGTTGTGCCAGATGTAATGCCTAACAGAGAATAGCTTCATGACATTCAGAGCATATTGGCACAAGACAGGAAAGTGGAAACAAATGTGGACACCCACTACCGGCTACCTGCCCATGGATCGTGATGATGATCAAAAAATCGAAAGGATAAACTGGGGGTTACCTCTATATACAGTATCATCCAGAGTACATTGTTGATTTCTCCTCTGTTCTATATATGTGTCGTTGAGAAATATTTGATCTCGAAGGCCTATCAACCAATGCACTTTATACCAAATAAATCGTGTATGTATAATACGCATGCAGTTTAAAATCGTGCAGTCGCCAATTGTGATAACTTCGACTGCAATGCGCTTGTTTTATTTGTATTTCTCCCTGGCGGCAAAAATAAAGAGCCTTTGAACCCCTGTACATCCATGCTGTCTGTTCTGTAGGTGAAATGCTCAACACTGATAGAAGATGGACATAAGAATGATCGGGCATCTGATGAGAATGCATGTTTTTGCATCCGTTAAGCTACATTGTATTGTACTGCGGTAGACGATAGTAAAAGCGCAGCACGGCAATTTATCGCTCGCACCACTGCTGTGAAGATGGGGCCTTCAATAAAGGGAGCATCCATCGAGGGTATTTGGCCTACTCTTCCGCACTGGCCAGATGTCTCGGAAGAGGTGGAAGTAGCCGTGCTTCAACTCCACCGCACGCGGCCTACCGATCGACTGACAGCGGCGTGCACATGGCTGGGTGGACGGAGGTGGAGATTTAGACGCGTTCCCATTGTCTTAACTGCTGCACCGGGAAACGAAGTGGAACTGGAAAAGTCTGGATTGTGAGTTCGGTGTGCTGCCCCTTGAACCGTTAGCAGCGACGCGCTCTGTAAACCCTTGATAATTCAGTGAACCGATGTCCTGCGTCAGTTGTTGCGCACACATTAACACGTTCCATATTCTATAAGCTTCGAAATTATATTTAATAACTCTGGACACAAGCGAGTCTCTACAGCATGCATTTGAGAAGGAGGCGCATGAGAAACTAAACTTTTAAAAAAGCAACAATGGATTTGTTGGTGAAAAAATAATAAACCCCAAAAACTACATGAATTGTCGGTGTATTCCCCAGAAAAAAATAACTAATTGTTTTATGCGAATCTTGCTGATTGTTAAGTCCGCGGAGGAACGATATAAATCTTTTATTTACGCGCTCGCCGGTGCGAAACGCGGCGTTCAGAAGTTGTGTTCCGACACGAATATCTTGAGCTGGATGACGGACGTGCCGTGGTAGTTGAGCGCCGGGTTGACTGTGATCATCTCCAGGTCCAGCACGACCTCCCGCGGGCCCTGCAGCTGCTTGACCAGCACCAGCATGGCGCTCGCTGGGCCCAGGGGCTGCTCACACGACAAGCACGCACACGCCGCGTGGGCCCAGGGAAGCAATGAGGACAAGCGATTATGTAGGTTTAAGGAAGGTATCACCTGCGCCATAAAAATAGCGCAATTGGCATGCATGTTTCTCGGCTCTGCGTCCAAGGCTGTCTGACCCAAATTCGAAGCTTGGTTTAGGAAAAGTCTTAACGTTTATTGTCAATAACTTCTTCACGATATTCCGCGCCTTCGATTAGCACGGTGGCTACGTGCGGTGCGAAATGAGTTCAACATACATTATTTATGCTTATGAACCACTGCTAACACATTCCCTTCGTTGTCTTGTATGCCCAGAAATGTAAGTAGGGGTCTCTGGGCTCGTCACGCTCTCTATCATCATTTGGTGTCCTTCCCCCGCACCTCCGATTAGCTACGTACGGTGAGAAAGAAGTTCAACATACACACACGCTTGGGTATTTGGCCACGCACACGGCAATGCTGATCTATCGGTCAATTCGACTTGGAAGTTAGGTAACGGCATATTGCGCCGGTCATATATGCTCCACAGTACTTGTGCTCATCTACGAGACGGTCCGTATGATGTACCCTCATGAAGAACTCCCTCTGGTCGTTGCCGGCGCGAATGAAGAAGGTGTAGTAGGCGCCGGGGTAGCGCGTCGTGGCCTGCATCTGGAAGATGTCGGTGGGCACGGAGCGCTCCGACCGCAGGTGCATGTGCTTGTAGAGGACGGTGTACGGCTTGTTGATGCACGTGTTCTTCTCGCTGGGGCACACGCAGCGGCTGGCGAGGGGGCGGAGGTGGCCGCCGCGTCGTCGTCGTCGCAAAGAGCGGGAAGACGCAGGCAAGGCAGCAAGACGGCGATTCATTAGGGAACCTGCCTGGGTCACGATTGCTCTTGGGATAAGACGTTTTTGCGACGCGCTCAAAATATCGCGTTGGCCGATGTGGCGATCGTGGCAAATTCGTGACCAGCGTTTTGCAGCTTCATCGTATTCGTTGCGCTTTGCAGTGCTTCTAGTATAAATTAAGGTTACTGGAACATTATTGAACCGCAGTTTATTCAACGTATGCCTGTCATTGATCTTCCTATCGTTGGGACTTTACGATCTATAAGGATTAGAATGCACATGCTGCCAATTACACTGTAAATAATTAAGTAATTCGATTAACTATACAAATGCCATGATCACAATGCCATCAAGTACTCTGAAAAAGACTGGTTGAGATATCAATCTAACACTGCCTTGTGAATGTTTTTTTCATGTAATTGATTAATAGTGTAGGTAATGAGTCTCTTGGCGTTGTGTAAAAATGCCCAGAGAGCCATTGCCCTAAATGTTAGCCCAGCGTCCATGGCAAATCAACAACGTCACGCGTTTAGAGTGTTTGGGCTGCTACAGGGACTCCTCCTCCTCTACTTACGAACATTCTACTCACGAACTTTCAGAGGTACGAACAAACCTGTCCGTACGTCCAGTTGCCCGTTCGGACCGAGAGTCGTAAAGTTCAACCGCACCACGCAACGGATGGCGGTGGTGGCATCTACATCTGCAGAACGTGAAGAGCCGGTGGCATCTACGTCTACAGGAGATTTTACAACTTTAAAGCCATTCCCCCGTGTTTATTGTACACGTCGTAGTTTGGAATCGACAGGAGTAAAGTTGGGATTACGAACAAATCGACTGACGAACAGAGCTCTGGATCCTTCCTCGTTCGTAAGTAGAGGAGTACCTGTATACAATGTCCACGTGATAAGCCACTTCATTGAGCTATCTTTTGTGGCCAAGTCGCTTCTGAAAAAGAGCTGTATCGCTCACTGGACCTTATCTGATAATATAAAAGTAGTGAATAAAATGCCTTTTTTTAAAGATGTATGCTAATGAACCACTGCCAACACATTCCCTTCGTTCCCTTGTATGCCCAGAAATATAAGTAGGGGTCTCTGGCCTCGTCACGCTATCATTACTTCATGTCCTTCCCCCGCACCTCCGATTATCTGCATACGGTGCGAAAGAAGTTCTACATACACACACACACACTTGGGTATGTGACCACGAACACGGCAGTCCGGTGTTGTGTACTCCGGTGCGAGGCAGACTCACTCCTCGCCAGCCTGCGTGTACGGCTCCTCGCACTGCACCTTCTCCAGGCACTTATAGCCACCGAAGACGTTGTAGCAGTTCTCGTGCTCCGTGCAGTTGTGCGAGTTCGTCGCACACTCATCGACATCTGCGGTCGAGACGGCGGCGTTTCAGAGAGAGCATCCGACAGGGCGGTCGTCAAGTCATCACGGAGGTGTCTCCCGAGAATCGGCAGTGCCCAAAACAGACGGGTAGAGTGAGGCGACCGTGGCGCCCACGGTGGCTACGAGATGTTAACTACCTCGCCAGGTGTACAGGAGGTCGTGGGTTCGATCGCGACCCTGACGCCTGCTCTATATTTGGAGTTTGCAGTGTCGCTCTCATCATCATCACGGTGGCTAAGCGATGTTAACTACCTCGCCTGGTATACAGGAGGTCGTGGGTTCGATCGCGACCCTGACGCCTGCTCTATATTTGGAGTTTGCAGTGTCGTTCTCATCATCATCACGGTGGCTAAGCGATGTTAACTACCTTGCCTGGTATACAAGAGGCCGTGGGTTCGATCCCGACCCTTGACACCTGCTGTATGTTTCGAGTTTGCATGTCTCTCTCTCATCATCATCACGGTGGCTAGGAGATGTTAACTACCTCGCCTGGTATACAGGAGGCCGTGGGTTCGATCCCGACCCTGACGCCTGCTGTACATTTGGAGTCTGCGTGTTTCTCCCGTGGATATTTCCTCCGGTTCCTCTGGTTTTGCCCTCCACATTTAGAATCAACATCACGCATTTAGAGTATTTGGGTTGCTATAAATGTCCACGTGATGATAAGCCACTTCGTTCAGCTCTCATTTGTGGCCAGGTCGCTTCTAAAAAAAAAATTACCGCAAAGCTCAGTGGGCCTTTCCTGGTAAAATAAAAAAAAGTTTAGTTCAATGAGTTTGTCCCGTGCCGTGTCGCCCGCCCATACCGCGGCAACTCCCGTTGTCCGTCTGAAGCTGGTACCCGCCGGGGCAGCTGCAGGAGTAGGACCCCGCGTCGTTGTTGCAGCGGTACTGGCACAGGTAGTCGGAGTAGCTGCACTCGTCCACATCTGGTAGGGTGCGAAGTTCCGGCGCAGGTCAAACAAGCCGGGGCTGGGGCGGTGCCGAGCGGTGCCGAGCGAGTGCTCGGCCTCTCGGGCGAGCTCAAGCCAGAGGCCGCTGGGGTCAACAAGAGCTCCGCAGCTCATCGGGTTCCTCCGGTCTAAATAAAGATTCTGATTGATAATTGGTTTTTTACCCTTTAATCTGGCAACAAAACTGACACCTTTTTTTTGTTGCCAGATAAAAGGGTAAAAGACCAATTATCATATTTTTTACTGGCAAATGAGGTACCAATGGTGTAAATGCGTGCCCCGAGCTCTCATACACTGATGGTGCATTGTCTTTGAGTTGTGCGCCTTTTGGCGTCATCTGGTCCAACCCATGTGAGACTAGGCTCTAAGGAAAGCTGTCTCTGGTGTGGACCAATCAACTTCAAGGACAGTGCATACATTATCAGAGTTGTGTTTTTTGTTTGCATTATGACTGCAGGTATTGTGGTCTATGCAAACATAACTCCTCGTAAAAAAAAATGTGTCAGTTTTGTTGCCAGATAAAAGGGTAAAAAACCAATTATCATATTTTTTACTGGCAAATGAGGTACCAATGGTGTAAGATTCTGATTGTGAAGTTTCCCGTAGTTACGTGCTCGAGCCTATCTGTTCAACCAGGTGCAATCTCGAGAGTTGACCTGGAGTCACGCACGGTTCACGCGCTGCTCGTGACAATCACCGACAACGAAATTGCCCTTAA
This sequence comes from Entosphenus tridentatus, assembly GCA_014621495.2. Classification (NCBI taxonomy): domain Eukaryota; kingdom Metazoa; phylum Chordata; class Hyperoartia; order Petromyzontiformes; family Petromyzontidae; genus Entosphenus; species Entosphenus tridentatus. Next base: position 1,693,482 of record CM025618.2, read on the forward strand.
ATTGTCCGAGTGGACCGTGGCCTTCATGGTTATGCCCCGGCGCGAGTGCGGCGCGGCGCCTGCACTGCGCGTATCGCCGCGTTTTGTAAGCGTCTGGGTGATGAGCGGAAGCACAAAGCGGCGGTTACCTTTGCAGGTTAATCCGTCGCCGTCTAACACAAAGCCAGGGGAGCAGCGACAGAGGAAAGAGCCGTAGGTGTTGAAGCAGAGCTGGCTGCACGGGCTGCCCTCCACACACTCATCCACATCTGGCAGGGGTGGAGCAGGGGGGTGGGTGCCCGCCCTGGAAGGAAAGCGTTGAGCCCATTCGTTAATTGTTTCTGCTTACATCTCAGGTACGGAGAAAAGCTCGATGATGTTATCGGGTGAAGCATTGTTCGTGACAACTCAGAGGGAGGAAAAGCCACACTCGGGCGGTGGGTAGTGGCCCTCGGAATCAACGTCAAGAGGCGACTCCCAATGTCTATCCCCTGCAGGGCTGTTTACTCGCGTAAATGTTTTAACGCCGAAGCACAATGACGGGACTAAACACATTGTGTGTGTGTTGAACTTATTTCGCACCGTACGTAGCCGACCGTGCCGATCGGAGGTGCGGGGGATAGAACAACAAACTAAACACAAAAAGGCACGTTGCTGGATAAAAAAAAACGCGTTGAGTTAAAACACATTTAAAGGAACCACGAAATATCTTTAGCTCAGCTCAGTATATCATCGATTGGCCATATCTGCGGACACACGTCCAGTGCGCTGAACCATCGCACCACGGCAGCTTCCCCGCTGCCAACATCGGTGCTCGTGAACAGCACTTGGACCCCGTGCGGACGACTCGTGTCCGACCTGCCGAACCCAGCTCGGCCGTAGCGTGGGGGTGGGGACCCAACCGGGGGGGGGGCCCAGGGGGGGGGGGGGGCCCCCCCGGGGGGCCCCCCCCCCCCCCTGCCCCCCACCCACCCCCCCACGGGCGGGGGTGGGGGGGGGCCGGGGGGGGGGGGGGCCGGGGGGGGGGGGGGGCACACCCGGGGGGGCCCACCCCCTCTGTCTGCCAACCACTGACCCTCGCAGGAGCGGTTGTTGGAGGAGAGCACGTAGCCCGGGCTGCACTGGCACGTGTAGGAGCCCTGCGTGTTCACACAGGCCTGGGCGCACATCCCGTAGCGGCACTCGTCAATATCTGCACCAGCACAGAAGGCGGCCCGCACACGCGCGCCATCTCAACAGCCGCGACGGCATTCCGTGTCCGCGACGCTTCGTTATTGCGACGATTTTTAGTTTGACTTTGGTGAAGAAGGAATCCTTCTTCTACGAGGTCACGCCGCGCGTCGTCGTCGACTTCGACGTCGTCGTCGTTCGCGCCGCGCGACGTCCGACGTTTCGCGTCCGTGGTGGGGGCTTCTGCGCGGAGCTGGATTGGAGAAAAACCTGCGGAAGCGCTCGGGAGAGAAGCTCCTCGTTTCGTGTTGTTGGGGGACAGTGGCGGACCAAGGGGGAGGGAAGGAGGGAGGGTGGCAGAGAGAGTGATCGCTCCCGTCCCCTCCCCCGATAATGGAAGTTCCATTAGCATACCACTAACCCCTTATCAGTGCCCTACCTTATTACAGACCAATTCCGACCTTATTGGTCACCCGTGTCCCTTATAAATCTCAACGCTCATTCTACAAAGTCCCATCACAATGGAGACACACAAACAAATAGACTTTTTGTGTTGTTGCCCGTATTGAAACGGCTGTCAACTGAGGTATGCAATCGACTTGCGTGTGTGTCGTGACTCAAATGGAAAGTGGTACGTAATTATTAAAAAAGTGTCAAGCACTGTACAATAAGTTATGCATGACAATTAATTTACAGCTCCGTTTCAATCTGCTGCTGGATAAAGATCTCCTCCAGACCGTGTCAGTCATGGAGTTTGTTTGACCATACTTCACCACGCTGGTCAGTGCGGATTGGTAAAGGGGCGTTTCGGATATCACCTCGCCACTGATGTGAGCCACGTTTGGGAGTTGAACCCAGGTCAGCAGGGTGGACAAACCACTGCGTAGTGTACACATTTAGATCATGTGTATATTTTCTCAGACTAATGTTTGCAATTTCCATGAATCTTAATTTCTCAGGGAGTGATGGAAAATTCACATTTGTAGCACTTGTCACCCACAGACAAAGTCACAGACACAGAGACGGTCACGATCATACAATGACTTCTACTGTAGTCCCCAGCGGAGGAATTGACAGCTCCGTTTTAACAGCTTGTGGTATTTCCGTGCTTTCCAAGAGCAGGGAGAAATACAGGACTTGGCTTTGTTGAAAGCCATCACTGTTTCCTATGTTTATCCTGATTCAAATGCCTAACAAAATACACACCTGGCGTGGAGGTAGTTCATATGCACAGAGGGAACATGTGCAAATAACTTGTAAAAGTTAATTTATATCGTTTTTTATGCAGTATACATTTCCTAGTGGAGTGATTTATCGATTTCACCGCTGCATTATTTTAAAAAATTCCAGCGGGCTGTGTACGGCCCTCGATCATTCGCGTCACTGTGCATCGGCACAAACATTAATCAGCTTAGGGCATTTGCATGGGGGCGGCTCATGGTCTTACACAGACTTAACTATGTCCTACTGTTTTTATTTTACCAGGTAAGGCCCACTGAGCTGTCGAGCTGTTTTCAGAAGCGACCTGGCTATCTCAAATGATAGCTCAACGAAGCGGCTTATCATCGTGCGGGAATTTATAGCAGCCAAAATACTCTGAATGCATGATTCTAAATGTAGAGGGAAAAACCAGAGGAACTGCATAAAATTCCACGCGACCACGGGGAGAGAGAGAGACAGAACATGCAAACTCCAAATATACAGCAGCAGGCGTCAGGGTCGGGATCGGGATCTAACCCACGACCTCCTGTATACCGGGCGAGGTAGTTAACATCTCGCCACCGTGGCACCCCCCAGACTTACCCACGCACTGGCCCGCCACCATCTGGTATCCCTCCGGGCAGCGGCACGTGTAGCTGCCGGGCGCGTTGGTGCAAACCTGGTTGGGCCGACAGCGGTGTGTGCTGGTCGCGCACTCGTCCACGTCTGTCTCACGCACACACGCACGCACGGCAAAAGGTCACGGCTCGCTCAGACTCGCCGCACGATACCAACGCGCGGGACTGCGGTGCCGAATTTAGGCACGAGCGAAGTGAGCTACAGCAGAGCTCACTTGTCCTCGCATTATGAGGGGGCCTCTAAATACGGGAAGTATATAATTAATACAACGTTTCAAGTGTTACGTGTGTATGTTGAACTTCTGTCGCACCGTACGTAGCCGTGTTAATTGGAGGTGCGGGGAAGGACAACAAACTCACATTCTGTTGCACATTCGCCTACATATATATGCAAATATGAAGCTGATATTTTCTGTTAGAGCAACACTTTTAATGGTAATGCAATGGGGGCCTCCGAAGCTTCACATAGTTGAGGTCTCCAGCATGTCGTAATACGGCGCCTGGCATGAAGAGAAAGATATAGTGGACTTCTATAACAACAACAACGGTAAACAATAATAACAATAGTCGTGGGCTTTCGCGACCAATATCATCATGACTGTGTCAGGTGGTGGCGGGTTTAACGACACATTTACGCGATCTAACCCAAAAGAAAAGCTGTATTATGAACAATGGTGCAGCAATACACTGAACCGACAACTACCCAGAGGTCGCCGGTTAGATTCCAACTCCCGGAGCGGCAGTCGAAATAATGGGGAAACGTTTTCCTAAATCAACCAGACCGACACGTGCTGAATGCTTCCAAATTCAACTCGCAAATCTTCCGTGCAAAACGATCTCCTCCTTGAGCTGGAATAAGAAACTTGCATATACTCGTGTGCTTATAACCAACATAGTGTGCTTGTATCAGAATTTACCCTTTGCCTCCCCCATCCCCACCCCCAGCGCAAAGTAAGCGCGTGTTGCTTATATCAGAACTGTGCTTGTATACGGCGCGCTCATTTCTCAGCTCCCCGCTGCTGCACGTGGGTCAGGCAGGGGGGTGGTGGTGGCAGCCGTCACGGTGACTCCGCGTTACACAACAACGGCTGGCGCGCCGTGGCAGCGGCTCACACGTAGGCCAGGGTCCCCGCCCAGCTGCTAACGCAACACCAACAACAACAACCACCACCACCACCAACCAACCACCACGAACCACCAACCGCGCAGGCGCCACGCGCGGACCCGCACGTACGGGGCGCTGCCCGCAGCGCGCTGGCCGCTCGCCACGCGCGGGGCTCCATCTGGGGCACCCAACCCTCTGTCGGTGACCTCTGCTGCGCTAAATGCCCCCCATTGTCTGGGGCGGGGGGAGGCGGCGCTGGGGGCCGTCGAGAGGCTGGAAGGCCACCAAACGGCGCCTCGAGCTGCCTCGACGCAAACCCGGCCGCGGGCCGCCCGCAAGCGTACCCAGCAGAGTGACACCCAACCACACACACGCACGTACGTGTGTGTGCGCGCGTGCGTGTGTGTGTGCACACACACGGGGCGCGTGCGCGCGCACACACAAGAAGCACGCGCGCGCACACACGCGCGGGCGAGACGCACACGCGCGCACGCACGCGCGCGTGTGTGTGCACCATACGTCCACAAAGATCCTCCTTTCACGCGCGCAGATTATTTCCCCGAACGCCGTCGGTGGGCGCACTGTGAATGCTGGCGAGGCAACAGGCAGGGAGTGGTGGTGCGGCAAGCATAAAGCTCACCCAGTTGCGGATGGGGGTGACTTGGGGGGCATTCACGCGGGCGGCAACGAGGAACCCAGAGCGGGGTGGGGGGGGGTTAGAAATCCAAACGGGGCCCGCATTCACGGCCAAGTAACAAACCCTCCCGGGGCGGGGGGTGGTGGAGCAATGAGATGAGCTCGCGTGGGAGTGACAGGTCGATTATTGCGCGGTGGTGGCTGAGAGAGGCGTTCATCCAGCAGCATGTCTGCACGTGCGTTGAACTTCTTTCGCACCGTACGTAGCGTAACGTGCCAATCGGAGGTGCGTGGGCTTGATCACGGCTCTGACGATGGGCCGTGGCTGATGATGGGAATCACGGGGTCGTTCATACGGCCGCAGTGCCACTGTTCCGTACGAAATACTATACACTGGAGATTTCGCGATAGACAGATCGCGCACTATGGCGGGGGGGGGGTTCGGGATTTTATGTCGCGGGTCCCCGAGGGGGGGGGGGCGTTGTGACGAGCGCCGACAATCGACACGCGGTCCACGCCATCTCATTCACGGAAGTTCGCGCGAAGTGTGACTCCGTGTGTAGCCTTAACAAACTGTAGGGGCAAGTGCTGTTAGCGAGCACCTATGAAGGCCATAACGGACCACACGAGGGGGTGGGTGGCCAGTACCACGCCCGACCGCCTTTGTCTCCCCAGTGTCGATGTTTACACACCGCACCAGGTACTCATTTGAGGCTGAGTCGACCTAGGGGAGGCCCAGAACTTGTTCAGATAATCGTCACTGGTGGTGTTGACCGTGAGCAGGAGTCGAACCCGTGTCACCGGGTTCGTAGCGCAGCGTAGCGCTAACCGCTACACCACCGCTCCCCACACAGACACGCACACACACAGAGTGGACTCGAGGGATGACGCGAACCGAGCTCTCGCTTAAATCTGCAGAGGAAAAGGGGAATAAACGCTCTCAGCAAGGGGCAATGCAGGAACGACACCACGGACAGGGTCCGACTTTTAACTTTTTTTTACCAGGTAAGGCCCACGAGCTATATTGATCATTTTTAGAAGCGACCTGGCTATCACACATGATAGCCCGACCAGGTGGCTTATCGTGTGGAAATGTACAGCAGCCGAACACTCAGCCAAATGGATGCATGTTGATCCTCAATGTGGAGGGGGAAACCGGAGGACCCGGAGAAAAACCCACGTGTCCACGGCGAGAATAAACTCCCAAATAAACAGCAGCAGGCGTCAGGATCGGGATCGAACCCCACCACCTCCTGCATACCTGGCGAGGTAGTTAACATCTCCCAGCCACCGCAGCGCCAACACTCGGGCACTCACCCACGCACTGGCTCCTGGTGTCCCGCGTGTAGCCCAGCGGGCAGGACGGTAGCCCCACGCCGCCCGCGCTGCCCGCGCCCGGGTTGGACGCCGCTACGCGGTGGCCGGGCACGGGCGGCTGAGGGCCGCGGTTCGGCAGCGACGCTCCGAGACGAACGGCCGCTCCCCCCCCTCCTCCTCCTCCTCCTCCCCCGGGCTGACGGACGCCCGGCAACGGCGGCGCCACCTGGGATGAGGTCTCACGGGCGGCAGGCTGGCTGCTGCCACCGGCGCTGCTGCCACCGCCGCTGCT
>CM025618.2:1724705-1839553 GCA_014621495.2 Entosphenus tridentatus
GTAATAAGCTATGGCACTGATAAGGGGTTGGCAGGGCTGTTTATAGGCTTCTCGTATTCGGGAAATCGTGGCGAATGTCGCTTTCGGCTCGGTTGATCTCGTGCGATTTGGTTAATTGATTGCCAATCGGCGATGAATGGATGGAGTTGAGTGTGGAAGGGCGGAGGGCGACTTGGCTTAGTTGACACAAGTTAATTTATATTTACCCTCAAGAGATGTACTTTGTTATTGCCATCGTGCAAGCCGAAGACACTTTAACGATTTAGCGAACGAGTGGTGTGTATCATCTTATGCGGATGTCAGTGCTGTAGTTGCGACCGTCCGATGTTGCATAAACGTTTACCAACCCGAACAGATTAAAGTCCAGCAGGTGACTAGTATGAAGCATGATTTATTAACTACACTTTATATACACTGTGCTGAGGACTGCGTATGAAACAAATGTTTGCGCGAACTCGAGGCGAAAATTTACAAGCGTGTGTTTTTTTTTTATAGAGTGGAAGAGTAGGCCAAGTACACCGTAGCGAGGGTGCTGTCTGGATCTCTGTCGAGTGGAGGCACCATCCCATCCATCCCGTTCGCTGCGTGAGCGAGCCACGTGTTGTTCGTCTCGCACACCACCACCACCACACGCACCACCACCACCCCACGTGTTGTCGTCGAGACGATCTCGTGAAGATGACGGCCAACTTTCACGCCAACCCGGGCAAATCCCCGAGACCGCAGCTATCCATGGTGAACGACGGCTTGATGAGGCTCAGCAAGGAGGAGCTCGTTCGCATCGTGCGAAGCCGACAGCTCCCGCAAGGACCTGCCGGGACCTCCTCCTCCGCCACCGCCGGAGGAGGAGTAGACCAAGAGCAGCAGCTGTCGGCGCTGCGTAACGAGAACGCGCGGTTCCGGAAGGAGAACGAAGATCTGAAAGAGGTGTGCTGCTTTCTGGACGAGGAGAGGCAGAGATTCCGCAAGGCGGCACGCGAGTGGCACCGCTTCGGCCGGGGCTGGGCGGGCACCTTGCAGGTGCAGCTGCAGGAGACGCAGCACAAGCTGCGGCAGCTGGATCTGCGGCAGGAGGCCCTGCTCAAGGTGAGAGAGAGAGAGAGAGTCTTGAAGTGCTGAGCCTCGCTTCTTATGACTTAACTTAGTCCTGGCCTGAGTTCTTAGTCGGGGAACGGTTCAAATGGTTGTTCGGCTGATGACTCAGCCCATGATCCGTCCGGTCCGGATAAAATGGGCACCGCTTTGTGAATAAGTCAACAATTGGTTGTCCTATGGATAGACTCGCCCATGCCAAAAGGAATGTGGAATTTCCGCCACTGGCACCAGGCTCTGTATACAGGAGATGAGTACTGTTACTGTATCTGAGCAGGAAATCACTGACTCGTGCTGCTAGGGCTGGCTTGGGAGTATTATCGACGTAAGGCACTACTACTAGAATACAAGCTATGCCTCCCCATAATAATCCTTTATTACAGTATTATCCTCTATATCCTGCGAGTCCTTTGAACGGGTTTATAGGAATGCAGGGCAAAATGAGGATGGAACGAGGCGAGATGGATGTGTGACTGGCTGCTAAAATAATTCCCCGGAGGAAGGTGCCGGTCTTCTTCGAATGAAGCACCGAGAGACATTGTCCGGACGGTCCAGAGCCGTTGTTGGTACAGCCTGTGTCTCCGCGCATACATCGGGGCGACAGCTAGAGCCGAACACTGTACACTTGTTCAGAGGTTTAACCTGTTAGTCTCTCGTGCCGTGAGTTTTTTTTTGTGCGCCCCCTTAAATCCCTTTGAAGCGAATCGTGGTAAGCCACAGAAACTATACTACACACTGCCCAGATGGCAAGGCCTGCTTGAGAAGAGCAGTGGGTTGCGTGAAGGGGGAGTAGTGGAGGAAATGCAGTGTCCACTTGTTGACGTTTTCAACCGAGTGTTTTCATCGAAGCCGGAATCACTGGAAAAGTGGAAGATGTGGACGCTCTCAAGTGCATTCCAGGGCACTTCGCTGGTGTCTGCGTTGTCATCCCGACAGCCACACTTAATCTCAACATTATAGCGCTTAAGAAAAACATTGCGCCACTGATGAACGTGGTAAACTAACGCCTAATTTTTTTTTTAAACTGTCCATTCCAAAATACCCCCCGGGGGGGGGGGGTCTCCCTGAATTAAGTAAGATTCTTCATCCCACTGGGCCCTCGCTGGGATTTAAATTAAGGTAAAGGTGCCCACTGCACTATACGACATCAGCCGCCACACCTGTAGGCGAAATGACGTAGAAGTGAGAGCCATGAGACCTGATTTATACATTTTAAGGTCTTATTCTTCTGTCTGTGGTCATTTACGACAGGCAGGGTGGCTCTTCGTCACCGTTGTTGCTTACCGACGCACTTTAAACACAGCGCCGCACGTGGTTACTTAATTCTGTTTACACCACTCGCGGGCAGATATTGTCGCCACGAGATATTTGAGGAAATACAAGTTCACGGATTTACCACGGTGTCGTACGTCGCATTGTATTGGCATGGGGTATCGGTTCTCTAAAACTTTGTGAGTACGTGATGAAGGGTGGAGCGGTGGAACTGTGGTTTATTGAACCGCACTGGGGAATCTGCACGGTTTCTCACCATCAATCGGTCGCGAGCGATGCCTGAACCCACGTGGACCAGTGCGGTGAGCTGTGGTCCAATCTGTCGGCGCAGCGTGGAGGATGCCTTCATCCAGCAGTGGATTGTATGATGAAAATAAGTCGTATACGGACTCCTCTTGTCTGCGATGATATGGTCGAAGCCGATACTTTGGTAAGCGAATGCTTGAAAAAGTTATAATTTCACTATTCATGGAAAATAATATAATCCTTGAATAGGGTTTTCCCCCTTTTATCTGGCAACAAAACAGGTGTTACATTAATAAAACACCAAACTGAAACCTTTTACAAGGAATCATGTCTGCATTAACCACAATACTTATGGTCAAAATGAAAACAAAAACATACTCTGATAATCTATGCATTGTCTTTGAAACTGATTGGTCCACACCAGAGATAGCTTTCTTTTGAGCCTCGTCTCAAACGGTGTTAGACCAGAGGACGCCAAAAGGTGTACAGCACAAAGACAATGCACCATCAGAGTAATGAGAGCTCGGGGTGAGCAGCTACATCATGGGACCTCCTTTGCCAGTACCAAAATATGAGAATAGGTCTTTCCCCTTTTATCTGGCACTTTGGAATATGGGCTTTGCTGGTAATCCAGGATTTGTTGCAGTACTGTGGATAACATGATTCATCACTCAACTATAATCCCTCCAGAGGAAGATTTACCTACCCTACTTTGTGTCGACATGAATTACCATCATATATCTGATCTTAAAACTCCTTTATTCCTATTTATATTCACCCTTTTATTCCTGTCTGTTACGCTCCTGGCCCAAGATAACCTCTCTAATGTTCCTGCTGTCGCTCCACATAAGTAAATCAAACGTGAAAAGAGTAAGAGACAAACGGAGGTTATTATCCGATCAACCACCGTTTGGAATTCTGAAGAATCTACCTGCAACGGCATCCTCCGATCCGCGCGGTTGGCGAAAGAATCGGACGTTCGTTCGGAAGTTTATCGTCCGAGTGAATAACCCGTTGAGCCTAAACAGCTCTCTTCCAAGGGTGAAAGAAGTTCAACGTGCATTCAAGAAGACGGTGTACACAACAGCGGGACGCTCATTGTGTAGGGAGCGCAGTCACTGAAGACGGTGGTGTGTAGTTAAAAAAAACTGCAGTTCAAAGGCCACTTCTGAGCGCGCGCGTGTGGGGCCTTTGCTGTGGAGGCAGTTTGGGTTTAAGTTGGTGGGTTCGTCTCGGCCAAGAGTGCCAGTCCATGCCACGGCACATCGGGCTTCCCTCTGACACATGCCACAGCTGCTGTACAGTTCGACATGTGACACGTGTGGACTGGTGCTGTCCGTTGCCCCACTAGCCTCACCCCCCCACACCGTACGTAGCCAGGCTCCCATGGATGTAGCAATTGCTCAACCCGAGCTACTGAAAGCTTCAATACTTGCACTGCATTCGCAACTCTGTTCGCCCTTGGGCGTTGTTCTCTGGTCGAACACTGGTTAGACGAGACCAGACAGAAGGCTGTCTGGTGTAGGCCAATCAGTTTCAACGACAATGCAAATCTCATAATTATCAGAGCGTGTCTGTATGCACGTCTTGGCACACTCACGTGTGGTTAATGCAGAATTGATGTCTTGCAAAAGCTATCCAATTGGTGTGTGGACATCTTAACACTACTCCTGTTTTATTGCCGAAAAGGATAAAGCCTCTTCTTACACACCCCCCCCATCGTCTTGATACTGGCAACAACAAAATGCCCCATTAAACTAAAACACAGCGTTCCGCAACACTCTAAACTCGCTTAGCAACCCCTTGATGCTTCACTGTCACTGATGTCTCGGGGGTCCGCTGCTCCTCCTGCTTCCCTCTCGCCAAGTGGCTTCCCGCGCGTCGCGACAAATCGCCGCTCCCGGCTCCGTTGTACGACTTTGGTCTCTTTCTCCCACCGCTCTCCGTCCCGAGGTGAGAGAGAGAGAAAGTTTGCGGCCCAAAGACTCAGCGGAATCGTTTAAATCAATATTCGGGCAGCGGTGAAACATATTTGGGCAGAGGCTGGGAATACCCGGCCGGGTACGGGTAGCCGGGTAGGGTACGGGTATCGGGTACCCGGTTGCGACCTTTGCGATGGGCGTTTGACACCAAGGGGGGCAATGCCCCAGAGCATGTCCAACGTGGACGCAGACGGCAGGAATCGGCTCGTGTGCACGGGGCGACCGAGAGAGAGAGAGACCGTTTGGCATCCCAGGGCCGTGACAGAGATGGCGACCGCGCGGTAAAGGTGCAGCCCTGCAATTGCTCGCTCATGCCACTGCTGACGCTAGGGATTTTTTTAAAATCAAAGCAAATCTCCGTAAATTATCGCAATTATTTTAATGGGCGGGGGGGGTGGGGGGTATCGATAAATAGATCGCCTCGTATGATTAAAATACAGTGAGCTCTTGTAGATTCTTAAACGATGTCCGTAGCTCATAAAGACGGGAACGTTTCAGAAAGACAGGAACCTTTTTAAATAGTCATATGTGAACATACAATACGGGTGCATTAAACTGAATAGGCTTCACAAATGATCAATGATCCCCAGCCCCCGGAGGCAGAAGAGCATGCATTTGAAGACCTGGTTATATTTGATGATATCAGTAACACGTTTTCACATTCGCTCGTGACAACTGGCACACAGGGCCCTTTTAATTGGCAGGGGCAACAAGACATGACCGGTGGCGTTAGCGCATCTTATGACAGCTCCGTAAACTTGGCCCCAAAGCAAATGTGACAACATTCGTCTCTGGTACCCAATTACCTTCTGTCCACCCAGCAGTAGAAATGGGTCACGTGCGGTGGGGTAAAGTGTGGATACTCGCGAGACATATAGCCAGTGTGGAAGATCAGGCCAAAACACGCTCCAGAGGGCCTGTCTCTGGTGCTTCCCTGAGTGGAGGCCCTCTGCCAGTAGTGCCACGGCGGTGAGTTGTTCACTCCCTTTTCTGGTATGCAGGAGGTCATGGGTTCGATCCCGGCCCTGACGACGCCTGTATATTTGGAGTTTTCTTGTTCTCCCCGTGGGGGCTCCTACGGGTTTCCCCTTCCACATTTAGAATCAGCATCGCGCGTTTTAGAGTATTTGCCTGGTATAAAATGTCCACGTTGAGCGATCATTTGTGGCCAGGTCGCTTCTGAAAAAGAGTGAATACCTCATTGGGTGCGTTAGCTGGTAAAATTAAAATAGTAAAATAGTTTTCAGTTTTTCAGTTTCATTTATTGGGTATAGCCCTGTGAGCCATTCGGCTCTTGAATCGGGTGCAACCGCAACAACCAAACAAAAGTTAAAATAGTGTTGTGAGCAAGAATTTTCAGCCCTGTACCTTTACCATTATCCTCATGGCTGCTGTGCAAATGAGACCACTAGATCCGTGGGCCAAATCTAATCCTGTAACAAAGTGCTACTGTGCCTTTTGCTGAGTCACGGAGTGGGGTTCGCTGTAGGAAAAAGTAAGTTAATTGATTTGAGTACAAGCAGTGCATTGTTCGGATGACAAAGTCAGTACTTTAACTTTGACATTGAAATCAAGTGTGCCAGAATATTTTCTTTAAGGCTTTAAATTCTAAACCATCCCACCAGGGAAGGTTAAATCGCGCCGAATATAATTAATATAATTATAATTCATATAATTATATTGATTAATATAATTATATTTAGTAATATAATTAAAGCCAAAAATCGTGCAACGGCACCGGCAACTCTCCATTAGATGGCATTCACGCATTCATGCAACCGGCCTTCTTCATTAGTGGAGAGGTAGAGCGGTAGTTTAACACTTCGGCTTTCACAACCAATATCATCTATAATAGAGTTTTTTGTTGTTGTTAGATCGCGTAAATATATAAATGTGTCGTTAAAACCCACCACCAACCGATACAGCCAACTAGTAATGTTTGTCACGTAAACAGAACGTGCCAATTCGTCACTAGTACAGCACACCGGTGTGTTGGAGAGCCAAGCCACAACATTTACAATCTGAGTACGACGTTTCGCAAGTAATTACAACTAGCTTCATCAGGCGACAGCCAGATTTGTGGAGAAGTCTAACCGTTTCGTTCCTTATATGGAAGCGTAGATGTGGTGACCACGCTTCTGCGCTCTTGCGCAAAGTGGGGTGGGGGGGTAGTACTGGCGAAACGTCATACTCAGTGAGTGGACTCATCCCTGTTGTATTCAATTCTAAATATTGTTTTTTTTTTATCGGAGAGAAGTAGCATTTACCCCCCTCCCCCCACGGGGATGATAGCTGAGAGTGTAGTCCCAGGCATAAAAAACAAATAAAATACATCAAGCCAGGGAAATTCCTCCACCTCTCCAACACCGTGGTGCCACAATGCATGATTTGTGAAAACAAAAGTGTTTTCTTTATTGTCCGTGACTCGAGTTTGTAGCCCACAGCAAACTGGCAGTTGACCAACGTCACAGACCAAAGGCACCACCACAGAAAATTGAATTTTGCCCTTGGCAATGTTAAATAAGTAATGCGATACAAATTAGTTAATGTATTCTCTGCTATACTGAGACTGGATTAAACGAGACATTTGTTACATATAATTGTGGAATTTTCTGTTGCATTATCGGGATACATATTGGAGGTTTTCTTTTTTTTGTATGAGTTCAACCGATTCTCAATCCACCAATGGATGAAGGCCTCTCCACTCAATGTTGGTCTTCGTTTTTCTTTAATCATACTTCACCAGGCTGGACAGTGTGGGTCGGTGCTACTGATGTTCACCGTGGCCGGGGAGTTGATTTCCAGTCATTGGGTTCATAGCGCGGCATGCTAACCTTTGTCCCACCACTCTATACGTACGTATGTAAGTTGAACTTCTTTTGCACCGTACGCGGCCAACCGTGCTAATCGGAGGTGCGGGGGAAGGACAACAAACTAAACCCAAAATGCGTTTTTTAAGAAAATGCGTTTTCAATCTTGATTTCAAAGTGCATATCTCCAGTCGCTTCCTTAATATCGGAAGGAAGAGCGTTCCAGACGACCGCAGAAGCGCACCTGAAAGCGCGCGATGCGGTGCCCACCGTCTTTGTTCGATGGTTGGCCAAAAGCCGCTGCTGCGAGGATGAGCGGAGTTCGCGTGATGATGGTTGATGCTCCTGGATGAGCTCAGCGAGGTATTTTGGTTAATTTGTGGCAAGCTCTGCCATCAGCATACATCGTTTAAGGCTGTAATTGTAGGTGTTATTCAGTTCCTTAATTACGTTGGAACTGGATATTGCCAATGTGTAGCCATTTGCCACGGCACAGATCAAGTGGCCTAGCTGCATTGCGCTTCCTCACGGTGAGGTGCACCCACTGAGACAGTGTAAAGTAAAACCTAAGAGCAGATTTATGATGCACTGCAAAAGTGTGCACGGAGACACGTTAGAGCATTGGAATGTAGTGTCACCTGAACCTGAAAACCGGGTTCATGAAGATAACTACAGTGTACTGTAAATACGAGCATTCACCGGGCACATGAGAAACTGTTTAAAAGATTAGGGTACTTTAAAATAGATTGGAAATCAATGAGGAGGAATGGAACTCGAGCAGACAACATTCAGGAACCCTTTCAAGCTGTCAACAAGTTCTCCCTCCTTTGTTAATTCTTGCATTTTCCGTGGAATTTGCTTGTTTTTGTAGCCATAAACCATAGTCCAGTTTCTTTTATAATCTCTGAGTAACCAAAGAAAAAGGTAATCTTGCAGCCCTGAAACTACTGCTCGCTCACACCACTGCTGGTGGAAGGAATCCACGAGAGAGAGAGAAGCGTCCGACGTGAATATTGGACGTGGCCCTTTCGTGCATTGAAGTGAAACTAATCCGTACTGATGTGTACAGGCTGTGTGTATGTTGAACTTATTTTGCACCTTTCGTAACCAACCGTGCTCATCGTGCGGATCCTAATATCCGCACTTTCTCCGTGTGTTTTATGCGTCTTATTTTTTGCGCGCAAGTGCGGGCAATAAGATCTACTTCTGGGCCAGTTTTGGGTCGAATCCTGTGGATAAATGTGGATAATAAGACTTCACACGGCGATGTAAATTGGGTGCAGGAGCTGGTGTGAAGTCTCCATCTCTTCTTATCCACTCTGTCCACTCTAATGTTTGTGCTATGAAGAGCTGCCATTGCCTGAACCGTTGCCTATTATATTTTTTTTCATGAAGGCCCCGGGGGTATTGATGAATATTATGTTTCGATTTAAAGCTTTCGTGACTGCAGGAATTCATTATTATTATTTTATTACTTCCCTTATACGTGACTTTACCGAAAGAACCAAGAAGATGAATATTATGTTGTTGTATTTTGTCACTTCATCTAATAGCTGTGATTTTGCGGGAGTTGTATGGATCATTGCTTCATCGCAGGGCCATGAGGATATGCCGATGGTATATAGAGGCCATCATCCAGTAGTGGATAGATCATGAGTGACTTACAACAGCTGTGTATATATTAAATGTGCAAAATGCTAATTGATAATGCAGTAAAATAGCACCCGGTAATTTTTTGGGTTGTATTTTAATTGCAAATTTTATATTTCTCAGAAGCCAGACGTTTTCTGCAGTTCACTGTTGCTTTTCACGTGAACGCTTTCACCTATTTCGCTGAAGTTACTGCAGACGCTAACAATTCGCTTACAATTCGCTTATATCCAGATTGGCGCGCACGGCGCTCCGCTAATGGAATCTTTCCAAGCAAAACAATAAACCGGAGTTCACTTGTAGCCTGATGAATACATCTGACAAATGGTCACGAGGAACGACGTGTTCCCATCGCTTTGTTTTCGCCCCGTGTACCAAATTGTGGGGGTGATGGCATGGTTTAATGGTTGGCGCATCGGACTTTTAAATTACGAGGTTGTCATTTTGGTCTCGGGGCGGCGGTTGAAACAACGGCTGATTGAAGAATGAGAAGAAAAATAATTAATCACAATCGTAATAAATCCCCTCCCCAGAGTAAGCACGGATTTAATTAGCTCGGGCATAGATGACGTAAACAGGTTGTGGGGTCTCCCATCCTGGCTGTAAGCGGAGCAGAGGGGGCTGAGTCAGGCCGTGCCACGCAATAGCCCCGGCATGGGAGAACGCTGTCTTGTTTTTTTCCATGACCACTTGGAACCGGACTCTCCCTGCCCAGGAATGTTCCCAGGTTTGGCCCGGATGCCAAACCGTCCCAAGCCATTGTTCCCATACTACAAAAAGACGTTTTATCTCACCAGGTAAGGCCCACTGAGCTGTTTAGCTCTTTCTCAGAAGCGACCTGGCCACAAATGATAGCTCAGCGAAGTGGCCTATCACGTGGAAATTTAAAGCAACCAAATAATCTAAACGCGTGATGTCGATTCTAAATGTGGAGGGAAAAACCGGAGGACCCAGAGAACAATCCTTGCAACCACGGGGAGAGAAACATGCCAACTCAGGCGTCAGGGTTGGGATGGCATCCACAACCTTTACCATAAAAGGCGAGGTAGTTAACATCTGGCCACTGCGTCATGCATCCCGGCCCCGTTACCTTGCTCACATGCCCGGTCGACGTCTGGTCGTGGACCTGCCTGCCGCTTGAGGCCATCCATCCCGCTCAACGAGCAGCGCTCACACGGGGCCAGGCGGTGGCCCCTCTCCTCGGGAAAGCCCATACCCTGACCCTAAGACCACCCTCGTGCCCCCCCACACCCCCCGCCCCCATCGCACGCAGGAGAACACAGACCTCAAGGAGCTGTGCCTGCACCTGGACGCGGAGAGGGGGCGCGGCGGTGGCGGAGGCGGCGCTCCGGGCAGCCGCAACTCGCTGGACAGCCAGGGCAGCGTGGGCAGCGCCAGCGCAGCGCCGGGCACACGTCACACGGGCGACGGCAGCAGCAGCCCGCCGTTCCCGCAGGCCGCGTACGGCGGTAGCGGCGGCGGTGGCGTTGGGATTGGCGGCGGTGGCGGAGGAGGCGGTGGAGGTGGCGGGATGCTGGGGCCGCAGAGCGAGACGGATCGGGGCACCTCGGCACCCAGCCACCACCGCAGCATGCCCATGCTTCTGGGTAAGGCAGAGTGGGGGGGCAGTGATGTGTAAGGGCAATAGGAATAGGAACGGAAAGGTCACTTTACATCGGTCCGGCGGCTCGCGACTCTGCTGCTGCTGCTGCGGTACGCTTAACGAATGCTCGACACGTTCATCCTTGGCAGTGTTCTAGAGAGGAAGGGTTATTTAAGAGGTGACATTTCAGGCAATGGCCCTCCTTCATGGCAGAGAGATAAGAGAGACGAGAGAGGTTGACTGCACGGTACACCATGGGGCCTGATATAATTATTTTCATGTTTCCGAAGATGAACGGTCTTAAAATTATGAATGTTATTTTGGCATATCTTCTGAGTACATACTGACGGACACAGATTCGGGCCTCTGTTGTGGATTGAAATGAGATCTGCAATGTTCAATTCATGATGTTGGTGCATTTAGCCGTATGGTCGGTTGGTTGAAGAGAGCGACGTGGTCATTGCTGCCATTCACAGATTTTTTAAAATGAGATTTTAGTTTTGTACTGGAGATGACGTTGTTGGTGAAGTGAGGTTTATTTTGTTACGAAACCAACATTAATACAGACAACATATTCTCGACACAATTTATATCAATCATCTTCAATCTTGATTCGGAAGCAGCTAAGCTGCTTCCGTTCCTTCCCTTAAAACCCATCTCTTCTCCTGAGCCCATCCTGCTACTGCTACTCCCTAACCCCCAGCTTTGACCAGACCTACCCCAACCCCTATCACTACCCCTATTACTACCCCTATTACTACCCCAACCCCTACCACTACCCCAACCCCTACCTCAACCCCTATCACTACCCCAACCCCTCCTTAACCACTCCCACCTGTTCTCCTATCACCATAACTACACCACCACCACTTTTAATAACAACCCCACGCTTTATTTCAAACACTATCGTCTTATCTATCACCTTATGTACAATTTTACGACGTTTTTGTGAAACGCCTTGGTGCGAGGCTCTACATAAATCTATTATAAGATATAAGACATGCGAGACATTGACGAACTTGATACGTCGTTCCATTCCTGCAAGCGTTGCCTAGACACAGAGTTGGTTTTGCCGAAACTAAATTGGAACCACCAAGCGATTTGGTTGTTCCTGTTGAATAAGAAGGGCCTCATTACGACTGACACAAATGGCCCATGGCAAATGAATCCACTCAGGGGAAAGTCTTTGGGTGTTCCATTCATGTGAAACGGGTGGGTTTAATGTCCCAGAATTCATTTAAATTGAACAGCGAGTGCTGTCAGATATTTGTCTCAGCTTCTGCAAGAATGAAAAGCCCGCAATGTGGGTTAGGCCGCAAGAACAATTGACAAAAAATGCCTCTTTTTCCCAAACTCTGCAGGCTTTGTGTGTTTTCATTGCTAATTTTAAACTCACAGATATTCAGCTCTTCATCGGGTGTTCCGATATGTTCAAGTGGGGGTATCAGCTGTCTTTTCCTTCATTATCTCTGGCTACATCTGGCAAATTTAATCAAGGTTGGGGATTTGTTGGCGGGCCTTTCCTTATGGTATCAGCGGCTTCTTTTCGTTTTTTTGGCAACGAACTTTGAGCGTGCGAGGCGTGTCTCCTAACAGACAAAGCAATGGGTGCAGCTTTCCTCTTCGTAATGTAAACATGCTCCAGTTCAGACCAGGCCAGGAAAGACTGGAACAATCCTGGCCCTCGCTATCGCCCCGGTGTTAATGCATCTCTTGAAGGGAGGGGGGGGCGCCCTTTTGTGGTCTCCCCCCCCTCCCCCTTGAGTCTACGTCAGCGCGCCATCTCGCGCGCATTAGATTGGTCGGGCTATGTTCTTGGGTGGCGTGAAGTATTTGGTGGGATGCTGATTATTACATTCGTGCAGACGCTGACAGGCGGATAATTGTGATAAACTAATATTGAGGCTACGCTGCACGTGTGTGTGTGTGCGCGCGCTAACAGCACTTGCGCCAACGGCCTGTTAAGGCTATACGGGAGGGTCTTTGTATTTTGTGCTTGTGTGGTGTTTTTTAGATTACAGAAAATACACTGTTGTTTTTGCTGCCTTACGGTCATTCAAAAGGAGGCTACCGTGTAAATGCAATGCGTCGCTTAACGTTCAAATATATTTTTCAGTATAATTGTTTAAGAAGATACATTTTTATCAATTTTAGCCACGTAGAACAAAACTGCTCTGCAAAGCTGGTGGATTGAATTCCATTCCCGACGACGGCTAACAGCAATGTGATCTCAGAACCGATCCTGGGTCTCCCCTGCACTGAAATATAGCCACCCCCATGACTTAACGCAGCATGGAGAGGCCATCCAGCAGTGAATTGACAAATAACTCCACGATCGTTTTTTATTGGGACAGAAACACAGGAACGATTATTTATTGAGAACTTTCATAATCAACGCCTGTGCTGCTGGATCTTCCTGACTTAGTTTTGAGCAACATTTATTCTGAATGATCGAGACATTTCACTGCTAACCAGATACGTTCCGTGTCGTCAGTTTCTCTCACATGCATGTATTGTTTTTTTCGAAGCAACAATCTGAATGCCAGATATATACACGCGCGTGTGTGTGTGTGTGGACTGTGTGTTGTATACACGAGGCATGCAAGGATTGATCCATTTTGAATGATTCAATTAAAATCATGTTCATTCTTGGTTGCTATTTGATTCAAGATAATATATTTACTCTTTCATTTTTACCCTCTTTTTTTTACTGTTTATGATATTTTATGTAACTTATTTGAGGGGGATTTTTTCCACTCCCTTATGTCAAAATATAAAGTTAGTAAATAATTTCCATTTAATAGTAAATAATCAGTTTTTACGTGGATAATTTTATTTGTGCTTTGTGAGGCCACGATTAAAAATAAATGACACATCTTCTGTATCTGCTAGGCCTCCAACGATTCGCCTCCCTCGCAAATTATTGCACGTTTTTAAATCATTTAATTTTCATTATTTTAGGTTCCGGTTAGATGGGTTTTTTTAAAATCATTGTATGGCACTATAGCACCTCCAACGAAGCCGATTCACCACACACCATCCTACGCTGGTGTCGTGAGTCTAACGTTACATTTTAATCGATGGTGCACTGTTACATGCCTTGTGGATACACTTTAAATGTGTCGACCAATGCTGTAGCTGTACAAGAAAACTGCAGCACAGGACCTGGAGACCTGGGTTCAACCCCTGGTCACTGCACAATACCAATGACCTAGTCTCTGATTGTGGCCCGACTCTCTTAGCATCACTCGCCAGCCATCTTGGGAAGTCTCCTGGAATTCTCCCATTTACCATCCCATGATGATAATTACATCCCACGATGGTAAAGTAAATGTGACACATACGTTGACGGATGAGGTCAGAAGTCCTCGACCTTGGGTCCACCTACTTGGTGTGATGGCGACGTCATCATCCATCACGGCCTTGGATCCACCGGTTAATGTTGACTCAGTACAAAAAAACGTTAAATTCCTGTCAGTTTGAGGTGGATTATAATTCGGAACACTTGGAGAAATCTTTATCAACCGCTTTACATGACAAGTGTAGTCAAATTGGAAATGTCAGGTGATCTTTGGCGGCCAGTTACATTGTTACCACTGTTACCACTCTCAGGGCCATCCATGGGGGGGAGGGTGTGGGGGGCCTGGGGCAAACCCCACTGTGTGTGCCACCCCCCTGCCCCCAACGCCTTCAAACTAAAGCGGACGTATTCCATCTGACTCCGTGACGTCGAAACCGCGAGCGAGCCCCCCAAAGTGCAGGGCCCGGGGCGGTGGCCCGGATTCGCCGTGTACCCTAGCAGGGCGTGCGGCTCTGCCTCCCGTGAACTTCAGTTGATTCCTCCAACCGCGCCGAGCACTTGGATCAACCGGACCCGTCGCTTGTTAGCCGCGCTGAGAGAGAGGTCCAGAGGCACAGGTTCGGCTCTCCCTTGTCCTCCCTGATGGGCTTCACCAGGCAGGTCACGAGACGCATGCCCATCGGCTGCTCGTGCATCTGCTGTGTTAATTCTGGCCACAATTAAAGCTTTCGCATCGTCCTCCGTATAATTAGGTGGCAGCCTCGCAACCCCCTTCCGTGTTTGTTTGCTGTGCACGATGGAATTGCAATGACGAGTGCAGGGTAACGTAGGCTCGCTCGTGCCACGTCGCCTTCACTGGCGGCCGGAGTCTGCGGTTTTGCCACTGGCGTGGCACGAGCAGGTTGATGCACGGCTCCCTGGAGGGAACAAAAAGCAATGCACACGCTGAAATATTTGATGAGGGTCGCTCTGTGATGAGGCTGCGATGAAACTACGTGCAACCCAGTTTGTCAGTGGGTTACATCGGTGGTTCTCAACCTTATTTTGTCACAAACTCACTTGATGAATAGGATACCGTTGATCCCAAAGAGATGCTATGATGGTTTGATCAGTATAATTGGATACACCACAGTTAACCAATCAGGAGATTGTGCATGCGGTGAGGTAAAGTGTGGGTACACCCACCTCTGCCAAGATGTCCAGCCGGCATGGACGAGTAGGTAAAGTGGATTACATATTTCACGGAGCCTTCCAACTACTTCTCCACCTCTGTGACAACCTGGTTTGTCCGACTTCTGCAGGTTCACAGCAGAAAATGTATTTTGCCGGGTTGCAAATATTCACATCTACACTACGGCCCAATGAAGCTCTTATTCATTGCCTTAATTGGAGTCGGGACCGCTAGTTTTGAGAACTGTTGCTCTTGGCTAAAGCTCGATGGCTGTGTTTCTGCAGTGCAATATTTTTCACACACCTTGCGTGGAATTAATTGGTTTATTTTTTGCCGAAGGTTTCACAACTGCTCGCAATCCAACCAAGTGTGTGGTGTTTTTCCCAGGTTGAGTGTGCATGTTGAACATCGTTTCTTTCTCTCGGAGCTTTAACCTCGCACACAAAAACCTCCAGAGGGGACAGCGCTCAACATGCCGCCCAAGACGGAAAACCCAACATTATCGGTCCGTGCAAAATGTTTGCATGATTCCATAATCGCATGAGGGGACAATGAAATACGGCGCCGTATTCATCTTGCACGTACCTTGTTGAACACGATGGAAGTTGAGACTCAACAAATTATTTGGCGATGCCACTGCTGCGTGGCCAGTGGTGGCACAACCACAATTTACAAAACAACCCGACACAGTTGTCAATACCACTGTGGCTTTAAGAATTTTTTTTATTACAAAAAATATATTTTGGAGCCCATAGTGTTATGGACGAACGTGTTGAGTCTGAAATTGGAGAAATTTTAATCCCCAAAAATGTATCAAGTGAGCTATCATTCCTGATTGCAAAAGAGCCGATTTGTGAGTCCTCATGTCCGATCTGAAGCAAACTAACTCGTGAGCCAGCGTGTATCAAGTCTATTCTTTGTTCTTTCGGTAAAGTCACGTAGAAGGGAAATAATACAATGATAAAAATTAAACAATAAAATTCTCACGACGTTTCGATTGCAACACAAGCAATCATCATCATGATGAAAGCTTTAAATCGAAATTAAAAGTGTATCAAGTCTCGTCTGCCAGCACTGCCACCTTTAATGGCCGCACTAATTTTGCCAAGATGCAAACACGTCGCGCAACATTTTCTTTCTTCGTGGTGTTGTAAATCGGCGAAGACTTTCGCAACACGAAGCAGCGATTCAACCCAGTTTGAAGATTTGTCGAAATGCTGTATGTAACCCAGCGTTGTCTTGATATCAGAAAATGTACCAGATATGAGAGCGATTTGTTTACCATGAAAAAAACACATGATGGTGATGTCATATGGAGGAATGGCAGCATTTTACAGCACGCGGTTAGGTTTTCATATCAAGCCAACGTAACCATACTAACCATTCACTTATGATGAGGGGGGGGTCCCATCATTATCGATCGGCAAGTTAAAAATCAACAATCGCTACGCTCTGGAGAGATGGCTCCAATTACGGAGACCAGGGATTCATTTCACAATTGCAGCTGGTTGAGCGACAGAAAATATTTCCGTGCCCGGCACACCACATCCAGTATATATATATCTCGCTGCAGCTTTGGCGACTACTGGTACCCGACGTCACCTACCGGCGTCACGGGGAAATATTTGGCGAGAAATTAAGCCGACGATGAGTGCTACGGAATTCTCAGCGTCGGGTTGGAAGACAGTGAGTGAAGATGAGCAGCCCGCCCAGGTTTTGCTATTTCGGTGGGGACACAGTCGATTAATGCACGTGGTTTACTAATTAATTCATAGAAGCCCATAGAGTAACGCAAGACATTTGCTTAATTGTTTACGGAGCCCGGTGCGATTTCGCGCGTGATTAACAAGCTCGGTGTGTTTTTGTTTTGTACTCGTAACTTAGACGTACGGTCCTGATGATGATATTCATGGATTAATAGTTTTAAGGCAATGATAAAATGCACTAATATAACGTAGCTGTAACTGTAACACATGATCGTGGTTTGGCAGTTTAATACGTCGGCTTTCGCGACCAATATTCATAACAAAGGGTTTTGTTTTACACAACCTAACCTAAAAAACCCTTTATTATGAGTGGTTTGCCAGTTTGGGTTGTAGTGTTTTTGTAGTTTATCATTATTATTAATTCTACTACAGTCTTGCATTGTTAGTGGCGCTGATTGTTACATTGTTAAAATCTTACATTGTTAGCGGCATTGGTCGTTATATTATCGCAAAGTTATATAATGTGAGTGGTGCTTGTAATATTGCATTGTGGGTGGCAAAATGCCACATTCAAATGTGGGCCCTGCAGAAAGAAAAATCGCCTTTTGTATACACCAACAAACGATTGGCTCCTCACAAGTTAAACAGCGTCAGCGGCGAGCGGACAGAAGGAGCTTTGATACACAATAAGCGTGAACAAAATAGACGCTGTGGTTTAACTTTGAACTTGTGATGTGTAATTGGGTTACTGTTTGGATGCTCAGAAAAGCAAACCCTATGCCCTCGCCATAAAAACCACGTCTCGAGGCAGTATTAGTATTTGTTTTCTCCTCCACTAAACACATTCGACCTTTATTGGGTCCATTTAGGCTGCATCGTTGGGTGACCAAGCGTGTATTTGCATGTACGTGATTTTTGTTGTTGTTAAATATATATATGGTATATATATATAAATCATTCCAAATGTTTTGTCTACATTTTTGGCGGCAGGGTAAGACTTGGGTGGGCGGTGGAGTTGGGACTTCCTGTAACGACAGAGACATTGGATAACGCTTTTCAGGACAAGTTGACGAGTTGTAACACGCTTTTTAAAAATAAACTGTCATCATTCCAATCACGCGTGTGTGTGTGTGTGTGACGTCTTATCTGTGACCCGGCCCCAGTAGCAGGATAGGCAGGGGGCTCCGCTCCGGATTGCTGAGCACAATTTTCTCCGACATTGGGTCCTGAACCCCCTGGTGGCCTACGACAGCGACACGCTTTACCCCTTCCTTTCGTGTTTGAGAAGCACTCCAACACTGGCCAAGCTCAGGTGTTGTGTTACCCAAAATGTTATTTTATTATCACTTACAATGGAAATTTCACACGGATTGGAATTTTTATCAAGGTTAACGCATTTCTCTAATTTCTATTGGTGATTTATCTTGTTTTGTGGGGGGCAGGGAGGAGTCATGTGATTCAACTGAGGGGTTGGAGTGGTAGCACAGTGGTTAGCACAATATGCTATGGACCCAGACACCTGAGTTACATTCACAGCCACGGCCAACGTCAATGGTGGCTGACGTGTCAACCGGTGCCAGCCCTGCTCAAGCACGAGCGAAGGAGCGAGTGAGCGGAGTTTTAACGTAGAACAACCACAAACACAACGCAAGGGTAGTTATTGTCAGTCTTGGTCCTAAATGAAATTAATAACAATGGCACTATGACAAACATGGAGTTTCTAAACGGCACGCATGACAATCGCACGTCATTTGTATTGCGCAGCGCATCTGATTTGCTACGAGAACAGCATGTGATAAGTTTGGTTTGTCACTTGCACAGCGCATCTGATTTTCTACGAGAACACCATGTGATAAGTTTGGTTTGTCACTTGCACAGCGCATCTGATTTGCTACGAGAACACCATGTGATAAGTTTGGTTTGTCACTTGCACAGCGCATCTGATTTGCTACGAGAACACCATGTGATAAGTTTGGTTTGTCACTTGCACAGGGCATCTGATTTGGTAAGAGGACACCATGTGATAAGTTGGTTGTCACTTGTCATTGGCTTTTTAGGAAGTTCATGTCACACACTGTGTCGTCATATTTAGTTAAAGCCCTGCCGATTGGTTTAGATCCCAATTTTTGTGATCGGTGGTTCTCCCCTCCATTGGTCGAATGCACGATGAGTAGAGTAGTCTGTGAGTGTTTCCGCAATGGATTGTACTTGCAGTAGGTGGGTCCACGAATCAAATGCCAATGCACCAGCGGCGACAGCAGCAGCAGCCCACCTCTGCAAGGTGTCTAGAAATGTTTTAAAGCAGCCTTTTCCAAAAAGTCTCTCAACTTTGTTTTAGCGCGTATGTTTTGGTGCCTCTGGGTTGTATCTAAGATAAATCACGCCTACTTTACCTCCAAAGAGAAATGAAACACCATCATATTTTTTCTGCAAACCCATTCACCGTACGCCGACGTTATAATATATCCCTTGCATTTTTGAGTTTGGCCGCAAAACTGAATAGACCTCGGAAAGCAGTGCGCGTTTGTACGCTAGGGCTTGTTTGTGTCGGTCGCGAACTTGAATCTCTCGTAGGATTTTTTTTGTCGGACCGACCTGTGTGCGGTAACAATTGTTGTGTCCGCCAAAGTCCTGTGCGCCAGCCTTAGGGCATCCCCCCCCCCACCCTCCGTTCCTCCTGACAGCCAGACGCTGAGACATCACGCAGACTTCATGCTGAGACATTGCGCAGACTTTGTCTAAACGCCCTGGGCGAAAAGGGAGCCCACGAAGCGTTTGATATCTTGATGCACTCCATTCCGCCGCAATTTGCGCTGTCACTGACGTCACAGTGTCTGCAGAGCCGTTGGTGTTCATCAGCGTGTTGCTGGAGTAGTTTTTTTTCATGACCTTTCTGATGCACTTCCAGGTCGTACCTTCCCCGGCACCTCGTTGTCCTTCCCTGCACCTCCGATTAGCACGGTTGGCCGCAATCTGTGCCTTACGTCACAGAACACCTGACTGTCAGAAGCGAGTTAGACACTTCGTTAGCGGGATCAGTGAAGACTTAGCCGTGCCACCACGCCAGCCTCATGCCTGGTTTCACCAAGGCTCCACTCACAGTAGCCAACCGTGCTAAGCGGAGATGCTTGGGTAGCTGCTACCCACCTGAGGTGGCCGCTGCCCTGTAAAATCTGCGAGTCTTCCCGGGACATTAAAAGGACCCAGGAGTTTTTTCGTCAAAACGTAACACGTTCGTCCATAAATCACCTGTCGAGTTTGTTGCCCATCACACAGCAAGACACCACTCACGGCGATGCACCCGCATGCAGTTGCCCCCCTCTTCCAGCCCCCCGAGATGTATACTTACTCCCACAAGCACCCTGTTATTACCGCACCTCGGCAGCTGTGCCAGCAGCGCGTCGCGTGCGTTACGCGCACACCCACGCCAAACGCGCCCCGAGCCTCGTCGCTCTCCGTGCGCATCGGCACCGCGGAGTCTTGGCATCGCGGCGCCACTGTCATCGTGCGGCAGCGTCAAGATTTCATAACCTCTTCTTTCTTTCGTACGGCTGATGATGTCGACTTCGATTTCACGTTCAGGTGGTCAAGCCCAGACAACCGCGTCGGGAGCAGCGGAGTGTATCGTGGCTGTGATGATGTCTCCTTTGTATTTGTGGATTGGGGCATTGCTTCGTTATACGTTGTATGGTCTCTGTTCTGGATGACCACAGTCGCACACTACTACTGTGGAGTTTTTAAGTTTTCCATTTGTGTATCATCAGGGTATCCGCATCTGCCATGGTTTGTGCAGTGGATGCGGTTTAGGGTGGACCATGAGCTTGACAACGGAAATTAGTGACGGAAATATTCGTCAAAGGAAGTGGCTGAGTGATATTTATTTATTTATTTTTCGGGTGGACTAAAATAATAATGCGTGATAATGACTATGATGGCCCACCCCGCAATTAGCTTGGTAAAGTCTTGGCTGTAATTAGCTGCGTCTTCTCCTCCTTGGCGGTGTTGATGGAGGGAACTTTGCATCACACCAGCCCGCGATCGCTTTCCGTGTGGAAATTAGCGAGGGCGGAGATGCCTCTGCAAGTCTGGAATTTGTCTGTGAGAGACAACTACATTACGTTCCAAATGCAACCATTCAGGTTTCTCGGTCCAATTTCTTGATTCCGCAAACCTCACGATTCTGTAAAACCACGAGAAAAAGAATGAGAAAATAAATCGAAGATCACACGTCACAAAAATTACTAAACGTGTGTGACAGCAAAAGCAATGGCAGCGTGAATACTGTCGAGCGAAAAGGAACTTGATGATTGGTATTTCACAAAAGGTCGCTCTTAGGGAGACCGTTGGCAAGCATCAATGACGAGAGGTGTCTGAATCGGTCCTGAGATCACCCCCATCAACAACCCGCACTGACCAGCATGGTGAAGTATGGTCAAACAACTCCCGTGACTGCCATGGGGTGGGGAGCCCGTCATCTAGGAACAGATTGGCTAAGCGCTGTAAATCATTATTATTATTGCACTGTTTTTTGCAAGTTCCAGCTGCGTACACAGGGACTCCTCTACTTACGAACGAGTTAGGTTCCAAAGGTCTGTTCGTAAGTCGATTTGTACACTAAACACGGGGAAAGGCTTTACAAGTTGTATAATCTCCTGTAGACGTAGATGCCACTGGTTCTTCACGTTCTGCAGATGTAGATGCCACCACCGCCATCCATTGTGTGGTGCGGTTGAACTTACGATTCTCGGTCCGAACATACGGGACAGGTTTGTTCGTATCTCTAGAAGTTCATAAGTCGAATGTTCGCAAGCACAGGTGTCCCTGTACTTGGCTTGTTTGTTCCACGACTGTACTTATTATCAAGAGCGATGTCGTTGTTTTTTTATGTTCACAGAAACGTCCGACGGTTACAGCCATCTCACCCAGAACCGGAGGATTCTGTCAGAAATGGACACAAGACCTCGGGCCCAGGTAGCTATTATCATTGTCTGCCATGAACCATCCACTGCTGGGATGTACTCTAGTTAGAAACAAAAATATATATTTTACCAGGTAAGGCCCACTGAGCTATATGGTTTTTTTTAGAAGCGACCTGGCCACAAATGATAACTCAACGAAGTGGCTTATCATGTGGACGTTCATAGCACCCAAATACTCTGAACACGTGATGCTGATTAAAATTGTGGAGGGAAAAACCGGAGGACCCGGAGAAAAATCCACGCGACCACGTGGAGAGACATGCAAACTCCAAATATACAGCAGGCGTCAGGGTTGGGATCAAACCCTCGACCTCCTGTATACGAGGCGAGGCAGTTAACATCTCATCACAATGGCGTCCATGTAGCAGTGTATTTAAACACACTAACACGCAAAGAAAAATCCCAGCTTTAAAAACACAACTTCATATATCAACCTATCCCTATAGTTATTAACACAAAGGCAACTCTATGTGCTGTTGTGGATGATTGACTAGCAAAGATATGAGGAGGCATAGGTCCATCTCTCCACATAGTAACAATACAACGTCTTGTCAGCCTGTGGGAGGCAACATACCACACACTGCTGGCTGCCTTTGAACTCTCCCAGAGTTAATAACGGGAGATAATAACAGCAGAAACCATGCTTCTCCCCTGCAGCCATAGTTACACCCTTTGCTCCCTCGATTCCCAGCCACGGAAAACTTCCAGTGGTGAGCAGTAGGTCTTTGGGCCCTGACTTCACCAATCTGCACTGACCAGCGTGGCGAGGTATGGTCAACAAACGTTCATGACCGGCACGGTGTAGGGTAAGATGTGAGACTGATGTAAGAATAGTTTGCATTGTAACCGTTGAAGAGCACGGGCTATTTCTTTTGTGTTGGTAGATTGATCATGTCAATTATTTTATTTGTATTTCTAACTACGTGACTTTACCGAAAGAACCAAAGAGTATGGATTCCTGCAGTCACGAAAGCCTCAAATCAAGATTGATCATGTATCATAGGAATACGGTTCCTGCCGTGGTGTAATGTGTGATAGATCATCATGGCTGCTATGCATTTCCACGTGTTAAGCCACTTCGTTGAGCTATCATTTCTGGCCAGGTTGCTTCTGAAAAAGAAGCTAACAGCTGAGTGGGCTTCATCTGGTAACATTAACATACTTTAGCTTTATTTGTATTTTTTGGGATTTGTTTACCTTTCCAATACTTTTCTCTCCTATCGTGTTTTTTGTATCGTTTGTTGTTGTAACGTTCTGACCCCATGCCCCAACTGGACATCTGTTAAAAAAAGAACTTCATAGCTCATCGGAATCCTCCAGTATAAATATATATTCTGATTCTATCAAAGGTCAGCACACCAGACTCGCAATTCAGAGGTCACCAGTTCCGTCTCCCGGTGAGGCATCTGAAGCAAATGGGAGAGTGTGGCCTAATAGCCTCTTGGAGGGGCTTTCTGGAGGTGTCCCGCTTTGCGAAGGCTGTTCTGCCACCTTTCAAACCCGTGCATGGCACTGCGTGTAGTGTATAATGATGATAATAACAATACTTGAGAACGTCACCGACTTTGACAAAGGTGCACCCAAGTTCGCTGTGTCTGGAATGTGTTTAACGTGGCATGGTCTTTATTTCTCGCATTTTTGGCTGAACCCCGTGTCTCTGACGTGGCTGCTTTTTTGCACCTTTGAATGTATTATTCGGATACGGAATCGGATTTTTATTTATTTATTAGGAATCCGATGAGCTATGAAGCTCTTTTTCACAGCACATCGTGCACATATACCCTGATGATTGAATAGCAGGGCGATCCATTTATAGCAGGGCAATACATCTAGAGCAGGGCGGTCTACTGTGTGTGGGAAGGTGTTAATGTAGCAGTATATTTACGAAGTCCTGTACATTCAATTATTATGATTAAATGCGTATCCATGCTGTAAGTAAGCTAAAGGTACAGCTCTGCAATCACTTGCTAGCACCACTGCTGACAGAATGGGCTCAATCAGAGGGAGCTCTAGTGAGCCCCTCTCGAGAGTGTTTGGCCTACTCTTCCAGGTGACGTTTCGTTGCCCGAAACGTCACCTATTTATATATCTTTCCTGTTAGGCAACAGCATTATTGACGAACGTGTGGAGTTTTTTAATGATTTATTTTTTCTGCTTGAGTGCCACTGCCAAGGCAGCAGCAGCAACAGCATCACCAAATAATCCTGGTTGCAATATTCCATTACGCCCGCGGCAACATCCCTACACATCCATCCACGTGGAGTGGAGTAATAGTTGTTTCTATATTTTATTGCTTCTGTTTCCCATGGAGAACGGGGCGATGACACTGACGCATTACCCACCCCCCCTGCCGTCGTTCCCACCAGCTCCCCACTTTGTCTGGAGGCGGCGGTGGTCTGGTGGGGGGGCGACGAGTGGGATCGGCTTCTCACATACCAGGCCTGGGTCGGCCCACAGCCTCCTCCTTCGCTCCTCAGTACGGCGGCACCGTAAGTCAGTCCCCGCGTTCCAGCCGGGGCCCCTCCACCAGCTTTGCAAAATCGAGGGGTGGTTTTTAGTTTTTTTTTGGTGTTTTAGGATTTGTCTTGGCGCAGGCGAAGAGCCATTGAGCGATAAGTGCTCGTTTTCGATGGGGTACACCTGGTTACGCCGCCACCGTGGGAGCCTGCTTACAGCAACAATAAAATCGCGAACAAAACACGCAGGTCAAGTTCTGAACGGAAAGACTGTGCGTCAACATCACGGTACAACGAGCACAAAACATACAAGGCTAATAGAGCTAATTTCTTCTGAACTGCTTTTTGTCTTGAATTTGTGATCCTTCCCCTCACCTCCAATAGGCATGTTTGGCTACGTACGGCGTGAAAGAAGTTCAACATACATACACTGCATCAAGTACACAGAGCAGAGCAATCAATAGGCTGCATTCTCTCCTTTCTCCCCCACCCACCTTTTGTTAAGAGTTCCACTTTTCCCTGCTGGTGTCTCGTTTCTTCTGCCAGTGTCTTTGTGTTCTGTTACGTGCAGTGGTCTAAATGTAAAAGTGAAATTCATGGGAGGTAACCTGTTCGTCAGACAGCAGCCCAGGTTCACCGCCGTTCCGTCATCTGCAGAACCGCCATCGTACAGGAAGTGTTTAGTAGGGACAACACGTGTGTTGGGTGGCATACCAGCCCCATTTACATAACTAGTAATACAGTGTAGTATACGTGTTAACCTTATTTAGTAATATATATTAAGACTCGATTTGTGTTGTTGTGCAGTCAGGCTTGCTAGAACAATAATATTGATCTGGAAAGCGAGTAGGTTGATGGAGTAGATTGATGGAATAACATATATGTATTTTGATATGTGGAGACGTAGTTTTAACGGAGTGAGTAATTCTAAAATAATTTCCTGAATTTTGTTCATCCACTGCTGTATATCCATGCTTTATTGTGTGTATGAATGCCACCCATATCGTGAGCCAATCAACACACAACTGAACACTGCCAAGTTATTTGCAGAGACCAAAAATATCGCTCTTGATGCTTCTGATATCGCTTGGCCTTCACAAACAACTCCACAACGTTTATAAGTTCGCTGCGAGAGAAACTTGGCTCGCGAGGGTGAAATATTTGCTCGCAGACAACACGTCTCTGACTTTTTTTTTTGCTCTGGCGCAGAAGAGGCTTAAAACCAAGACACTTGCAGCCAGGAATGTACACGGTGCGGGGAGGAGAGGGCCTTACTCGGGGTGACCTTTGAGCCTTGCCAAATCTCCGCTCCCTTGTTCTATCATTTAACCCCCGCTCATTCGCTCCTCTGCCCCCTGCGCCCTCCCAGCACAGCCGTGGAATGCCATGTTTAAAAAAAAAAAAAATCTCTTAAGTTTCAAACAAGACACACGAGAACCCGTTAAAAGCATTCGGCCTTTGTGCATTGGTTCAAATGACCGTCGGCGGTGGTTATTCATCGAACAAAGACGGTCACTGAATCGCGTGCTTTCAGATGTGCTTCTGCGGCCGTCTGGAACACTCTTCCTTGTGATATTAGTAAGCCACTGAAGCTACGCACTTTTAAATCATCTCGATTGAAAACTCTGCTTTTTGTGTTTAGTTTGATATCCAATTAACGAATCACGGGCACCTGTCCCCATCAGTGACCGTTCCAGAGAAACGATTCAGTTTTACAAAACGTTACATTATTCAAACCTCACGCGAACAACAACGTGTTGATTTTTTAATTTAAGTAGTTGCCGTTATTTCTCAATTCTGAATGGAATCCCAAGTGACTGCCGATTGTGGAGTTTTTTTTTTTCTAACGTTCATTTTAAGTGTAAAGAAATCTCCAGTAACCTTTTATCAAGGAGATGTCGTGCGGAGTCAGGGCCTGCCCCAGGGCTGCTCTGCGTCACTCCAGCAAGAGATGACACCGACAGTCACTGCTGCCCCACCCTCCACACACCAAAGACAAAGATCCCCAGTATAGCCTGAACAGCTTTTTGGGGCAAGTTCTCTTAGCGAGCACCGATCAAGGCTGGCACAGCACACGGGGGGGATGGGTTGCGAACATCACGCCCGGCCGCCTTTTCCCCCCGAGTGGCAATGTTTTACACACGTGCTCATTTGAGGCTGAGTCGACCTAGGGGAGGCCCAGAACCGGTTCAGATAATCGTTAACTGATGTTGGCCAGGAGCGGGAATCGAACTCGGGTCGCCTGGTTCTAACCGCAGCGCGCTAACCGCTACACCACCATTCACCACACACACCACAGACGCATCACACGCCACGCGCATTCCACACTGCCCCCGCTTGCTCACCGCTAATCGGTTGGGTGGAGTGGTTCGCGCATGGCACCGCACAACCATTTCGAGAGGTACAGGTGCAGCCCTGCAATCGATTGCTTTGCCAGTAGCACTGCTGGCCGAAGGGCCTCCAACAATAGAGGGGTTGTTCTAGAGAGCCCCTCTGGAGGGTATTTGGTCTTCTCTTCCATGCTGGCCACATCTCTTTGGAGAGGTGGGAGTATCCACAATAAACAGTAATAATAATACTGGTAGGAAGCTACTGGTTACACCAGCCCACGGGATTATTGTGTCCGTCCGTCGTGCATCCAAAAATGGGAGGGGTGGGGCTGGGTGGAGAGGGGAGGGTTGGGAGGGGCTAGGTGGGGAGGGTGGGGAGGGGCTGGGTGGGGAGGCTGGGGCTGGGTGGGGGGTGGGAGGGGTGGGGCCTGGGTGGGGAGGGGCTGGTCACCCCGTGGTGCCCTTATAAAACTCAACGTTTAACCTACTCACGCCGGCTTGTGCCTGCCCTCACAGTCGGCCATATTTTCGGAATACATCACGCCGCCGTTGACGCTGGCCATTGACCGAGCAACCCAACGTTCCTACCAGCTCCCTCTGCAGGAATGTGTTTTACATGTATTTGTAAGGCGCCTTCCACTAATGTCTCAAGGCGCCTGAAGCCAGCCCCAACACCGCACGTGACCTGCAGACGTGTATTACTCCCTAGAGTTACACCGTTTTACACTGTTGGGTGGACACAGCCAAGGGAGGATGGGGAGAGATTTGCTGACCCCCCGTGCCCATAGTGGACATATGTGAACAAGAGCTTCATAGCTCATCGGATTGCTCCTGCAGTTTAAATAAAGAATCTGACTCAATAAACGTTTGCCCCATTGTTTCAACTGGCACACCACGCAAGCTTGAGCCGGCAACCTCTGGATTGTAAGTCCAGTATGCTAAGCGAACCAACTAACAAATAATTTAACTGAAATAAATTACTATACACGCATTCCAGTGTTATCTGAAATGAGCTTAAGTCCTCCTTTTGACTTCGAATGAGTTCCAAATACAGTGTTGAACATACCAGTGGACAAAAGCGGCCGTAAGTTTCTGGTTTCATTACCGACTCCCTTGTAAGGTGAAAGTTGACAAGCTGATGGAAGTGATTGCGGTGAAATGAAGTTGGTTGATATCGGTGTGTGTGTGTGTGTTTGTTGAATCTCTTGCAGAGTCGAGAAGAAATGCGGGGAGGAATTGATGAAAGCTCTTCCCCCGAGATCAGTGAGCAGGAGAAGGCCAAAGTGAGAGAGATGTGTAACGTAAGCCTGACACCTTACACACTTTCGCATATAGGCGGTGTGAATGAGCACTCAGTTCTTACCTCGCATTGCTTGACTGTGCAATAATTACGTTGTGATTAATTACGTTTTGAAAATTGCGTTGTGATAACCGCAGCGGACAATGCGGTGTGTCACAGAGTACGAAAGGGACCCAGAAAATCGTGGTTAAAATTGTCATGGATTTCACGATGAATGGTCCGACGAATTTCAGGAGCAATTGCGAGCTAAGAATAATCCATGTTCTTGGTTCTTTCGGTAAAGTCACGTAGATAGAAAATAAAAATAATAATGAAATAAAATTACAAAAAATATATATAACATAATAAAAGCAACCTAATGAAGACCACTTGTGTTGCAATCGAAACGTCGTGGGTTTTTTGCTTTTATTTTCAATTGATTATTCCACGGATTCGAGAAATTTGCGAATGATCAGATATTTGTAGTTCTGCTGGAGCATCATGTTATCCATTTAGATGAAATGATAATTCGTAGGTTAACTCGATAACGCAAACAGTCAGATAACCCAGCTCTATCGAATATGAGAATCTCAGCTGACCTGTCAAAATTCTGATAGTGGGAGAAATAACCCCACATGAACTCTGCAGCTCCCTTGTTATGAACAGAGTTGACTGGTCACTGCGAGAGAAAGGCTCTATTGTTTCTGTAGCGTTTGTGTCCAGTGGCATCATTAAGCTGAATGCATTGTGCTAATCAGGATGGCCTGCTAGTTTGTCTTTTTTTTGTCTGCAGAAAGTTTTTAATTGGGGCGTTGTTGCAGTCTGGCCAAGTCACGAGTACAAAGTAGTTCATTCATGCGCAGAATGTCGAGGGATATGGAAAAAAAACGTCAGCGAGTTGACGATTTTTTTCTTCCCTCCAGTGCGTTTAAAAAATATTTTTTCTGTCTCAGTGCCGCCTTTCATGCTGTTTGGTCATAAAATATGTATAACAAGTTGGTGCGGCTCACAGGATTGTGAGATTATTGCTGTGCCCTCGCTGGCAGTCGGCATCGCGCAGTTGGGTCCAACACTCGGGAAACGCTGATGGGCAGAATTGACCAACTACATGAAATTCGAAGTCTTAGATGTGCAGTCCAACAACGGATTTAGCTGCACTGCCCTCTATTGCACACAACGTATTGGTCCGATACTGTTATGAAAGTCGGGGCGTTTGCTATCAGAGGTGTGTGGGCCATTGCATGAAAGGGGGGTGGTGGTGTAGTGGTTCGCACGCGGTCCTACGAACCCAATGACCTGAGTTCGATTCCCGCTCACGGCCAACAGCAGTGACGATTATCTGAACTGGTCATGAGCCTCTCCTAGGTCGACTCAGTCTCAAATGAGTACCTGGTG
The DNA here is from genome assembly GCA_014621495.2 of Entosphenus tridentatus. NCBI lineage: Eukaryota > Metazoa > Chordata > Hyperoartia > Petromyzontiformes > Petromyzontidae > Entosphenus > Entosphenus tridentatus. The sequence goes on from CM025618.2 coordinate 1,753,978, forward strand.
CGATGTGTAAACATCGCTACTAGGGAACAAAGGTGAACGGGCATGGTGCTGGCCACCCACCCCCTCGTGTGCCACAAGGCCAGGCCTTCATAAGTACTCGCGAATAGCACTTGCCCCAACAATCTGTTAAAGGCTACACGGGGGATATTTATCTTTGAAGGGACATGCCGAGAACATGTATGACGTGTTGTCTGTCCATCTTACACACATCTTACACACACACACCACTTATCTATTTCTCCCCATTGGCCAGATGGTCCTGCGAAAGCTGGGGACTGGAGGCCCAGCCCCTAAGTCGAGCATTTTCCAGAATCTGGACAGCGGACATCACAGCACCAGCTCCTACTGACGGCTACAAACCTTATAGGCTACTCTGCCAGCTGCCTTTTCACTTTACCGGAACTCTGTCCAGTCACGTGAAACACACCGAGTACTGTCTTGCCTGCATTTGTCATTTGAAGCACTGCAATTTAAGATTCGCTCTCACTGAAGGTGTTTTATGAAACCGGTCGCTGGAGTGTGGACGTATTGAATTCAGAATCAGAAACTTTATTTCCACTGGAGAAGGGATCCGATGAGCTATGAAGCAAATTTTTTAACATGTCCCAGTAGGGGCGGGTCAGCGAGTTCCAACAGCAAACAATACAATACAACAAACCGACCGCAGTTATTGAGCTCCGTTTTCTACGTGAAGCTTTCCAGGCGAAGCCAGTGGCACTCGCGCGCTGACCAAACGTTATCTGAGAAGCACAAAAGCCGCCAAGTGGATCTGTGGTTGGACGAAAAACGCCGCCATGCATCGCTTTGTGCCATCATTCGGATGTCCCGGCGACCGGTGCTCGCTGCTGAATGTTGCTCGGATGCCAAGGGATTTCATCGTTGATTCAGGTAGTTTATCCCTTTGTCGAGTTACTACTGTATAAATATATAATCCTATCATCATTATTTTGGGTTTCGTGGGTCCTCGTGTTGAATTTATTTTTCTACGATAAAATCTAAACAAAAAAATTATCACAGTGCAATATTACAACGTTGCAATAACAAGTGAGGGCGTGGCCAATATCCAACTCGCACACACTTCCTGCTCTCTCGCTGTCCAACGGTTCGGGCTTATGCCTTCGAGTGCATCCCTGCTGAGTGGATCAGGTTGTGGTGCGTCCCGTGTTCATTGTAGTAACTATTATTTACGAGAGGAAGTTCCCGTTGCTGAGCGACGCCCCCCCCCCAATAGCCCCCCACCCCTGGGTGCCCCCCCCACTTCCATAGCCCCCCCCCCCACCTCATGCGCTGGGCGTGAAGCAACGGGGAGGGAGCCAATGAGAAGGAGGCACGATGGGCGACGCATGGCCTCCGACCGATCAGAATTCCGGTGGCGAACGACGACACAACCACGGCAATCGATAACGCCTGGTAAAGAGACAACTTTAAATACAGCTCTGTTTAATGATGAGAAGCCTCAACCACCACCACCACCACAACGGGACAACGCATGCGGGCTGGCAGAAAGCAGGCAAGGTCCCAGAGCGTTGCAAAGGGTGGCCCAGATGTCTTGTGACGCCCCCAATTAATTTACCCCTAATTATTTTTTCCCCTTTGCATATTCATTTCTGTTTGAATGAACTTTAACATTTTTTTTTAAAGATTATTGAGGGGGGGGGGGTCACAAGACATCTGGACCACCCTGTACTATACACGTAATCACAACTGTCAACCCGTACGGTTGACCCCGTATTCTTGTACAGGGATATAAGAGTTTTCAGGTCCATACAGCGTACAGCCGTTTCAATACGGGCGAACATTTGTGTGTGCCTATGTTTCTCCCTTGCAATGGGGACTTTGTCGGATGAGCGTTGAGATGTTTCAGGGGTGACCAATGAGGTCGGAATTTGTCTGTAATAAAGTAGGCACTGGTCTGGAGTTGACAGGGTATGCGTAATGTGGCGGACACACGACACGCATGCCAGGCATTGTGGGAGTCGTGCCTTCCTGCTGCTTGTGAGCAGCACACATTTTGCTTGCTAATCCACAAACGGGAGTGTGCGGACAGCAGAGACGTCTGGGGTTGCCACCCGTCCTGGTTTTCACAGGATCATCACCAGAGGTCGCAAACGGGTTTTGATTCCTTACCCGTACCCGGCCGCACCCGGGTCGCAAACAGGTACCCGTACCCGGCCGGGTATGGGAACCCGTACGCTACCCGTACCCTACCCGAAATGAGTGACAAACAGTTACTCACCGGTGACTCACAGCCTACCCGTACCCGACCGCATCAGGGTCGCAAACGGGTACCCGTACCCGGCCGGGTACGGGTAGCCGGGTATCGGGTAGGGTACGGGTATCGGGTACCCGGTTGCGACCTCTGATCATCACTGATGGAGCTATCCCGGAAAAAAGTCCTCCCGGGACATGAAATTCCCCGATGTGTATCAGCTGTGTATTCACACACATGTCCTTTGAGTTGCTCATCAATTATTCTCGAAGAAACCAGGAAAAGGACCTCATTAAATATCTTATAACCCCGCGTAAACAATACCGGTGTAAAACGTGTAAATATAGCATCACTTGTAAAGCGTGTGACGATATTCTGGGGTGAACAGAAGTGTTGGATTATCCGAACGCTCCGTGATGCGACTGCCAAACAGAGCCTGACGCTCAGGACGATCTCGCGCGCTCCTGATGAACACGTGACGCACGACGTGCTTACGTGCCTGTGTGTGTGTGCGTGTCACCGCTCGGAAATTGTCGCTTGATATTTTATTCTCCGTGTTTTATCAAAATAAATTTCACAAAATGCTGAAGGGCTCTGAAATATTCAAAGGTTTCCGACAATAAGACATTGCTGTTTACGTGAGACATTGCCTGTACCTTGCGATCCGAGTTGCTAATATCCAGCCACAAGATTGTGTCGTTCCACATTTACCGATGTACTTCCACCCCCCCCCCCCATTCAAATCAACTCGTTCCTTGCTGCTGCACGCGCCCGATTATTGTTCAACGCGTCCCCACGTGACGCGCTTAGCGATGAGCGCTATCTGCGTTAATAGAACCGATTGGGATCTCCATGTGTGACAGCTGTACACGTGTTCCGTGTGACGTCGACGGCGTTAATTGTTTGGCTTGTCACGTGGGGACATGTTGAACAATCGTTGGGCGGCACGTGCGGCGCGGAACGAGTTAATTCGGTTCTAGAATGGGGGGGTAAATTGGTAAACGCGGAAAGACGAAGCGTGGCCTGGAGTTTTGGACACCCTGCACGAATGTGGTTGATTGAAAACTAATTTCTTTAGAACTTCCTTTTGTGTTTAGTTTGTTGCCCGCCCCCGCATCTCTGATTAGCACGGTTGGTTACGTAGGGTGCGAAAGAAATTCAACATAGAACATATATTGGCCAAACGCCCAAATGCAGTGCACTCCTGGACAGGAGTATTGAGACTCGCTGCGACTTGGCATTAGACAAATATCACTTTTATTGCATTTGCAATGGCGTACACACACACACACCGTATTCTCTACCCGACAGCCAATTGATTCAGATGTCACGTGATCAAACGGCGTTACAGGAGCGTGACGAGCCCGGGGGCCAGGGGGTGCCTTGACCCCCCTCCCCCCGATGGCCAAAGCTTCGAGTTGGGGCCCCTCTCGACAACCACCATGAGATTTTTGTTTTCAACAATATTGGGGGCCCCACCTAACCGATTCCCGCACACCCCCAGAGCTTGATGATGTCGTTGACTGATGTCGTTGACTACGCGCACCCGTGGGTGTTGCTGGAGAGAAATCCACAGCGCTCAACGATTGGATTACGGACATTTTTTCTGCGACACTTCTTACAACCAGCATCATCGGGCAGTTGGTAGAGCTGAAGATAAAAAAATCTCCTCCAGTCTTGGGAACTTAAATAGGCGCTGTGGGTGTCATCAACGCACGCCCATTGATGACGTCTGTTTAAAGAGGCGCTCACATCGGACACCGCTGGACCGCAGAACAGTGGGCCACTGATTTAACCAGGTAAGCCGAATTAAATGTTGTCGTGGAAGGCCTGAGAAACCATGGGATGTATATTTTTACAAGCGAATTGTCGGTAATGGGGGAAATATATATTCATATAATCTATGACACTGGAACACAGCCACTGTCCGGTTCTAAAATTAAGCAGGTAAGCTGAATGAAATGTTGGCCAAGGCCTGAGCAATCATGGGATGTATATTTTTACAATTGATTTGGCGATAATCGGAAGAAAGAATATATATGACACTGGGAACAGCCGCCTACCCTGTTCTATAAGCCAAATGGACGAGGCTTTAACGTCCCCTTTCCAGCAGCCACACTGCACGTCGAGACACGCACAAGTAGAGCCGTCTTGTCGATCTGCAGCAGGCCACTGCTGGATGAGGGCCTCTCCTCACTCCTGGCTGTGGTTGTTTGATGATCTGACGAGATCGGGTGCAATGCGGGTGATTTGGGTCTTTATACGTCGATCGTTGTGGAATTTACTAAAAAAAAACATTGATTGTAGGGCGGGCAAGCAGGCAAGCTGGCCTGGGCCACGTGTCCTGTCCACGTGCTGTGCCATCGTCCCAGGTGTGTGGCAGCGGTAGTTTGGAAATGATCGCAGACACGCGCAGACAATGCCATCGAATACTTAACCACAGAGACACAGCGGCCAGTAACGTAACTCGCGATGAAATGGGCAGACGCAGAGATCCAATTAACGCCGTGATCGAGACGAACAGACGGACATGCCAACAATTACTAATTAGAGACACGCAGAGCACACAGCTCCACCCTCTTAGTAAATTGCCTCATTCGGGTGCCCTCCCCTCACTCCCCCACCGTGGTTCGTCATTGAACCTGAACCTCACGCGTCTGCGGCTCTGTGAGTCGAGGCCTGCGTGGGGGTGGGGGGGGGGCGACAAGACACCACGACGCCAGTGGCCATTCCACATTTCCATGACGGCACCAAGTCCATTCAGAGTGGCGTATCACTTTGAGATAGCACACACAAACACAGTCAACCATGGTCAATCCACTGCTGGATGAACGGCCCACGCATTTGTTTGTTCGGTGTGTCGCGAAGAACGAGCAAGCTCGAACGCGTGCCGTGGCAAATCAAAATGGGTTTTAGATGGGTAACAAAAGGCTATCCTGCCACTCAACCAGCCGAGTTAATTATTGGTGGCGGTTAGATACGATTATTGTACTCGACTGGACCATCACACCTTTGCCCTGCCCTTTGGTCATCACCAGTGAGTGAAAACACTCATCGCACAGACATGAGTTGAAATTGAATTGTCAGTGTCGGTTGTATTCGTTGAATGGGGGCCTCAAAAGCCCCCTGTGGACACCTGAAGACAGCCGCGCTTCATCGCAAGGCCACTGGTGGCCCCTGGTGGCCTTTAGTGCGGCCCCTGATACACAGAGTGAAACCACCCTCCATCATCATCAGCTGCTGTCAAACCACCCGATGGTTTCAAATGCGTGGCGGCCCTCACGCTGATGTTTATCAGCGAAAGTTCCCCACCCCCCCTCTCTGAAAATGAGTGAAGAACACTGCCTTGGGACTGGTTGATGAACAGGTCCAGGGCCTCCGAGGATGTTCTGGGAATGGCTGGTGCTTGCCCTGGCTGTACCCGAAGCTCATTGTTAATGGTGCCAGGCCAGAGCTGGCTTATCCTGGGGCTGTGTTGCTCTCTCTTCTTTCCCATATTTCCTGGTTCTGACAGCCCCCCCAACTCCACCTCACACCTATGTAGAACTTTTTTCCCACCGTACGTAGCCAACCGTGCTAATCGGAGGTGCGGGGCAAGAACAAACGAACATTAATGCAGCGCGGTACTTGATATCATTTCAGATTAAAAGCATCAAAATAATACACTTTAGAAGCTTACTTTATTTTTCATTGTCGTACTCCGTAACAAGTTTTTTCTCCATTATTACGAAAGACGTGGGCTTCAAAATAAGCCATTTCATTTAACATTCAGCTCCCGAGTACAGCCAAGCCCTCGTTTTCATTCACGATACATGAAAAAACCCAGCATTTTATGCATCAACAGTTTAGAATCGTCTTGGAATGTAAATTAAAATAAAGACTACCAAACATGCCTTTGGAGATACTGCCACCCACACAACCCCAGCTCAACAAAACAACATTCTACAAAATCAAACTCTCGCTCTTTCAATGCCAACAACCGCAAAGCGACATGTAAAACATGTTTACATTTAAATGGCCCACTAACCTGTCCCTTCGCTACAATAAGAAATGGACGTGATGGAGGAAAGTAAAACAATCCCACAACTTAAGAGTTAAAACATCGATTTTCAAATGAAACACGTGCATTTTCAACATCACCTAAGTTGGTCTCTACGAGTCTGGCAACCAAGTGGAAGACCCCCAAATGGTGGGATACTTTTCGGGCAGACCTTAGAGGTCTGCGTTTTGTTTGTTGTCCTTCCACGGCACCTCCGATTATGGCGCGAAAGAAGTTCAACATACACGTCACGTGTCTGCTGGTGCAGCAGCTACGGGGTCTGGTTGAGGGTAGAAGGCACTGGCGCGATGCTGTGAACGTTGAACTACTTTCGCACCGTACGTAGCCAACCGGGCTAATCGGAGGTGCAGTGGTGGCATCATTAACGGCTTTGGCAATGATGCTGATTTTTGACCTTGTATAGAGGAATGTATTTTCAACATGAACTCTTAATGGAAAGCAGCAACATGGGCTTTCTAGTGGATTATGCCATTGATTATAATGTGGTGCTCGTGAAATCCTAGCTTATTATGTGGACTAAGGCCAACTCCTGTAAAAACTAAGAGGTATAAAGGTTCAGCATGAACTAACTTTAAAGCCATCACATTCAGCTCATTGCAAACCCCGAGAGCCTTAAGAGTTAGTTCGATTACTCGGTAAACATCAGTCTGATAATATCACCATTCTCAAACGCATGAATGCCTCCTATAATGCGTATTACTCCGAGTACTGGACATTTGTGAAAAATAGCTTCATAGCTCATCGGATTCCTCCAGTATATTTCAATATTCAGTGGGACCGAGATCAATGCCACCAAATCTGGACAATGCCCACCTGCCATCTCCTAAGAACTGGCACTGCACGATCAGCATCGAACCAACCCCAATCGATATTTTTCACTCGATTTGTGGCTCTATCGCTCGTGACAGGGGAGGGGGGGCTCTCAAGCCATGTCTCGAGAGCTCCCCTTCTGGTCGAAGTCCTTCCGCCAGCAGTGTCGCAAAGCAAGATATTGCAGGGCTGCGCCTTTACCGCTGGTGTATAAATAGTTAATGAAAATGCAGCCAAATAAGGTATTTAATCCCCTTCATGTTAACATAAAAAAACTGTTCTTTGAACTCTTTCCACTGCCAAGAGTTACAGTATAAGTATACATCTACGAGCTGATTAATGAACCAATTTCAAACTCGGCATTGTACTTCACATCAATTGCAATGTTTTTTTGCATACATCTATGCATAAAAAGTTGTGCACACAATATAACTCAACTCGCGTATTATTTTGTTTCAAACTTGTTTCTGGACATTAGCAACTACAATCGCAAAGTACAGGAAATGTCTCATGTCAACAGCAGTGGAGCAATATCTTGAAAACAATGCACTTTGGGACCGGTTATTCAGGATGCATTCAATCAATGGATTATAATTATAGGACAACCTAAAACTAGTGTACAGTAATTCATATTCTGGCAGATACATCAATATCTGTAAGAAGATAATTAAAGTTTTACTTCTTATTTGTAGTTGCCGACTTGCATGCAATAAGCTCTTGTGACTTTATAATGCTAGTAATGTTCCATTGCATCAACGGTAAAGGTGCAGCCCTGCAATTGCTTCCTCATGCCACTGCTGGCGGAAGGCTCTCCAATGGAAGGAGCTCTGGAGGGCCTCTCTGCACGACGTTTGAACTGCGTTGTCAGCAAATGTGCTCAGGCTTTCAGCTGGACAATCTACAGAAATGCAGCAAGCCTCGCCAATTCTTGTCCAGGTAGTTTGAGGTTTTAGGAATCCGTTATTGTAACCACAGACAGCCTTAAGGTCAAATGCATAAACATAGGGGTTGCAGTGATATCATGTTTCATGATATGACAATTACCGCGATATCAGCTTTCAGAAATTTGTATTTCACGTAAAATGTTTGCCTTTTCAAATAAAGATTACTTACAAGTGTTTTAAACTGCAGTTCACTTAACAGTTTTCTAATCATTGAAACTTTACAATCTGTGTTCAATACACGCATACCATCAGTTACACGAACAATAATATAATAAAAATTAACTGGGCAAATGCTGACGGCATACAATTAGCACGCCATTTATCACTCCGGAAAAAAATGGTAAAGCGCCAATTAAATGTTCAGTAGTATCGCCACATCGCAGCAACCCAAATGAATGCTTTGGGTAACGCACCATTGTTCTATGAATCATTCACATGAGTAGTGATGTCAATGATTCGTAGAAGATGGCACATGCTTCCCGACAAAGTGCACTTTTTTCAGTAACATCGCCCTGAATTTACATCAGGTAGATCAAGATACGGAACCAAGGTAAGCATTTTGCAAAGCAACGTAAACTCATTTAAGGGTTTCTCTATTTTAGGGTATCTTCTTATTTCGCGCAGTGGTTGCATGCAGGAGGCTTGGAAGCCCCGCTAGTGATCTAGAACGCTCAGATTTCCAGAGATAATTTTGTTTTCGAGTATGGAACCAGACGGGATGGCAATCTTGTCTCCGTGGTTTGCGATGATGATCACCGTACCCTGCACATAAATACACAGGTTAAAAAATTGGTTGTTTCAGCACTAATATTAAATCGTTTGTACATTTGGTATCCGCACCATTCTCACAGCGCTAGGCTACCACGAAGGCACTCTGTTTCATGGAGGAATAAAGCGTGCAGTAGTTTCACAGAGGGTGGCGATGTTGCTGTGTAGTTTTAACCAATTGGATACGCTACCAGAACTGTTTACATTTGTACGTATGTACGTTGTATGTGCGTTAAGCTTCTTTCGCGCAGCACGTAACCAACCATGCCAAATCGGAGGTACGCTTGTTAAATTTGGACAAAAAAGCGGGCACACATGGCAAACTTTTTTTCAAAAAATGTTATGGCCCCTCCAACGTTGTTGGCTAATGCACCCGCGGTGTTCACCAAGGCTAAACGCTAGTCTCTCCTACGTGTGCAAACACCTACACGCAACAACACAAGCACGGGTAACTTTTTTTTTTTTACACATGACCTACGCATCTTTCACATGAATAGAAGCCGTTTAGCCTTCAAGGTATTTTACAATTTCTCTGCGGACAGCCATTAAAACCATGACACATGAAGATAATTAAAAAAACTGTCACTGGTTAAAGTGTTGTAATCGTATGGAAAATTACGATCACCACTCCCCCTAGCGGGCAATTGAAAGAGCAACTCCAACATCCGTCAAGACGTCTCATGACTCCCCGAGGCTGTGTGACCTGTAGACCAAGCGCTGTTCCTCAAATACAGTTTTTAACAAACTGCGTTTTCTTTGGTTAGACAAAACCCCATCACCCTACGCCACTGCCATCACAGTTGCTCACGGTTAAATGCTTTGCCGATTACGACTGTCGTAGCCTTCAGACTAAAAAAACTCAACTAAAAACGATTTATATTTTAGCAGGTAAAGCCCACTGAGCTATGTAGCTTTTTTTTCAGAAGCGACCTGGCCACAAATGATACCTCAACGAAGTGGCTTATCACGTGGAAATTATAGCGGCCAAATACTCTAAGCGCATGTTCATTCTAAACGTGGAGGGAAAAACTGGAGGACCCGGATAAAAATCCACGCAACCAACGGGAGAGAGATACGCAAACTCCAAATACACAGGTGTCAGGGAGGGGATCAAGCCCATGCTTCCTGCACACCAGGCGAGGTAGTTAACATCCTGCGACCGTGGCACCCGGAAAAAGCACCGCCGAGTAACTACCGACGTTGACCAGGAAGAATGAAGTCGCCGAGAAAAAGAGGGGTTACCTTGAGCACAACGTTCTTGCCAAAGGTCACGTTCCCAGATACGGTGAGGTGGTCGAGCTCCAGGATGTCGGGGATGCTGGCGAACCTCTTGAGGAAGTCCTGCACCTGATGAGCGAATCCCAGAGACACGCAGTGACACCCCCCTCCAACGTCCCCCTCCTCCCTCGACATAAAATATACGACCACGTAACGCCCTCCTCTCAAATGCTTCAAGAGTCCGCACCAGTTTTCCCTGACCACACATCATTAAACTTCACATAAGTTACTCATAGGGGATATTCTATTTATATACGTCTGCACAATACACAATATATCCACGTCAGTTTAACCCAAAAAGTTGATTATGAATATATCCACGTGTACAATTTTTTTCCCCGAATGCCGTTTAAAACACCCCCCCCCCCCGCCCCCCCCCCCCCACCGCCGCCGACCTTTGTGAACTCGTCCCCGAGCTTGACGAGCGGGACGGTGGGGAACTCGCGGCGCTCGCTGAGCCGCACGGCGCCCCCGCGCAGCGTGTACAGGTTGGACTGCACGAGCAGCAGGTCGGCGGTCTTCTTGACGGGCAGGAAGCGCGAGCGAGGCACGCTGATGCCCAGCGCGTTGTCGAAGCACTTCATCGCCGCGCCCACGGCGCGCTCCAGCTGGATGACGCTCAGCCCGTTGCTCAGCATCTGCAGGGGCCGGCACCGTTTCCCGTGGGCAGGGAGGAAAGGAGGTGCCGCTGAGTGACGATGAATGTGCCAGTGCAGGGATTTCTCCCTCCCCACGGTGGATTCCGCCCTTGCTGTGCTTATTTTTAGTTTGCACGCAATGGAGACCCTTTCTGTAAGCATGTACGTTTGTTGAACTACTTTCGCCACCGTACGTAGCAAACCGTGCTAATCCCTAATGGTACATGACTAGACCCACCAGTTGTGAATTATAGCTCCGTCCAAATAGCCGAGTGATATAAGAATGGTGCCCGGTTGTAATTGTCTCACGAGCTGCCAGATGACCCACGAGGTGACTGTACAGCATCGGTTTTAATCTATTTCTGTGCAGCGTTGAGCGTTAAACATTTCTCGTAAGTGCGACCTCCTGTTTTTTCCGGTTTTGTCACCGACATGCTAAACATACACGAATTTAATTAACCAAACATTCCAACTGAGGACTGTACCCGAAAAAAAAAAGTCTGTGCATGGCCAGGGATTAAAGTTAAGGATCCGTAGCACTGCGAGTATTCAGCTGCACCGCTGCACGTGACTGGACGACAGCACATTTGTCCCCCTTGTTACACAGATTCACAGTAAGAGCCCCGCGGCCAGCCTGGTTAATACTGCGGATGCATTAAGCATAGATGTGCACACCGTGCACTTCACAGCAGATGTTACATCATGGTCCAAATTCGCCGAATTTGAAAAAAGACCTATCTCTCTATGCCCCTTGCTGCAAAACCACTGCAGCTCTTTCACAGATGTCGAGTAGGGGGGCAGCGGCGGGGGGGGCGGTACTGTGAAACCCAGTGCCTTCGTGCTAGCCTTGCCGCTATTAGAATGGCACGGATACCAAGTACACGTCGGTCGAGGTATTCCGCTGTTATCCGTTGGGATGCGCCGCGTTACCCTCTGGTTGGCGATGACCTCCATATCGATGCGGCCGCTCTCCTGCAGGCGCTTGCACGCCCCCAGCGAGATCCACAGGTTGTTGGTGTTGAAGATCTTAAACTTGGAGACCGATCGGAATTCGTCGATGTTGGCCGAGGGCACCTGAGCGATCTCCAGCAGCCGGAGTTTGTCCTCGTAGTGAATGAGCGTCCCACCCTGAGCACGCGTGCAAGGAAAAAAGGAGTTGAGAAGTTTTAGCCTGGAAGGAATCCTCAGGGTCAAACTAGTGTACGTGCTTTAATGACAAAGCGTTTCCCCCGAGTCTCTTTTCGTACGGTTGGCATTGATGACGATCGCCTGTGTTGTGATCGAAACGTCGTGGTTTTATTTTATTTTTATTCATTTGAACCTATCTACGTGACTTTACCGAAAGACCCAAAGAATATTGATCGGCAACTTTATCCGTCGAGGTCGAGGCGAGCGAGACAGTGGACGGTTTGAAGCGGCAGTGACATGCCAGACAACGAGCGGAGCGCGCAGTGTAAGTGCGGCTAAGGCAGGTGGTGCCGCCCCCCACCCCCCGCCCCACCAGCGTCTCACCCTCCGCCAGAGGTCGCAATCAGATACCCGTACCCTACCCGATACCCGGCTACCCGTACCCGACTGGGTACGGGTACGGGTACCCGTTTGCGACCCTGGTGCAGCCGGGTACGGGTACGGGTAAGAAATCAAAACCCGTTTGCGACCTCTGCCCTCCGCCCCATCCCCCACCACCCCATCTCGCTTCTCACCTCCATGTCGGCCCGCGTCTTGTCCGTCACCTCCATGACGAACTCGCAGCGTGGGCGGCCGGCCAGCGGCTCGAGCAGATGGTGCAGGATGTGCAGGTCCACGCTGGCGCCCAGGTTGTCCATGTTGGAGATGAACATGACCTCCTTGCCCTGCTGCAGGAAGCCGTCCAGCAGGCCCGAGCGGTGGAAGCTCTCGTAGAAGTCGCCGTGACCCGGCAGGTACCAGCCGTCGTGGTGTGCCTGCAGCTGCTCCTCGTCGCTGTCGGCCGACGCGGCCGGGAGCAGCGTCTCCTTGTGGACGCGCGGGTAGCTGAGTGTGGCGCGCGGGTAGCGCGCGGTGGCGGCAGAAGAAACGGTCTTATTGACTAAAACAGAACTGTATGTTAACTCTGAATAACCCAAGCAATAGTAGGTACTGCATATTATCAGATTAACATGATCCACTGTAAGTTTATCAACTGTGAATAATCTAGATTTGAAGTTTTGAACTGTGAATAACCCAACCAATAATAGCTACTACTGCATATTCTTAGATTAACATGATGCATTGTAATTGAAATGACCACAGTAACCGCCCCTCTGGTCTTGGCGCCTGATAGGCGAACAGTGATGACATCACCTTTACTCTCCTCTATTTCAGACCGAAACACGAATAATTCTTCACAATTCTGGCTAATCGCCTGATTAAGCTGTTTTAAATCGCCAGAGAAACGTCGTACTTGAATTGTAAATGTTGTGGGTTTCCTCTCCAACACACCGGTGTGCTGACGTAGTAACTAATTGTCACCTTTTGTTTACGTGGCAAACCTTACTAATTGGCTGTGTCGGGTGGTGGAGCGTTTAACGACATATTTACGCGATCTAATGCAAAAAACCTCTAGACACCTATTGCAAAGCGTCAAGTCTGCATTAATCACATTCTGTTAAGTTTCATATAATACCAATAACAGCCTTTTGCCATTCCATTCGATTTTTTGGCCAGACCCCACAGGTCAGTGCCGGTTGGTGAAGGCAAGGAGCATAGATGTCGATGCGAGTACAGTACAACAATTGATTTTTCCACACTGTCCTCTGCTGACCACAATCATAAAACCCTCATCCAGGCTCAATCTTGCAAAATCCGGCAAGACCGGGCACATTCCATGCAATTTGGAAAATGGGCGTTTGGTGAGGTAGGGTTCCTTAATTGCAGACACGAGTGGCACGTACGCCTGGCGCCGTGCGCGTTTCCTGAACGGCGTGAAGTGTTCCTCGCGCGGCAAATCGTGTTAAAGTGGGAGTGCTTTCAGTGCGAGCCAAATGCGGTCACACTCGCAGCTGATGGTGCTGCGGTTCCCGAAATGAGGCATTTACAGATGCATATTCTTAGTTCTTTCGGTAAATCTTCTTGGTTCTTTCGGTAAAGTCACGTGACTTTACCGAAAGAACCAAGAAGATGAATCCCTGCAGTCACGAAAGCTTTAAATCGAAATCTTTCGGTAAAGTCACGTAGGTAAAAAATGAAATCAAAATTAATAAAATAAAAATCACGACGTTTCGGAGGCTGTGACGGTCCCACCTGATGACGGAGACTTGTGTTGCCTCCGAAACGTCGTGATTTTTATTTTATTAATTTTGATCTCATTTTTTACCTGCGTGACTTTACCGAAAGAACTAAGAATATGAATCCTTGCAGTCACGAAAGCTTCAAATCTAGAATTTACAAATGCCTCCCTTCAATTGGAAAGTTACAGTCATGGTCACGGTACATTCTCTATCCTATACGCCGTATGAAACTTAGTCCACGTGACCCCTGAAGCTTACTAGGGATGCTACATTCACCACAATGTAAAAACTAAATTGATTCTTGGATCGAATTACGACCACCCCCAAGTTGTGAAATATCTTTGAAACGCAATGGAGCCGACTCGTTACACACCTCGTCACAATTCAAATATCGCTCAAAATAATTTAAAACCGCTTGTCAATCCACTGCTGGATGAAGGCCTCTCCAACCCACGTTGGTTATGAGGGTCGTTCAACAACTATTGCTGGTCATTGCGAGTTGGCGAGGGAGGTGGGGGGCTCCGGACCAGTTGAGGTATAACTCGCCATCGGTTGCTAGCCGTGGACGAGAGTCGATCTCAGGTCGCCGAATTCGGAGCAAGGCGCGCCAGCCACTTGTGCCACCACGCCACCCCTTACTCCCAATTACTCAAGTGTAATTCCATACCATTGGTACCTTATTTGCCAGTAAAAAAATATGATAATTGTTTTTTTACCCTTTAATCTGGCAACAAAACGGACACCTTTTTTACGAGGAGTCATGTTTGCATAGACCACAATACCTGCAGTCATAATGCAAACAAAAAATATAACTCTGATAATGTATGCACTGTCCTTGAAGTTGATTGGTCCACACCCGAGACAGCTTTCCTTAGAGCCTAGTCTCACATGGGTTGGACCAGATGACACCAAAAGGCGCACAACTCAAAGACATTCCATAATCGGGTTGACATTTTCAATAATTTCCACTGACAATGGCTCTGGTGTGCGACCATGCTGTTGGTGGTATTGCCCTCCCGCACGCAATCTTGCCCATACATCAATAGCAAAATGTGGTCCCTTACAAAGTCAGTATAGCTTTGCATAGAGGCATAACGCCACTTAATGTCCAGCAGTGGACTGACAATGGCTGATGATACCGATGCTTGGAAGTTATGAGTAAATATGACAATTCTAAATGATGATGTCACCCTGCTGCTGCTCTATTTAAGACCGGGAGCAAGAGCAGAGCCTCGCCATTCTGGCGAATTGCCCGATGATGCTGGATGCAATTACCAGCGAAACGTCGTACTCAAAAATTTTAAATGTTGTGGTTTCACGCTTCAACACACCGGTGGGCTAAAGTAGTGAACTATTTGTCTTTTGTCAACGTGACACTTTTTTGCTGATTGGCCGTGTCGGGTGGTGGAGGGTTACGACACATTCATAAATAACGCGATCTAACCCAAAAACGTTGATTATGGCCTTGTGAAAACCTCACCGGCTCTGCATGAAAGTCTTTATCTTGACCCTCCGGTGGCTGTACTTCTGCAGGATTTTCAATATCTCTTCATTGGTCAGGAAGGAGTTCATGAGCACGAGCGGAATATCGCAGTCGTAGGCCTCGTTCAAATGCTGCTCAGAAGAGAATTTAGCGATTAAGCAGGGCATATTCATTGTACTGCAAACTGCTCAATCGCAGGTTAAAGTATCCAACTTCCATACACTCAAGTGTAACTCTAACACTTGTTAAGAGCCCATATCTAAAGGCTCTGCGTGAAGCTCCGTATTCTCTAGTGACCAATTCAATCTATTCCACATCGATCTCAATATCCATTTCCATCTGCTGCATGTTAATATTGCATTGCGCGCTTTCAGATGCGCTTCTGCAGCCATCTGGTATGCAATTCCTCATGATATTAGGAAGCCACTGGAGCTATGCACTTTTAAATCTAAATTGAAAACTAATTTCTTTAGAACTGCTTTTAGTGTTTGGTTTCCTGTCCTTCCCCCGCACCTCCGATTAGCGAGGTTGGCTACATACGGAGCGAAAGAAGTTCAACATACATAATATCAACATCCAAGTGACTCTACCCAACATTAGCCTACTCCATCTACTCCGCATCGATAGCAAGTCTTTGTTGATCTCTGCAATAATAATAATTCAGGTTAGGTATCTAGCAAAGCCACACTTAAGCCTCCTTTTCAGTAGTGTCCTACATTTGCATGGCAACCGTGGTTTCAAACAACAACAATAATCACTGCCCCGGCATTCACCTCTATCTGCTCGATGGCCAGGTCGAGGAATGTGCTCTCGTCGCGGACGCCCAAGAGGCTGTGCGGGCCCTGGAAGCCCATGTGCGAGCCCGAAGCGCCGTTGAGCTTCACGACCACCAGCCGGTTGAGCAGCGCTGCGACGTCGGAGGGCAGCGCTCGGGCGCGCAGATCCTCGTACGGCTCCACCTGCCGGCAGCGTTGCGTTACGATGGATTTTTGGACGGGAACGTGGAGAAGTTGCGCGATGCAAAAGATCCCCGTGGCACGTTTTTTGCGAGCTGTTCCATGAAAGCTGTGGCGGAGAGATTAGCCCCCTACGCTGCGAACCTGGTGTGACCCGAGTGTGATTTCTGGCCACAGCTCAGGTCAGTGTCGAGTGATGCGAACTGGTCTTGGGCGCCCACTCCATCACCAACCCTATTGACCGGCACGGTGAGGTATGGTCAAACAATTCCCGACTGACTGATAAAGCTGCTCCCCACTGGGGATGTAATTATTTTCGTGGCCGAATTCGACATCAACGCACGACAACGTTTCGCTCAAACCACCGTTGAGCTTCATCGTGAAGTGAACTTTTGTGGCCTCGCCAAAAAACAAATTTAGATGCTATGTATACATGTATGTTGAACTTCTTTCGCACCATACATAGCCAACCGTGCTAATCGGAGGTGTGGGAGAAAGACTTGTGTTTTGATAATATTCATCTCGAGTCCAACTCTGAAAACTTTCTCATAAGGAACTTCAGGATTTTGTTTTTATCATGTATTGCTATTGGTAGTTATAATTCATGTGCCATCTGCAAATCTGAGGTGGCGAATACTTTCATGAAGCGTCCTACAAAAAGACACGAGAACACACTAAGGCCGAGCAATTATCAACTTGGCTTTAATCACGCTCAGAACCTCAAGATAGCCTAATCGGATATGAGAGCTTAACCCCCTTAATAAGATTACTGCCAAGATGACAAGACGTTTTCTAACTAATCCAATGGACTACGCAATCGTCCCAGCCCGAGCAAGCTGTCTGTACTCGGGAGAACACCACACAGCTGAGCACACATTTCTAACATTTACAGTAGAGCCATGACGTAATTACATGCAAAACATGAAAACAAGATAAGGTCCAAAATACTAAAGTATAGTCAAATTGTGTTGAGCCATTCAGAGGTCTCTGAGTCAGCAAAGCAATGCACATTCTGGGATTGCATCACACACCCACCTTGAATGTATCCAGAATGGTTCAACGCTTCACCCGGCGAGAATGTCTTCATTTACGTGACGTATCCATCACACTTCCTTAGCTACAGCAGATTCTCTCTCGTGAGCAATTCTGTTTTCGAGTCTTACTATTAAACACTCAATATTACATTAAATATGTTAAAGAATGATATATATGTGGGTTGAGCAGTGACACCGTGGTCACCACAACGCACTGTGACCCTGGTGACATGAGTTTGATTCCGGGCCAATGCTACCATCAGGGCTCAGTGATGTCAGCACAGGTCCTGGACCCCCTCTTCACCAACCTACATTGGCCAGTTTGTTGAAATATGGTTAAAAAAACACCATAACTGAAAGGCATGGGGAGGCCTGGGCTGAAAGTTTAATGACAAATTAATTCAATAGATTTGTGAACAGAATAAGTTATGGCTTAAATGTTACACAATAATTTTGTTTTATTGCCCGTATTCATTAAATTGCACCCTAACCCCATCCATCAACCTCATTGTGGCCAACAGCATTTTGATGAGAGGCGAAAATCTATTTTTAAGCCTCTACGTCTGTTAGAGGATGGGGGGACCTTCCCTATCTTCTCACCGGCACTGTTTATTCAACTGCAGTGTCCTCAAAATACCGGGTTCATTCAGGGGTGCCCCATAGAGAGATATATTCTTAACACAACCCTATTTCAACGTAGCCTATTGACAGATTTTTATATTCGTTTTTATGACTGTACAAATAAAAAAGTTATATAAAAGGTAAAACAAACACCACTGAAAACATTGTATATCACAGGCCAATTCTGGAATATACAGTCTGTATGGATGTTGAACTTCTTTCGCAACGTACGTAGCCAACCATGTGAATCGGAGGTGCGGGGGAAGGAAAACAAACTAAACACAATAGATAGCGTACAGTACTACAATAGGCCTACCCGCTGCATGAAAAGCCTGCCCAGCACGGAGACACCGCTAACAAGTCAGCATTTCTTTGTACGCTGTTCAATTTTGAAGCTTTGTAAGTTGAACTTTCTTTCGCACTGTATGTAGCCAACTGTGCTAAATCGGACGTGAGAGTGTGATTTTCCATTTCAACTGCTTACATTTTTTTAGGGCTGCGAAAAAGCCCCTATTACTTGCAGGACACAAATAACCGCACGCCTCACATTGTCCACATTTGGCGATCGCACAAAACACGACAAGTCCGGGCTGCACCTGCTTGAGACGCGATTACATTTGGACACTCCGTATGTATACATCCGAATTATATTATATTGTGCTGGCTTCTGCTGAACATCGAATTTGACAGAAACAGAGCAGCCACAAGTGATTATCACATTTCCCATACATTACTCATTTAGTAACGGACCCTTACTCGGCGTAGGAACCAGCGTATCCTGTTGCGTGTTCATACATGTAGATATCCTTGTTAAAACTCGATTTACAGCTTTAGTGATTACTTCTGCCCTTTAAGAGCCACGGCAATTGTTACGAGAGTATATTTAGCAGCTGTGTACACGAGAGAAGCAGGATTTGTTCTCTCTTGATAAATACACCATGCCATTCGCAGCACTGGATAATACACGTTTAACACGCAGTAG
Source organism: Entosphenus tridentatus (assembly GCA_014621495.2). Classification (NCBI taxonomy): domain Eukaryota; kingdom Metazoa; phylum Chordata; class Hyperoartia; order Petromyzontiformes; family Petromyzontidae; genus Entosphenus; species Entosphenus tridentatus. The sequence continues at coordinate 1,773,009 of CM025618.2, forward strand.
GCTCTCACGACCAAAATTATCCATAAGAAGTTTTTGAGTTAATAAATAAGATTTTTCACGTAAGCAAAACATGCCAACACACCAGTGTTCCGTATTTGTAATGAATTGGCGTGTTCTGCTTACGTGACAAAGCTTACTAATTGGCTGTGTCGGGTGGTGGCGGGTTTAACGGCACATTTATATTCAATCAAACCTGAAAAATACCTATTATGGACTGGATAATATAAATTTACTATGTTAAAAGATTAATGGCGGGGGGGGGGGTACGGTCTGCTTTAAACAACGAGACTGAGGGCTTCGGTTTAAATCCTGCACCCCAATTGCAAGCAGCAGGTTGACGGTCACAGATCCTGCCACAAATGGCTGGATATAAAAAAAAAGTCCTAGAAAACTTTACTTTGCATTCTGGTTTTGTCTTCCAAATGCTCATTCGGCAGTTAGGCACGGTCCACAGCATCCACCGCTCTACTATGGCAGTCACAAGAGTGAAAGGCAAAGGTGCATACCTGCAATTGCTTGCTCATGCCCAGGGCTGGGCGGGAAGGGCCTCCAATAGAGGGAGCTCTAGAGAGGCCCTCTCGAGGGAATTTTACCTCTTCCATGCTGGCCAGTCGTCTCTTTTTCACAGGTGTCCAGTAGTAAACGAGGCACATCACATCATATCACCCCGTGGCTTACCGCTCCTTCTGGAAGCTTCTGAATCTTCTCCCAGTCGAGGGAGGGGCGGTTCTCCAGGAACTTCTGAAAGACCATCTTAAAGTCCTCCATGTCACGCTGCATGGCCTAAAGATGAATATAAAGTCACAAACATGTGACATTGCTTGTTAAAAACTGGATGAGATCATTTAATCTCTTAGGACAGTGCTTGCTGCAGAGAGCAGAGTAATATTATTTAAGCATTGCAGACAGTGTGCGAGTTCGGGCATGGCGAATTATGGAAATAGACAAGGGTAGACATTGTATAAGCTGGTAACTTTAATTCAGCCATTGAGTTTACCTGTGCATTCTCTCTCCCCCCCTCTCTCTCTGCCCCCCTCTCTCTCTGTTTAAGGCCTCGACACAGAGGCGTTGTTTCTCTGTGTGCCTATGTGTGTGTCTCTCTCTGCGTGTCTCTGTGTTGTCTCTCTCTGCTTAGGTGCCTGTCTATGTGTCTCTGTGTCTGTGTTTTGTCTCTCTCGCAAATTTAGCAATCTTTGGAAGAACGTAATCAACCAGGTAGGGTGTTGACTGTTATGTTAGCCGACTCACTGTGTTGTATTGCATTATATTTCTAAGTTTACTAGGTTTGTTTTCTCTTTCATTTGTACCTGATGATGGTTGCTTGTGTTGCAATCAAAACGTCGTATGCTACTATTTAATTTATTTTTCTTTCTACGTGACTTTACCGAAAGAACCAAAGAGTAATCTGAACATGTACTGATGTTGTCTTGAACTAACTTGTGATGTTAGTTATAAAAATATGTGAAAATGACATGTGCTGCCTGTCAAAAAATAGAAGAGCAGTGGGTGTCGCGACTGAAGCTTTGAGGTACAATTATTATTTTCATGAGCAAATAAACGATAGTGACAATCTGAGAATATTCAGCATTCCTTAGTACTTTCTTATTTGGAATGCAACGAGGTATCAATGTATTTACTGTACTTACATCAATACAACATGTACAATTTGGAACGATATAGCATCTAAATGCGAGCACATCCCACGACGTCATCTAGAATAAGTCAGCGTGTGCTTTATTGGCATTTCTGAAAAGGGAAGTATATATAAACATACAGTATATGTTTATGGTAAGGTGCAGTTGAAAATTCTGCATCGAAAAAAAGATGGCAGCAGAAAGAGGAGCATAGGAAGCTCGTAGCCAAGGAGCCAGAGGGGGGGAATTCCATTTGATGGATTGGGGGCAACACGTGACACACATCGCTCGCTCGAGAGCACGAGTGGCCAAGTGCTGCTCCCTCTACTGTGTGGGCCATAGGTAACTTGGAAGGGACCTCAGAGGTAGCTCTTTGACATCTGCTTTCGTGGACCAATCTCGAGCACGGAAATTCTGATCAGATCCCTCGTCTCAGGACGTGATGCCGAGAGCACAATTGTGAATAAACTTTGGGGAAGGTGGGGGAGGGGGGTGAAATAAAAAAGTATACACATGGCTGAAGACAGCAGATGTTGTCTATAGATGCAGACGGCATGTGTGAGCTTTGGGGAGCAGGTCCCTAGCTGGCCGGCACCGTCCCTCACCTCTCTCTCCTGCGGCGGAGACACCTGCACGAGCGCACGCAGTTCGGTGTCCATGGCAGCCTCCAGGTCGCGCTGCCGCTCAACCCCCATCTCGTCTCCCATGGTGTCGAGCGCGGTTCGGTGCGGAAACGGCAAACGTCGGGCAGCAGCTTTGAGACCTGGCAATGAACGGGAAGGGGGGTTACTGCAAGATAAAATGTTTTTTGTGCGTATCTTTATTGGTTTTCTGTAGGACAATAGGGAGAAAGCTATTCGTGTGTTACCGTTCACGCCAGGCTGTTTGCTTTTACGGGCAGCCCCTGACTGAAACCCATTTGGAAGTTGAACGGTTCCATGAGTCGGTACACAATAATGTACTGTATTTAAATGCACATACGGTCAGCGTTACAAAAATGTCTTATGATTCAACAAAAGGGAAGCAATCTTTTTACTCATAAATAAGAAGACACTATACATTTGTACGTTTGCCGAACCAAATAGTTCCGCGGTTCGGTTCGCAAGTGTGAGGTCACGTTTGCAAGCCGGATGGTTAAACATAAATATCTTATGGATGCTCGTTCTTAAGTGCGGATGTCCATAAGTCGGGCATTCGTAAGTCAGGGACTGCCGGTAGGCTGCTTCCGAGGGGCTACATGATGGCCAGAGTGCAGTGATAATTTTCTGGCCCTGTACTTTAAAGTCACTCACGGCGATGGTGACCACTTTCGCCAAACCTGTGTCGGCATGGTGAAGTATGCTCGAAACACCGTACGGCGTAGGGAGATCCTCATCCAGCAATGGGTTGACTACAGTGCAGGTGTAGGACACGTTCACTATTTGCTAACAGTTTAACATTTCTCAAATAAAAGTACTTTTTACGCAACAATGTATTCGTGCGATAATAAATTCAATCTCTTTTGTCAATCCACTGATGGATGAAGACCTTCCTACACCGTGTCGGTCAAGGAGGTTGTTTGACCATACTTCACCATGCCAATCGGTGGCAGTTGGCAAAGGATTAGGGCCCAGGACTGGTTCAGATTCCACTCGCCACTATTACTGAGCCACGGTTGGGAAATGAACTCATGGAGCTGCGTTTGAGCGCAGTGCGCCAACCACTTCGCTTACGCTCTACACTCAAACATAACAATGGACTCAACTTAAATTCACCCAACGCTCTTTTTAACAAAATGTATTTAATGGACTTGAGTAATCGAGTCTCAACAGAAATATAAATAACTGTCCATAATACAGGTTTTTTTGGGTTAACTCTATTATATGGTCACAGTGAGCTTGTATGCATAGTAGTGACAAACGAGAGAAAAGAGAAATTTCACGTTAAAAAGTCACCCAACATGCGCAGTACGTACAAACATCACAGTACGAAGTACACACAAACCTCACACACTCACAGTACCGTTGGTAAGTGGCTCCATCATCATTCCGACACGACAAATGCTCGGCGCGATGACGATGACCGATGCCTCCCAATTATTTCACACCAGCGTACGAGCACACACGCTGCGCGATGTCCGGAAACACGAATGCAGCACCTCGCTACATTCGCTCTGCTGCGTTGCGCAAGCTATTGCCACGTATTGCACATACCTTTTGAGGTGCATACCATTTCCCTGTGTGAGTGAGAAAATGACCCAAAGCCAGTTTTCCCAGTCTACCCACTTCAAAACTGGGTAAATGCCTGCATACGTGCATACAAATGTGCATCAAGGAAGCAAAGGCACCTTTAGGGTAAAACTGTAGTGGCCAAACTGTTAGATGGGCGACAAGTTAATGTGAAAAAACGTTAAATACTTTATATTCTTGGTTCTTTCGGTAAAGTCACGTAGAAGTAAAATAATACAAATTCTACAATAAAATTCTCACGACGTTTCGATTGCAACACAAGCAATCATCATCAAGTGTGAAAACCACAGCAACGTTAAGAAAAAAACGCCACTTTTTTCAAATTTTCTTGCCGTGGTTTTCACACCTGATGATGATTGCTTGTGTTGCAATCGAAACGTCGTGAGAATTTAAATCGAAAGTTAAACACTTTTTCCACCACGCAAATGTCCCAAGATTCGCACCGAGTAAAATCTTTCTCTGGAATTTTGGACATCGCCTTTTTCATAATTACAGCCATATGGGTATAAGAATGTAGCCCTTTTGTCAATCCACTGCTGAATAAATGCCTCGCTCCAAGCTGTGTACATCGCGAGGGTTTTCAGTTTAACACGTAGGCATTCTCGACCAAATATTATCCACAGTAGAGGTTAATTATCGTGAGGTTTTTTTGTTTAACCATACTTCACCACGCTGGGTCAAGTGTGTGATGCTGGACCAGTTTACATATCAATCGTAACTGATGGCAGCCACGGCCCGGGGAATCGAACTCGGTGAGGCCGGACTGATAGCGCAGTGCGCTAACCAATGCGCCACCACTCTTCAGAAGTACAGTATTTACGATGCTGTAGTGTGATTTTGCTGCAGGAATGAAGGCAGATTGCCAGCGTGCTTGGAAGTAATGCATGCATCCCATGAGCTAACACTCAATCCCTGCACAGATTTAGCATGACACAAACTCGCCATCACCTCCTAGCGGCACCACATTGCCCTACAGATAGGCGTCTTGTGCAGATTCTGCTCAGAATCTGAATCTTTGTTTATTTATCCTGAAGAAATCCGATGAGCATTGAAGCTCTTTTTTCCACTGGTGCCCAGTAATCCACAAAAAAAGGCGTGATCATATTTTTTTATTTTTGTGAGATTTTTGTTTTTACCAAATAATATCCAAATTGTCCTAACGGCGAAAATGTCACCTGACGAAGAATTCATTCGGATGACTCACAGAGCAGCCCAGCCCTTCGTGTGAGAGGAGCAGTCCGCGGAATCGGCTATCATAGAGCTACCTCTGAGATCCACAGTCGTGGGCAGCACTTTCCCTCCCGCTGTGCACGGCAGTAATAATGTTCGTCGGATGACTGTCAAACCCGATATGAATTCTCAACATTGGAATTCGTCAAGGTGCAGATGTGGTGGATTATTATTTGTGTCTGCGTGTACTTATTAGTTACTAGAGCTGAGACCCATCAGGCTCACTCAGTCGTACTTGAGAACTCAGTTTTTTAATCACACGTGGGCCCCCCACCCCAAACCAGAATTCAAAGCTAGGGAATATCTCAAGGGTCGCGAGCTTCTTACGCTGCATTGACCAGGCGTCTTGAGAACATTTTCTGTTACAGAAGGGAAGTGAAGTGGCCTGGGGCGAATGAAGGTGGGATGGGGGAAAATGAGAAAGACGATGGTCAAAATCTCGGAAGCTAAAAGCACGACCTAATCAGGATGGCGCATGGCCTACACCATGGGTGGGGAACGTTTGGGGCCCACGGGCCGTATGGGGCCCGTGAAATCATTTGGTCTCTGGCCCTGCCAAGGCAACCGCAGGCGGGACTCGAAATTCAATAAATCTAGGAGCAAACCTGGAAAAGCAGTTGCGAGTAGCAGCAACATCATCAATACCAGCTAACATCACACACGCCTCACCAAAGAGAGAAGCAGTTCCAGCCATCACATTGGGGATGAGTTCATTAAATGTTTGACCAAATATAACAGGCTAATTTGTAAGTTGATAATTTTGTATGGCCCGCGAATGATGTTATATAAATACCCAAATGGCCTTTGGCAGAAAAAAGGTTTCCCACCACTGCAGTTTTACAGCGTGGGCTGGCCAGCAGAGGGCAATGTAACAACTATTGGTGTTGGTGTTGGACGACAACTGTACTTCAATGCCCCCACGTCTACGCTCCCCCACGTTCACGAAAACGCCCATTGACCGGCGTGGTGAAGTATGGTCAAATAACCCCCCGCGAGCCTGCGGGTCGCGCGTGGCCACGCAACGAGTCCGGGATGAGACTCGACGTGTCTGGCACAATGTTGCACTGTCCACATCGTATACTGTTCTCACAAAGACAAAGATCCCCCGTACAGCCTGTGACAGACTGTTGTGGGCAAGTGCTGTTAGCGAATGGCACCTACGAAGGCCGACACTGCGACACACGAGGGGCTGGGGAGCTCAGCTACCACGCCCGGCCGCCTTTGTCTTTCCCTGACCTACACAGGCGTCGTGATGAGACGTGAATGAGGCTCCGGCACGTGTTCAGATCCACGACTCGCCGCCGATGTTCGCAGTGGAACTTCGCTCAGTGGCGCAGTGCGCTAACCACTGCGCCACCGCTCCCCCCCTTTAATTAACACGCGGTGCGGTTTCGTTGAAGCCACAAAGAAGGGAAATAAACGTGTGGACAACGTGGTGTTTGTGAAAAACAACCGCGGCCTCGCTGCTCGAGTTGGCGTACACACAAGGAGGACGATAGGGCGGCGTTATTAGCCACAACAACAATAACAACAACAACAATAACTTCACTAACAACGCGGTAAAGGCAAACCCAGCGCCGAAGCCAATGTTCACAGAGAGAATGACACCGGTCGATTTTACCCGTGTGGCTGCTTTATCACTATAATTATCACTACAATTATCACTACAATGACACGGCCACACGGCTGTGTCGGCGTGATGGCGAAATAATCTTACCCTGAAGCAGACGAGGTGACGATGCACACGATGGCTAATCTCTTCCCCCTCACCCCGCTGCGTCTTCCTCTCCTTTCTCTCCCGCTTCAGTCCGATCCACTTTCTGCTGCGAGGTGCTTCTTCTTCTTCCTATTTCCGCTGTCGACATGAAATAAACAGCCCCCTGGTGGGCAAGGGCGGGACGCGATAAGTGGCCCCGTGGGTTTCTTTTTTTCAATCTCCACCACCAACCACCAACACCACCAACAACACCACCACCACCACCAACACCACCAACCACCAACACCACCAACACCACCACCACCCCCTTTGCTGATTTGGGGTTCTTGAGCCGCTCGCAAGCGGTGAAGTTTGTGCGCTGCAAGGCGAACGTTGCATATCGCACCGCCTAAGCCCAGTGCCGGATTATCCTAGTAGCACATGTAGTAGCTACACATGTGTAGCAGATACGGGTCCCGCATTTTCAAGGGCCCCGCTCTAAATGCTTTCAAGCTAACAATTCCGGTTCGGTGATTCTGCACTAGCTCTATTACTATAGTACTATACCGCCTTCAATTTTTTTATGAACGATTGGGTGTTTAAGGTTAGCGATTTGTCCTATTATCTGGACTGTATAGGAAATAGAAAAATACAATAACTTTACTACGCAAGTTCAACATTTGTCTTTTAATATTTATGTGTTTTTTATTTAGGGCCCCTTTATAAAACATGCTACAGGCCCCGCATCAACTTAATCCGACACTGGCTAAGTCACATGCCGCCACCACCACCACCATCATTACATAAATCACCAGACGTGGCATTTTTTTGTAATGATGACTCAGCACGGTTGGCTCCGTACGGTGCTCAAACAAGTTCCACATACACACGTTCACGGGTGTGATCATCCCATCGCAAATGCCCAGAAGCGTCAACGCTGAACAGGCCCAATGTTTATTGATGAAGCTTCTATTCGTGAATATTCTGCACAGGAGACTCATACCTGTAATGCGGTTTCTTTTTCATTGTTGTTGGTGATGTTTAAATCCTGGTTTCACATCCGGCTGGATTTCAGCCACAACAAAAACATTTATGCACATACAAATGCACTAATATGCTCTTTCTTCACTTAATTTAAACAAAAATCCATCTCTGATCATTTATAACGACGTTCAATACATTTTAAGTGACATTTACCCAGGAAAGCCACACTAAGTCCTAAGCATAATTGTTTATTCCCAGATGGGTCCTGCATTGGGATGTTCAGTGGATGAAGTGGTATGTTGAAGTAAACTGGAAAACCTCGAAACAACCCACACAATATGTGTGTGAAGGGTAACACTCACAGCACCACTCATATCAATTCATTGATATGAGTGGTGCTCATATCACAATATACTGATAGCAAGGAGTGTTCCAACGATAAATAGTTTTGTCCAAGGCCGTAATTATAATATATATTGGGGGGGACACAATATTCAAATATGCTCAAAATGTCCCCCCCAATATATTTAAAAAACAAATTTTTGCTATGCTTTGTAAATAAAAATAACAATTTGCTAAACCTTGGTCACACTATCTGGACTTGTCTTCATATAAATCAATGCATAGATTTCTGTTTTTATGATTGTGGTTATGGTTGTGCTATATTAATCCCTAATCTCTGCCATTACATACATTGAAACAAAAAATGGTAAAAAAGTTAAAACAGAGCAATGTAATAGAATACACTATTATACAATATTGTAAAAAATAAATAAAAAGTCCATCCCATGTGTTAGTGAATTTTTTTATATTTTAGGCAGGAAATTAGTTTTTAAATTTAGATATTTTTCTGGGTTGGGACCCCCAGACACCCTGGAAGATTTGGTCCCCCCCAATGTTGACTCCATGGCTACTGCCTTGTTTTTGTCCCAATGTAAATGGCACAGTTGGAATATAATTGGGAGAAAAACACTTTCTGTGACAATGCCTTAAACCAGTGATGTATTCAGAAACTTGGTGTGACCTTTGATCTGTTGCAATCCACCATTTGAAGACGAGGCTGCTCGTTTCTGCGAGTCAGGAATCAGATAATGCCTCTGTCAGAGCACTGTGTTCAGCACTTTAAGGATAATGGAATTGAGCGCTGATCTGCAGAAGGGCAAATGACTAAAACATCAGCCTACAGCAGAAATCTGTGTTGATATCAGAGGACCATTTGACGTATCCTATAATCCGCGACACACCGTGGAGGTTACAGTTAAGATCCTTGAAAAATGTTTTACCCCGATGCAGCATGCCGCGGATTATGGGGGAATTAGCTGCGAGATTGCATTAATCCAGAAAAAATTTGTGGATTTCAGACGAAGCACGTGATGCGTGACTAAATTAATCTACGATAAATGTGGATTATAAGATTACGATTTTTTTCTAAGACGCAAATGACGCAAATCTGCCATATGTTTAGATTTTGATGGATTTTGTGTTGACATTTTTTGAATCGATATCGAAGTTAAAAAAAAATGGAAATAAAAAATATTCCATTAAGCAAATCACCGAAAAAATTGCTAGGAAATCTTTACCTGCAGCTCCGTGTTTGCCTCGCTTACGTCTACGGACAGCAGTTTGAGGTGCACGAAGTGGTTTCACTCCACCGCGCTGTGCGCGGATTACGGGAGCAGCCGCGAACTGCCAATAATTTGCGAATCAGAGGGGTCCACGGATTATTGGATCACAAATGTTTTGTATTTCTATTGCATTAAAGTAGGCTGTTTCTAAAATATGTATAAAGCGGTGTCAATAATAGATTTTTGTGAATGAGCACCGTTGCTATTGAAGTCCTGCAACTTTTTATTTTATTTAATGTGATAAAATAATGTACAACTTGCATTGCACGATTATAATAACTTATGCAAGTGAGCATTGACTCTCTGCTTATCTCCTGTTTACAACCTTGGGCCAGTCATGGAAATCCTGAATTATTATGGCGGGGCGACCCTATACACAGGACATCCACTGTTGACTTTCACTTAAATTGTTAGTCATTTTAACCCACGACCAATATTTTAATTCAAAGCCTTCTAATTGTCAGCCACTCATTCTACTGCTGAGTCACCTGGCTGGTTAGTAAGACGAGCTATGCAACCACTGTCAGTGGGGTGTTGATATACTGATCCTACCTCCTGCCTGTATCGTACTTGCACTCATCAACTTGTGTAGCTGCTGGCAATATGGAAAATGTAACCATTTTACCACATGGGCAATCAGCTGAACTGAATACAAAATATTGTACTGCTTACCCTAACCCAGTGAGAGTTATGATCTTCCGAACAGGATACGGCTCAAATATTTGCCCAAATATGTTCCTGCACAGCTACGTGAAATGAAAAAAAAATCCACTTGGCTAAGTTCACCAAGAATGAGTCAAGCCAAAAGCATGCTTCACATCTTGAACAAACATGTCGGTTTAAAATGGATCGGCTACTTCAGAAAAAATGCCATCATTTTTACTGCATGTTTGCTTCAATCTCAGCAGCAAACGCCCTTTTCCCACGTGTTCAATCTAGGTTTATACAGTACGTATCCTGTAGCACTTGATTATAGAGTTTTTGTGATATGGCTGTGTCCATTTGCTACCTTTAATTTGTTTTAAAATATTCCCTGGCCTTCACGAGAACACAGATGTTTTCATTACTCACCATGATTAGTTAATTCCTGCAGCTGAGATTCCCCGAATTCTTAATCCACCATAGGGTTGCCACCTGTCCAAGTTTGACCCAAATTGGCAACTGTGTTCGGGCGGTAGGAATATATTTTCTCTGAGATCTGGTGGTATTGTGTTGAACTTTATTGCAATACAGTACTGCAAAACATCGATTGACCCAGGCTGACCACGAAAATATTTTCTAATTTGGTCAGTGAAAAAGGTGGCAACCCTAGCCGTGGTGGCGAGATGTTAACTACCTCGCCAGGAATACAGAAGGGCATGGGTGGTGGCGTGGAATTTTTTTCCCGGGTCCTCCGGTTTTTCCTTCCACATTTAGAATCAACATGCGTTTAGAGTATTTGGAGTATTTAGGTACTAATACATTTACACGTGATAAGCCACTTCGTCGGGCTATCATTTGTGACCAGGTCGCATCTGGAAAAATAAATACACGGGCCAGTCTTCTGCTGCTTAAGGCTTGGGAACCTCTACCAAAAGTTAATCAAACTACAAATGTGTCCATGAGGTCTGCTTTCGACTCTTTCTCACTCCCTTTGTTCCCTTCCATTATTTCTCATGACTCCTCGTTTTTACCTCATCGTTCTGTCTCCTCCAATCCCAGTTGAACCACGGGTAGCTGCCCAGATTTTAACTCAGCTGTGGTCCCGCTCAGCACTCTGGCATCTGAGTCACGTGAACCACCTCGCAGTATTTGCACTTTTACAATTATTGCTTTTTTCAAAATAGAATATGCATTTTTATCGCATTTACGTATTCGTTTTATTTCAAATCTTGTTTTAAAATGTGACTAAATCCCAATTCAACTGATTAACAATCAATTACTTAATAAAATGTACATATAAGAAAAACGGAGCACGGTGGATGAGGCAGGCGTGTTGCATCTGTCAAACACTGCCCCCAGGTGGCCAGTGCAAGAAGACACACACTAGGTGGCATCGGTTGAAATCTCAGCAGCTTTTTACATATAATCCATGGATCACAGCAACATTTCCTATCACTAGAGGCGACAAAAACAACTTAGCGATAACAGTTTCTGTAAATAGCTTACAACAGTGGATTATCTGATAACTTATATATGAACTAAGGTTATTGCTGAATTTACTTTTATCGACGATTTAAAGATGTTGGTCAAACGCCAGTTCACCATCTTAGGCGATGCTAACAAAGGATATAGTCTGAGCCCATGGACTATTCAAGCCATAGTTATTAGATCATTATGAATATGTCCAGTTCCATTAGACACCGATGCGTTTTGGTCATTTGTAATGTAAATCTATCCTAATAATAAGGGTTTTCCCATTTTTTCTGGCAACAAAACTGAAACCTTTTTACAAGGAATAATGTGTGCATTAACCACAATACTTGTGATAAAAATGCAAAAAAAAACACACTCTGATAATATATGCATTGTCGTTGAAACTGATTGGTCCACACCAGAAAGAAAGCCGTCTCTGGTGTGCACCAATCAGTTTCAAGGACAATGCATATATTATCAGAGTGTGTTTTTGTTTGCATTTTGACCACAAGTATTGTGATTAATGCAGACATGAATCAGTGTAAAAAGGTTTCAGTTTTGTTGCCAGAAAAAAGGGGAAAACCCCTATTATTATATTTTGACACTGGCAAAGGAGGTCTGATGATGTAAATCTATCCTGTTTATTTAAAGCATGCAATGTGCGAAGGAGCTAAATGCAAATGTCCGAGGTCTTGCTCGCCACGGAGTCGGTGACCGTCCGCGGGCGCGTGGTGAGAGAGCACGTGGAGAGTGCTGAGAGTTGCGGATCTATTCTCTTCTCGCCAGTGCCGGATTAAGCTAGTACATATGTTGTGAAAACACAATTTTTTTAACTTGCATAGTAAAGTCATTGCAATTTTTGTCATTTTCTATACAGCCAGATAATACGACAAATCGCCAACCTTAAACACCCAGTAAGTTCATAAAAGTTGAAGGCGGTATAGTACTATATTAATAGAGCTAGTGCAGAATTACTGAACCGGAATTGATAGCTTGAAAGCATTTAGCGCGGGGCCCTTGAAAGTGCGGGGCCCGTAGCTACTACATGTGTAGATACTACATGTGTGGCTACTACATGTGTGGCTACTACATGTGTGGCTACTACATGTGTGGCTACTACATGTGTGGCTACTACATGTGTGGCTACTACATGTGTAGCTACTACATGTGTAGCCACTACATGTGTGGCCAATGGCATCGCTGTGCAACTGCACCTTCGTCTTACAGTGTTAGGTTTTTTCGGTAAAGTCACTAGTCTATTTTACCGAGTTGTTGACATCCACCGCGTTTAACAGTGCTGCTATTGTTTGGTTTTGGAAGCCAACATCGGCCGTAATCACCTGTGGAGGCTCTTCACTTGGACCTTCCCATCTAGCCCCGCCTACCTTCCCGTTCTAGCCCCGCCCACCTCTTATAGCCCCGCCCACCTTTCCATCTAGCCCCGCCCACCTTCCCATTCTAGCCCCGCCTACCTTCCAATCTAGCCCCGCCCACCTTCCCCTTCTAGCCCCGCCCACCTTCCCCTTCTAGCCCCGCCCACCTTCCCATTCTAGCCCCGCCCACCCTCCCAGTCCCCAACTGCCACATTTAGATAAGCCCCTCCCCCCTCCCCTTCACCAGTATTTAAGATCTTGTCTCTTAGATTTCTCTTCACTTGATACACTAAATTTAGCTGTGACGGTCCCACCTGAAGACGGAGACTTGTGTTGCCTCCGAAACGTCGTGATTTAATTTAGTTATTTTTCATTTATTATTATATATATTTTACGTACATGACTTTACCGAAAAAACCTAACAGTATGAATCCTTGCAGTCACGAAAGCTTCAAATCTAGAATTCGTCTCACAGGCCGGAGGGGCCCAGGTATGAGGCTATGAAGAGGGATCGGCGGGGTGGGGGGGATTCTATCGGGGGCCCGATTTAATTATCTGCACGAGATGGTCCATTGGCAAGCACGCCAAAGGCATCAAAGACGCCCACTCATCTTGAAGTGGCACCCTCATTAAAGCTCAACTTGTATGATTGTATGTTGAACTGCTTTCTCACCGTATGTAGCCAACCCTGTTGATCATTGCGATTTTCCAGGGTAAAGAAGAGTGTAGAAATGCCGGCCACGAACCCTGGACGATGATTCTCATGATGATGATGAGAAGAGGTCAGGGTAGGCGCCTCTTGACATCCCCCCGGAGCAGTCGTTGACAGCTATGGACTCATCTTCTTGGTTCTTTCAGTAAAGTCACGTAGAATGGAAATAATAAAATAATACAGATAAACCATAATTCTTTTATTATTTTTATTATAATAATTATTTCATTGTTTTATTTTTAATATTTTATTATTTCCATTCTACGTGACTTTACCGAAAGAACCAAGAAGATGAATTCCTGCAGTCACGAAAGCTTTAAATCGAAAGCTATGGACTATTTGCTTGTTAATCCACGTCAGTCCACATTGTTTAAACCAAGGGGTTTGATTCATTCGCCTTTTCGGCCAACGTCGGCCCAGCATTGTGCGTGGTGTGCTGGGAATGCGCCCACAGACGAGATTTTTTAAATTAAATGCGTACAAAATAAATTCCGAGTGTGGTCAGCGTGATTTCAACGTTGTAGAAATGGCACGGGAGAGGTATGTCAAGTTGCTGGGCTGCGCATTCATTCCGGTGACATGGGGTTCTTTGGGACAATCCAAACGCCGCTACGATGTTCCCCTGGAGGGTCCGTGGGTTGAATAAAATCCCCACTCGCATATATCATACACGACATTGGTACGTGCGTTCACAATAATTGCCGTTCTCATATCATACGCCAACATAAACAGGAGCTAATAAAGGCGGTGTGGCCACGCCTAATGTGTCGCTGTATACCCACCTGGGCTGATACACGATGCTCCCGAAGGCTGTCTGCGTAATAGCTTTAATTGTGTGTAACCTGAGCCGTGCAGTCATGTATATGCCGTTAAACAAGGTGGATATCGTGGTGGGTCAATAAAGTGGATAGAGTGGTGGCTCTTATAACAGTTACAAAAAAAAAACCATTCCGCTTTTGCTTTCACCTGTGCACTGTATGCATGTGAATGTTGTGAGTTGTCTAAAGTGGTGACGTCGCGATTGGCACGCTGCGGGTCACCACAAACCACCACCACGACCACGACACGTCCTGTGCCAACCTTGGTGGACTCGTCTCGTCGAGCCCAGTCTCGTACTCGTGTGCATGTTATGTATGTTGAACTTTCGTTCGCACCGTACGTAGCCAACCGTGGTAATCAGAGGGTATGTAATCGAATTTTCCAAAGTCCACTCCTCTTGAACCCCCCACCGCGGCTGTCTTTCTAGAGCGTGGTGGGGGGGCGGGTCACGCTGCACACGCCCGATGATTGTTAAACACGTCCCACGTGACTTGCTAAACGATTAACGCTGCCTGCGTTAATATAGCCGATTCAAATCAGGATGTCGTGTGTTTGTGTGCGCACGTGTTCTGCTGAAATGAAGCCCCGTGTAATTGTTAAATTGTAATTAAAGCAGAATATATGCCAAATAGTTAACACGCATATACATAAACAAATCTTTACAACTTTAGATACTGCAGTACACTTGTGGATTCCTGCCAATGGGTAACCTTAGTACAGGGAAAACTCTTTGAAGTTACAATTTGCATTGACAAGAAGACTTGTGTAACCGTAATTACATGAGTCACTGTTCTTCCTGTGCAATGCTCGGTTGTGGTTCATTTTCAAATTTGAGGTTTTGACAATGACAACCAACAAACAAGAGCCAGCTCTTTGTCGTTACACGATATGCACCATGACGTGCTTTTTTGATGCCCTGCCAACTACAAATACAGAATCCAGTGATCGATCAGACTACCCAGCCCATGGTTATTATATTTAGCCGATTGCGGGTGGTGCATGGCTGGTTTACGGATTTAAAATTCGGGCCCCCTTTCCAATTTCACCACCTCCCCCTCCCTCCTCTTCATGGCCCATCGGCTGGGCCTCTCCGGCCCCATAGAGTCCGGTGCAGTTGCACCGTCCTGCACACCCGACAGCCACGACACTGCTGGCCACACCGTACGAGGCTGCTGCCGTACAGATGGCTCGGCAAAGCATGCGGTTTAACGCAATGTGAATGCGACACTTTGCAGAATTGCACACAAGTGCAGGGTGAAGTGGGTTTGTTATCAGGCGGAAAATGCCACTGCGTAGCAGAAGTCGCAAACGGGTTTTGATTCCTTACCCAGGGTCGCAAACGGGTACCCGTACCCAGCCGGGTACGGGTAGGGTACGGGTATCTGATTGCGACCTCTGAGATGAAGCCATGTTGCAGGCGTGGGTGGGTTGATTCTAGGAACTTGAATTGTGAGAAGAGACAAGACGTTGGGAAATGAGTGACAAACAGTTACTCACCAGTGACTCACGGTCTACCCGTACCCGGCCGCACCAGGGTCGCAAACGGGTACCCGTACCCGGCCGGGTACGGGTAGCCGGGTATCGGGTAGGGTACGGGTATCGGGTATCCGGTTGCGACCTCTGCTGCGTAGGTGTTTGCGGTTGCGCTGTGCAGCCTTTACCAGCACTTGCCCCAACAATCTGTGAAGGCTATGAGGGGGATCTTTGTCTTTGCTGTACATCTCTCCCATGTGTTTAACGGTTGTTCTTCGTCTTTGATGTCCGATGTTTTACTCCAGGAGCTTCTTCGGGAACTGAAGCAGATTTATTTATTATGTTCATTCCGTGACCAGTGATGCCAAACAAAACACGTGTGTAACTACCCTAAGTAACGTACAGCGTGTGTGCTGAATGTTTACATTGAACATTTGCCATCTCGGTATGGATAATTTCTTTTTAATTGTACGACGCAGCTTATGTATAATTCTATATATACACACAGAGACATCTCACAGTAGTCTATATGACACAGGGCCAGTGTTTTGCATATTCTGCACGTGTTAGTGGTTCTGCTTTAGCAAGATAGCCGGGGAACTGGGAAAAATCTAAGTTAAAAACACTGCAATATCACTGCTTAATGTCCAATACACACCGATTTATAAATACTCGTACGAACAAAGTCTATGTTTACAACATCTATGGCTTTCGAGGGTACTTAAATGACATGTTTACGGCATAAATAACGAACAGTACACAATAATATACAAAGATACAATAAACTTAAAATCAACGGACGTGAATTCTATCGAGACATATATACAATTTAGTGTATATACGCTCGAATATTTCGACTTATTTTAACCGTCTATAAACGTATGCATAAAATACAGAAATTCAACTTTTTCTTAACAGCGACATGTTGCAAGCTTTTGTCGATATTTGTTTTTGTTTGCTTATTACAATACTACCACTTGGTTAAAAACTTGTTGCAAGTCCCATGCTATGTCCTCTTTATTAGCCGTCGCCCAAGCTCATCCCGTTCCGTAAATGTGGGTCTGCTGACATTTATTGCACGTTCGATGTGATTCATGCAGGTCACCGGAGAAATGCTTCGTACACAGCCACCCCCCCACCCAGCTGCGAGTGTTTGCTCATTCTCCGTCACGTTATAACTCTTGTTCGGCCACGCCGCTGGATAACAGTGGCGAAAATGTCATCGATTTGGAATATATATAAATATTAGCTCCACCATCCCGCACTTCACGATGAACCAAACACCGTAATTAAATTAAAACATGTATTCACGAACATTTTTACACTAATTCGTTTCATTTTTAAAACATCATTGTTTGTAATTATTTAAAACGTGCTGAGACTGGTTAAAATAACCACATAGACTACCGTTTTTCTCCACCAGTCTACCGTTGTAAAAATTATTTCATCATCAGTGAAAGTTATTCCGCACGCTTAGATCTTGTAATGTTTAAAAAGTGAAGTTAATTATACTGGCACTCTTCTTTTAGGTCCTGTATCCCTTGATACATATTTGCAATTGTCTTATCGGCGTCAAAATGACATGCCAGAACCATGGCCTTCCGTAATACAGGTGTCACCACCATTTCACGACGCTTGCTTTCCATCGCCCCTTGTGCTCACCAACATCGGTTTTTAAACCCTATGCGTCAGCCACGCACACAGCTATACACGAGAATCACGTCTTTCAGAACGCCGCCACAGCCCACCGTCGCCTAAAGTTCCGCTGCTTTGACAATTTAGTCTCGACGGAAATTCCCATCGCACGATGCTGGCGTCCCACGAGGGCGTGCCACACCACGCGTGGCCATCTTGGAAATGCCCAGAATGCTTTGCACAGCTGTGACGTCGCTTCACACAGGAGTTGCCAGCGGACGCCACTACACGCCTTCATCGGCGATCGGTCATTCTCTTACGACTGTGTGACAAAAAGTGCAGCCTATCCTCGCGTGATCCTGGCAGTATCGTCACGGTGGTCCTGAAAACCCAATGGCTGCGATGTTATGATTGGCGCACAATAATAACAGGAGATATGTTAAACTGTTTGGGGCAATTTCTAATTGTTTCAACTTTATCACCAATTACATGACGTTGAAAATGGGCCACCGCCAGTTTTATTCCAAATGTCTCGAGGCAGTAAAAAAGAAAAGTCCTGTCAGCTGACAAAGATGCATCAGTCACTTTCAATGAGCATCTCACTTCAATAGCCCAACACTCAACAGTATGCCTTGAACACCCACTTCTGTCTTCATGCTCTCCAGAAAAGTGGTCTCCCACATAAGTATTATATTACAAATGTTCGCCCTCAGGGCAGGGTGATGCGGAAGTAATTGAAAGCCATGTGCATGCATGGTGGCGCCTTTAAACCATTTCCAACGAAGGTTGAAGGTGACAGAGGGTCATGCGAACTTCAATAACGATCAAACTTGTGGGGTAAAGTGGTGTTGCTGTTGGGGACTTATCGAAAAACTGGCGAAATACATCACAGCGTTTCCCAAAAAACATAAAGACACAAGTCAGACCAAAACTAACTAATTGGCAATATGTAAACCAATTTTGCACTGAGATACCCGTTAGCACAATCGCAAGTTGTAAATTGTGACCGTAATCCATGCGTGTGCGCGACTTCTTTTCTAACCTGTTTTTAAATCTCCCAGGTAGCACTGCAGCCAGGTACTTTACTCAAACCATCATCCCTCTGGGATGGGAGGGGGTCGATAAAATTCTTACTACATTGTGGGACATGAACGGATGAGTGCCACTGCACGTGCACATTGGAGCACGTGGTAGACACCATTTCATTTGTAGTCATCAAGACAATGAAGGGAAATGATGGCGGACTGGGATGGCCTTCATCCAGCAGTGGATCAATCTTGGCCGATAATTGTGACTATGATGACCGGAGGTGTAACTCATTTGCCTCCATGGCGATTCCATGAAATGTCGACATTTTAGGATTGCAATTCGATTCAAGAATGAATTGTCATTTTAAATATTGCCAGAAGTGGTAGCCTCTAGTGGCTGAAAGGGTGAATCTATTACATTCATGAATGTGAATTCTTACACACGCAATTCAGTACATGTATCAGTCCGCCTGCACAGGATACAGGGTCTCTTTCTGAAAACGTCCTACCCACCATCTGTACATAAGCGTAAAATATCACCTGACAACGGCATTTGCTGTTGCAGATATAGCGCCTCCAAACTTCAACAAACATTATCCCGTTCTTCCACACTGATCAGATGGATTGTATGGTGTTAGTTGTCACCCAAACTCGACAGTACTCCACAACAGTTGACGATCGACGTCCTATGCACCACAGTATATAAAAGTAACGGTATTTTCTCCGATGTTGTCACAGTTTGCGTTTTGTCGAGTACACAGCTTGTACATGACGAGCGGCGCTGATTGGCTACGATCGTGTTTTTGAATGTTCAGAGAGACTCGTTTGTCTGCACTCGCACCAAGAGGGCGATATCCAGTCCTAGCGCGAGGTTTTGAGACCGCAGGGCACAGTGTCGCCTCCTCCTCATATGCGTGGTGGTGGGTTTTCTTCGGGTGCTCTGCTTTCCTCCCCGCATGAACCCAGACGCTCGTTGTACTATATTAGCCAAACATCCCATTGTACGACCACCTTCTGGTCTTGAGACCCTCCTTAGTAAATTATTAGAATGGGTTTGTTAATTGTTACGCCGCTTATGGTGGTCTGGATAGCTCACGTGGTACAGCTACGGACTCAGATCCCTTAATTCATTAACAAATTAGCAACATACAAGTGGAACTTAAAAAAAGGTCATTCAGACGTGCGGGAGGCGAATTCGGGAAAGGGGAATGAGTCTTCAGACTCTGACAAAGGTCGTTAGCGAAGCCAAAGTGTGGCACGGTGAGAGGGGAGAGAGGGAATACCAGGTGACCGGAGCTTGCCACAGAGAAGCGACGATCTCCTCGCCTGGTTCAAGTGTCAGGGTTGACGAGGAGGAGGAGGTCGCTTGGAGAGATGAAGGTGGAGAGGAAACGGTCTGGGAACAACAGAACCCTGGTGAGGAGGACTCCTGGACTTTCAACGAAACTGTTAACTCTTTAAAACCCAAACTGTTTTTATTTTCCAATTAAGGCCCACTGAGCAAGATAGCTCTTTTTCAGAAGTGACCTGGCCACAAATGATAGCTCAACGAAGTGGCTTATCATCACGTGGAAATTTATAGCAGTGAAATATTCTGAACACATGTTGATTCTAAATGTGGAGGGGAAAACCGGAGGACCCGGAGAAAAATCCACGCGACCACAGGGAGAGAGACACGCACACCCCAAATATACAACAGGTGTCAGGGTCGGGATCGAACCCATGGCCTTCTGTATACAAGGCGAGGCAGTTAACATTTTGTTAACTGGAAAAAATAAACTACAATCGGTTATGAAGGGCCAGTCCAGAAACACCAAAGTCACGGCCAAGACGTTCATGCAAAACGCCGCGGTGATGAGCATGGTACCGTTGTTAATCACCGTGGCTTCTGTCGAGTGAGCAGGCCGACACGCCGATTGCAGAAAACACAAGATGGGAGACTAGGACGCAATTAGTTATGAGCCCAGGCAAAGAGAGGCTTTCAAGGATCTTAGATATGGAGGGGAAGTTTGTAATAAGTCAGTCGTTATTGAAATCCAGGGCAGGGGGGGGAGGAGGGCAGAGTTATTTGTCCGCTCTGCATGATACTCGGGATTTGGCCCCGAATTAAAAAGATGATGAGTTGGCGAAATCACAAGTTAACGTATGATAATAAAGCATGTTTATATCATTAGGTTCACGCCATCAATCATCACACGGAGGCCAGTAAAGTGAATTCCACCTTGTGGGGCCGCACCACTTAACACTGGAAAATCAACACTGTCTGTTCCTGATAGAGACAATAGTCCCTGCTGCAAGAACACGGAATCTCCACCACTCTCTTTGGACGGTCAACAGGCCGGCAACTCGCAATACCACGGGACGACATTAACCAACTTCACATGAACGACACGCATCGGTCACTCCTCGCGCCACGTGCGTGCGCGGGTTGCGTGTCTAGGCTGCCGCACGTACGTACAAACACACCACGCGCGGGCATAACGCAGCACAAAGCTCTACCTCCTAGGACACGCGCGCGTCACTACGACCAACCCCCCCCGTGCCCGTCTTAGAGCGCCTGGAACTTCCACGCGTTTTGATCCTTGTAGTCCAGGCAGTCGGCGTGCGTGAAGTTGAGCTTCCACGCCGAGCTCTGGTCCTTGTAGTCCTGCAGGTAGTCGGCCGACGTGCCGAAGCCCAGCCCGGCCGCGCCGTACGCCTGCGCCGACAGCGCCGTGTGCGGGGACACGGGCCCCATCCCGGCCGACACGGCGCTCGCCATGGGGCTCAGTCCGCCGGCGCCCGGGGACAGGTACGCGCTGCAATCCATCGCCGAGTAGTACGCGCTGGAGCCCGGGTAGCTCTGCGTGTACACGGACTGCTGGGGCGCATACGTGATCTGGTAGGGAGAGCGCTGCTGCTGCTGTTGCTGCTGCTGCTGCTGGTGGTGAACCTGCTGCTGCTGCTGTTGCTGCTGTAGCACGGCCGCAGAGGTTAGCGGGTCGGCCAAGCTGTCCGGAGACACGGCCGCCGGGCTCCAGAGAGACACCGCGGCCGCCGCGGCCGCTGCGGCCGCGGCGGCGGCGGCGGCCGCGCTGCTGCCTGACGAACCGGAAGCAGCAGCTCCGGCCGCATTGCCGCCCACTGGCGGCGTGAACTGGCCCCCGCTGCCGGCGCTGCTGTCGCCCGCGTTGCTGTCTCGCGGCGAGATCTTCTTCTTGGCCGGGCGGGCCTTGTTCTGAGCCGCGTTGTGCTGCTGCCGGCACTTGGCGCGCCGATTCTTGAACCACACCTGTGTGGTGACACCGCGTGCATGGGCGCGCGCGCCGGGACTCGTGGTTAAGATTCGATGCGGAACGTTGCAGTAGTTAAACACAAACAAAAAAGATCTCTCTAAATCCGGCCCAAGTTGCTTGGTGACAGAATGAGTCCCGCGGTGTATTTAACTTGAACCCACCACCGTGGTGACGTATCGTCAAACATCCCCCATGACCGACTGGGCTAAATCCAGGTGACCGGTGATCAATTCATGGCCACGGCCAACATCAGTGGCGGGTGATAACTGAATCGGTCCTGGGCACGCTGCCCAACCTGCACTGACCAGCGTGGTGAAGTATGGTCAAACAACCTCCATGGCTGACAGGGCGTGGGGAGGCCTTCATCCAGCAGTAGATTGCCAAAGGGCTGTAAATGACGACTGCTAATTACACCATCGCATGGCTCACAGATTTAAACTTGGACACGTGATTTGCACGTACATTCCATACGCGAAAAGAAGAAGTAAACGTTAATTATTCAGAGCAAATCACCCAGAATGTGATCATCACATCTCAGAGGCTAATAAATAATCTTAAAAAAATAAATGCAACTATTAGTTTTACGTATCGCGTCGTCAATCGTGCAAATTGCGTCTCACAATCGGCGAGCAGGAACCACAGACGAGGCGGTAGGCCGGGACCAACCATCGCTCTGCAGTTCTCTACATATTAAGATATTTTCAGACAATTAGTGGCGACAAGGGGGACGACAACACTCTAGCCCAGGGGTCGGCAACCTCCGGAGCCGCATGCGGTGGCTCTTTAAGGAGTGCTGCTTCGCGACACATTATTTATTAAGGACCACACCGTCTCGTATTCACCACCACCACAGTGCGTTAAAGCTCTTGAAATATTGAGGGGGGTTTTTTGTTTACCGAATTCGAAAAGACCGTCTCTTCTTGTTGTTATTTTGGTTGCCGAATCCCGCTCTGTCCCATCCAGAAGGGACAGATGATATCAGATGATATCAGTCCACGCTTTTGCTGCACTGCATTCTGGTGGCAAGCCAGGGATATCGCATTCCTCGATGCCCACGGGAAGGGAGTTTTGCGCAAACATTTCATCATTTCTCCCATCCACTCGCCGCTGCCCCCATGGCGACGGAGTGGAGGCGGTCGCGTGCGGCATCGCCGCCGCGTCCCGGTGCTACCCCGCGGGGTTAGAACCTGGAGAGCGCTTGGAGGGGTGACTACCACCACGCACAAGCAGTGGTTGGCATGCGTGCCGGGCAGCAGCAGAGGGCAGTGCAGCAGAATGCCTTGGCGCTCTGCACTTCTACGCTTCTGCATCCATGCTTTCCAGCCTCTGCCGACCCGCACAGCGTGGCCAGCGTGAAGCACGGTGAACTATCACCCGCCTTCTCCTCCCCCCCGTCAAGACCCGTGCAGGCGTGGGGAGGACCTCATACAGCGGTGGATTGGCAACAGGCGCTGTGCAGTACTGTACATCTATTTAGAATCCACTGAGACCCAGAGGGCGCGGGCTCACAGTTGTGTGTTCTGAGCTCGTGTGTTTTATCTGCCTTCTGTTATGCTCGTGGTTGCTAGTTCACTCGTTTTTTAAGAATCCACTGAGACCGGAAGCCTCTTTGTGGAGGTGGTGGGAGGGAACCCCAGTGGGGGGGGGGGACCCGCTGGATGTGAGTGGTTGGCACCGTGAGGGCACCACCTTCACGCGTGCCTCAGGGAGGTTGATCTTGATGATGGTGATGTAGGAGAATGAGTAATGATTATACTGATGCTGAGGAGGAGTATGAAGTGACGCCATGGTGGCTAGGAGATGTTAACTACCTCGCCTCGTATACAGGAGGTCGTGGGTTCGATCCCAACCCTGATGCCTGTATATTTGGAGTTTGCGTGTCTCTCTCCCTGTGGTCGTGTGGATTTTTCTCCTCCGGTTTTTTCCTCCACATTTAAGACACTTCGTTGAACTATCATTTGTGGCCAGATCGCTTCTGAAAAAGAGCTATACAGCTTAGTGGGCCTTACCTGATAAAATAAAAAATAGTTTCAAATAGATGGAGAAGTGATGATGATGATGATGATGAATGAGAATGGCCCCCACCTGCACGCGCGACTCGGGCAGGTTGATCTTGAGCGCCACCTCCTCGCGCATGAAGATGTCGGGGTAGCGCGTCTTGGAGAAGAGCGACTCCAGGATGTCGAGCTGCGCGCGCGTGAACGTCGTGCGCTCGCGACGCTGCTTGCGCGGGGCTGCTGCGGGGGGTGGGGAGCAAGTTACTCGTCAACAACAACAACAACACACAGGAATAGCAGCAGGATTGATGGGAGCAGCACTAGCAGCGTCACCACCACCATCAACAACAACAGAAGCAGCAGCAGCAGCCGCCTAATCGTGACTGTGGCCGAGTGCAATCCACCACTCACATTACCGATCATCGCCCAGTGCACTGCTCCTGCACGAGGTGCAGATGGAATCCACCCGGCTACCCCAGCCATTAACAAATGGCTTTACAAACTCGACACACAGTTAATAAACAAATAAAAAGTATATTCCAGGTTCAAATGTCATTTAAAATAATCCACTTTTTTTATTGCATCTCTGCACACTTGGCATGACGATTAACTTAATAATTTTATTTTTTCATTCCACGTAATCCGCCTCCTCTCAGCAAAAGCCTCCACGATTAGGGCAATGAGATTTCGTGGGATATCAAATCAATGTGATTTCGTTTAGTGGGAGAAACAACTCGACTAATTTGAATGAAGGTTGCCTAGTTTTATTTGAATATGCCGAGGAATCCACTGCATTCAGAAATAGCATTCTGTTCATCAGTGAATACTCCTGGGGGTGTTTTTAGATCATAGAGACATTTCCCTACAAGTTACTCACTATTCTCATTGTATAGCATTCTGATTATTTTTTTATCCATGTTGGTAGATTTATTTTAAAGCTTAATTTTTGTTGTATCATTTTTATTATCTTAACAATGAAAAAAGCATGCGTATGCATTCATTTTGGATTTGGTTCACACTAATAACCTCAATGTTATGATTCATGATAACTGCTTTTTGGTTTCGGCCACATAATGATCTTAGTATCTAATTACTGCATTTTTTGGGGAAATTATTCTTCAACTTTACTGGTGATTGCACTCAAATAATAATAAGAACTGGTCCAGTTAAACCCTTTTTACACCACGTGACGAGTTTGGCCCGCATGGGCCCTTTTTACACCACTTGGTGAAATCGTTTACGTGGCCTCGCCCAATAAGCGACGATGATTCAGTTGAAAACAGTGCTCATTTTGTAATTAACTTACACTATCTTGATGTGGGGATATTGTTAATACATTTCTTAAATAACAAATGGTAAGTTATTGTTTAACAATTTACAAGTCACAGTGTGTACGAACAAGAACACAATAACGAATGCTTTACACTCTTAATATACGTTTAGAAAAATTGCCTCCTACCAATCAACTAATTCGTGGTTAAATAGCTTTCCAATGATTGCACTTGGCACTGAATAAGATTGCACGGTTTTTTGACCATTTCATTATCCCTTGTGGTCTTATTATAGAGCAGAACATTACACAAATCAATTTATGAAAGTGGCACAGCCAAAGGAAAAAAAAATCCCTGAGCTCTGTGTGGGTCCTGGGTGTAGCCCATTGGCTATGTTGCTGGCCAATGGGATGGTCTAGACTCTAGACTCTGGAGTATTGGAAACGCACTGCCCCTAAAGCGTGCCACCTGATGGAAATGGGACGTTTATGAGCGACCCCGGGGTATCGCATGGAATAAGTCGGGAAATATGTCCTGGTGCCATGCAAATTTGCGAGAAATATGAATTAGATTGCAATGTATGTGTTTGAACTTCTTTCGCGCCGTATGTAGCCAACCGTCTCAATTGGAGGTGCGGGGGAAGGACAACAAACGAAACACAAAAAGATCTAAAGAAATTAGTTTTCAAGGTAAATTATTTAAAAGTGCATAGCTCCAGTGGCTTCCTAATATTGGAAGGAAGAGCGTTCCAGACGGACGCAGAGGCGCGTCTGAAAGCGCCGCGCGATGCAGTGGACTGTCTTTGTTCGACGGTTAGCCAAAAGTTCGATGGTTAGCCAAAAAGAGCGTGTGAGGGTGGGTCAGGTGAGCTGCTCATATCCCCAGACAAATGTGTAGAATAAGAAAACTGTCCATTCGTTCACGAAGACCAAAAACGATGCTGTCCATACTTGTGGTTTACCCTCCGCAAACAACTCCAGAAGTGCTCAGTCACTGGGGGAAATTGGTTTGAGACCAAAGGAAGCTCGGAACTTTGCTCGCAAACACTTTGCTCGTGGCCAAAACCAAAACGGCGCTCTGCAGGGGACTGTTTGTGCGTTCAAGAGGGCCGCACTTGAAGGTGCTCAATTGCGTCAGTTCCAGATCACCGGGAGATGAGTCAGACGAGCGTCAGCGGAAGAGGCAAAACTAAATAAAAAATATATATAATTAGTGGCATAGAGATGGATAAAATGAGCTTGGTAGAAATTACAGGGGTAGGTACGAATCATTACACTTAGAGAGAGAGAGAGCTGCCGTGAGGGCTTAGAGGCTGGCTGAACAATGCACGGAACGTAACTTTTAAAAAAAGTTAGTGCAGGCACTGCCGACCTGTTCACTGGCCACAGTGTGTGGATGTGAAGCTTTGTGCGTGAATCCGTTCCTACGCGGCACGAGGCTCTGCATTGGGCATTGTGGGAACGAGACACGTGTCCATAGGATACATCTGTGGAAAAAGAGCTGCATAGCTCATCGGATGTTTCAAAGATAAGTAAAGATTCTGGTTCTGATTCTGACATGTTCAGCCCTGTTGTGTTAAGTGACTTGCTGGATCAGGGCATACTCTATTTCTTGCGGACCATAAGGGGTATTTGACCATACTTCACCACCTCGCGTGTGAAGATGGGAGGAGGGGAGGGCGGGACAGAAATGCGTGGCGGTGGTGAGATGTTAACTACCTCGCCTGGTATACAGGAGGTCGTGGGTTCGATCCCAACCCTGACGCCTGCTGTGTATTGGAAGTTTGCATGATCTATCTCCCCGTGGTCACGTGGATTTTTCTCCAGGTCCTCCAGTTTTTCCCGCTCCACATTTAGAATCGACATCACGCGTTTTTTGGCCGCTATACATTTCCACATGACGGTAAAGCCACTTCGTTTCAGCTTTCAATTTTGTGATAGCCAGGTCGCTTCTGAACAAAAGAGCTATATAGCTCAGTGGTCATTACCTGGTAAAAGAAAAAAAATAGTTTAATATTGCTGATCTTAAATCTTCCACGGCCTACGACGCCTCTTACAGCTCCCCCTATTTTCCCACACGGTCCTCCACCCAGTCAAGCTCAGTTGCAAACTCAACCCCGGGGGGGGGGAGCTTTACTTCGGATATCCGACGACACCTGGGGCGTGTTCCGGGCGAGTTGATCGCGGGCGTCCACACGGTAATGGGGCTATGAATATGCCCGTGATTATTTGCAAGTCTGAGCAGGGCTCTTCAAAGTGGATAGGCTCTGTCGCTATAGTAATGGATCTTCAACTCTTCTGGCACACGACGGCACGGTGTGGTCTCTGTGTCGTTGTACCGCGTCGAAGTTATTACTCCACACCGAGGTCTATTTTTATCGATGTATCTGTGTGCACGTAGCCAGCCGTGCTAATAGGAGATGCGGGGGCGGGGGGCCATGACAAACTATGGATGTGTTTGCACAACATTCCAATACGAATGCGGTGGAGAGACGCCCTCACAGTGGCGTGTACTCGGATGGCCCGACCCACGTGCTGGTGGGTGATGGTGTTTCTCTTAATCCTCTTTTGGGCGAACGTGTGCTGACGTGTCCATTACACACGGCCCGAGACTCATCGGCAAGGTGACGCGCTCGAAAGTCTAAAAAGATTCCTCAAGAGAAACGTACGCGACTATAAAGCTGGGCAGACACGTGCCTCTGCATTGCGCGTTGTAGGTAAGAGACACGTGTCCGCAGGATACATCTGTGGAAAAAGAGCTTCATAGCTCATCGGATTTTTCAAAGATAATTAATGATTCTGGCACAGGTACAAAGCAGAGTCCAGCGATGTTCATCTCCGTCAAGCAAACTAAAGTCGGTGATGGTGATGTTGTTGCTGCTGCTGCTGTTGCGTTGGCAGTTGTGCATATGCACAAACAACAACAAAACCCCTCACATTTGTCAATAACAACACCGTGTGTATGGCCTGAAAAAATAAATCAAAGACGACATGTCGTGGCAATGGTTCTTCTCCTTCAATGGCATCGTCTCACCAGTGCTAGCCCAAAAGGCGAGCCGAGAGGCGGAGCACACAAGGACAATGCAAACACCGGAGCGCCGATGACTCGGGTAACTGCCGCACACCGGCAAGCGCAAAGCCAAACTCTTTCACCATTCACCACCTGGGCGCTGGCGGCAGGGTCCCCACAGTGGCGTGCGCATCTCGCGAGCGGTGACCACCCTCAACGGCTGGGATCTCACCTGGGTATCCGAGCGCGGGATGGAACAGGTCCATGCCATTGGTGGCGAGGCTGAGGCCCGGGTAGGCGGTCTGCTTGAGGTCCAGGTACGCCATGGTGCCCCCCACTTCTTCTCCGAGCAACTTGCGATGTGGGGGGGGGTGGGGGAGCGGTTGTGCAGGGGGAGTTCTCTGTGGTCGCGCGACGCGGCTCCCTCACTCCGACCCGCTCTCGTCAGCCTGCAGCGTCACCCTGGGAGGCAGGCACCACGGCAGAGAGAGAGAGATGACGTATGGATGAATATATGTAGAGACGGCGAGTCCTCGCTTTCACTTTCCGCACAACGCGAAACGCGCGCCGTTATAACGCGAAACGCGCCCCATTATAACACGCCCGTTATAACATACTCACTATAACGCGGAACGCGCCCATTATAACACACCCGTTATAACACGCCGCTATAACGCGGAATGCGCCCATTATAACACACCCGTTATAACACGCCGCTATAACGCGGAACGCGCCCATTATAACACACCCGTTATAACACGCCGCTATAACGCGGTTTCTGAGCGGTCGACGACGAACTACTTGAGCTGCGTTGCTGAGCGGTACAGTGATACGGTACGTGGAATTATGCAGTAACGCGGCGGCGTGCCCTCAGTGTGCGTAGTCGTAGTAGTAGTAGAACGTCGTATCTCGCCAAACTTTATCGTGACATTATCTATGGGGTAATTGTTTTCGCTTAAGGCGTTTTTCGCTTAACGCGGCACTTTTCAAGAACGCATCTACCACGTTAAACGAGGACTTGCTGTCCATGTTATGCAGTATATTTATACAACCCTTTGTTAAACCACTGCTGGATGAAGGCCTCTACACGCTCTGTCGGGCGTGGGTTTGTTTTACCGCAGTAAACACGCCACTGCAGCTCCACACAGCGCATCACAGCCGCGAAAACTTCGGCATTAGTGTCAGAGAGATGCTTCGTGCCATACTTCCCCAAGACTGGCCCAGTGCATGTCAAGATAACAAAACATAATTTGGTCATGGAGCAGCTGTAGCTGCTGCCTTGGCAGTGGTCTGAACACAATTCACGGTGTAAAAAAAATAGTTCCTGGGTAGTAAGTGTTATTTTCCAATTGCTTATGCCTCGAAAGGTACAGAAAATGGCTATTATTCCCCACAAACTTTGCTTTTGTGACCAGGACGGTGATATGTATGTACCTATTTTCAATGAGGAAACGTAAAGTCCTGCTCAGCGGCTGCCAGCGGATTCGCTTGCGAGAAAATAGCTGCCGGAACACCGAGTTGCGAAACGTCGGAACATCGCGCCGAGCAACACGCAGCACACACCCACGTGGTATGCAGCGCTCGACACAAACTACGCGCAAGAGGGATTGATGGGGCCGAGTTCGAACCCTTCGGCCGGGTTCGAACTCATGACCCTTCGAGGTTGTGGGCCGAGCGCTACGCCACAGGAGCGTCAGCAGATGCAGTACAGTATACATATACTGCACAGTATATATATACTGCAATAATTATCTCCAGAACTTTGCCAATCCATTGCTGGATGAAGCCCACCCCCACCACCCCACACGGCGTGTTGTCTAGCGTGGGGGGTTTGTTTGACCATACTTCACCCCGCTGGTCGCTGCGGTTTGCAATTCAAACACTCGTAACGAATCACATCGCCAGTGCAGTACGATTATCGCTTTAAACAAACTAACACGCGTGTTATATACATGTGTTATTTAGTTATATATTTTACACACACACACAAAAAAACCCCATTCAGGTTCGGTTAAAAGGTTAAAGACGCCCGGTCACACGCAGACAGCAAGTGGGATTGGTTATCAGAGGTTCAACGCCGTAACGGGTTTCGATATCACTCGCCACTGATGAACGCCGCGCCAGGGGAATTAATCTACCGGGCATCTGTGACAAAGAGCTTTTTGTTGCTCAACGGATTCATCCGGTATAAATAAATAAAACTCTCATTCCGAAGCTCGTTAAGCGGTGCGCTCACAGGTCGAGTTTGACGCAAGCGCAGCGCGCGATGCAATAACCCCACCAAGGATAGGTGAACGCGAAGTGGCGAATCTGCGACTTCAATAGCCGAACAACGTGAGAGGAGGAATCCCCCCCCCCCCCAAGCATGATGGTGGCGCAGAGCAAGTTGACATCGAGAAGTCGTGGCATTATCTGCGCGCGGCTCATGATGAAGACCCCCACAAACATCGGTAGGCAGCAAACGCGTCCGACGACTCGTGAGTGACTACGTGCGACTACTTGTCCCGCAGCTCAAAAGTAAAGAGGTGTAAAGCGCACAGATAAACAAGAGCTAGAGACGGGGTGGAGAGCGAATGGTGAGCGCGCCGCACAGCGCACGGATTACGGAGGAGTGATGTGTAAACCCGTCCTCGGCCTAAACCATCACCAACCCGCACACTGACCAGCGAGGTGAAGTATGGTCAAAGAATCCCCAACGCAGCGTGGGGGGGGGGGGGAGGAGGCGTTTATCCAGCAGTAGATTGTCGGAGGGGATATGCCTTCTTATGCTGTGTAAGAAATACGTGGAAGACTTCAACGGGCATTGACAACTTACGTTGTAACAAACAAGGAAAATAACAATAAGAATTTTTAATATAAATTGTAGTCTGTTTTGTTGTTTGGTGTTAGCTCTACCGATGTGTTTTCTGGTGTTGCTGCTGCTGCTGTAAAGAAGCTCCAGGTACGTGGAACGGAACGTCGGACAACGCGGGGAGCAGCACTGCTCGCACTGCGCGACCCGGACCCAGAGCACGGCCGCGAATTTCGCGAAGCGGCAAAAAAAAACAACCCCTACGCGCCGTGGTGGTCGTCTCAAACTGCGTTTACAAAGACGAAGAAGAAGACCAACAACAACGTTTACGTTGTATAGTATCGCGATTACATTCGTGCGTAATGCAATGTACTTACAGCAGCAGCAGCAATGTGTCCTGTTGACATGGATAGAGTCGGACGGAGGTCGTCGGATGTACACACACCCGACACGCACCTCCAAGGCAGCCCCCCCCCTTTCTCTATCGTTTTTGCGGTCCCAGGCAGATGGAACAGAGAGGTCAGAACCAGCCGCGCCGCGTTTTGCTCCGTGGACTCCACGGCAGCCGCGCGTGTTTATAACCAGCACGACCCCGACACGCTCAGGACGTGACTAACGAAACACAAAACACCTCCTCCTCTTCACCAACCCCCCCCCCAACGCCCTCCGTGGCACCACTTGTCCATGCACCACGACACCGTTTAAAAAGAATAACCACTCCCCACCACCACCAACCACGACCACCCGTCGTTACCTGCTACCACGGCATCCTGCCGTTGAAGTTGCCCAGCCTCCTAACAAGGTGCCAGCCGCTTTAAATGCCTTTAAATCAAGACTCCCCGATGCGCCAATTAGCACCCTTTGTATCCAAAGTCGGAGGCCAATGTTGGGTGCTTTATTTGCCGATAGGTCTGGGAGGATGCAAATTATATTTGCCAGACTAACGAGGGTGTCGCCCGAGTGCCGGCAGCACTCCGGCTACACAACCGTTCCCCTTGCGGCGTCATCATCATCCTCCTCCTCGTCGTTGTTGTTATCGGACAACAGCGGCCAGGCTCTGTCCACTGCTTGACGAAATCCAAAAACAAGCCACGTTCATCCCTCTCGCGTGAGCGCCGACCGGAATCGTACAAAGTGGAATCTCGCTCCTGGGCGCGAGGAGTCGATTTGCGATCGCTCCGTCTCCGCGGACTGACTGCCTTTGGCTGACATTTCCTCCTTCGTCTCGACCCCCGTAATGACGCCTTTCACCTGCGTTTGTTTTCCACTTAACGTCTCGTGGACGTCTTTCTGTCCCTATCTCTCAATGGCATTCCGAGCGCCCGTATTTATATCAATGCTTCTTTGCGAAACGTTCCAACTTGTTGTTCGATAGTTGTCCACCTTGCTGACCGATATGTCACAGCAGGTTATATGAACTCGCTACAGTGGAATATGTTGCAAAATAAACGCGCGAATACATTCATAATTCGAGAATATGTGGCCAAGTCAGATTTGCTGATGACAGTCGTTTATTGCAACGAATCTACGGGAACTGCAGGACATGTTGGAATAACTTAAAAACAAGACCGTAAAGATGAGCTGAAAGTAAATGAGTTTGCTAAACAACTGAAGGAACAATACAGCATACGCATATGTCGTACACATTTAACACATATCGTGCGTTCATTTTCAGGAGGAATGGAATGACAACAGCTAATAGGGAGGTCTTTACTCGAGTGTATCGGTAGGATGAAAGTTGAGATAAGGGCACACGGGGTGATCAATAAGGTCTGTAACAAGTCGGGCACTGATAGGGGTTGACAGGTATGGCTATTGTACACGTATGTGTATTCATACTTTAGTTACCACAACATTTTATTATGGGTCTTACCTGATAAAAGTAACAAATATTTGATCGATCCAATGCTGGATGAATGACTATATGTAAGTGCACGGGAAGTATATAGTAGGAAGCATTGTTCGTACTATACACAGGTGTTTATTATGTTTAATAAAACAATACGTTCCAGTCTTTCTCCATCCACCAATGGACGAAGGGCTATCCCGAAAAGTTGATTATGTGGAGGGGGGGGGTAGTGTTTGACCATACTTCACCACGCTGGTCAGCGCGGGTTGATGAAGGAGAGGGGAGAAGTGAGGAGTACGTGTTCATGCTACCATTCGCCAATCAATGGCATCTGTTGGACGTGACCGGGCAATCGACCTGGGGTCGCCGGGGCTTTCTATCGCATGGCGGTGCTAACCACTGTGCCACCGCTCGCGCCCGCTCGACGCATCCAAGGTGCTTGCTGTTGTTGCTGCTGTTGTTGCTGTTGTTGTTGTTGTTGCTGTTGTTGTTGTCCGCGTGGAACATCCAAACGGGGCGACGAAGCGCGCGGCGAATACACACGACACGCACGGACAACGCGCGCGGGCTCTTGTTCACTAGTGCGCATGAAACAATAGCCAATCGATAGCTTTCATCCGAAGGCAAAGTCGGCGTACTCATCCAGCAATAGGCCACTGCAGCAGCAGCGGCGGCGGCGGAGCCCATCAAAAGGCCACACACACCATCGACGGGCCGAGCAGAATATTGAAAAACGCGTCGTGAATGTGCGCACGACGCAAACGAATGTAAGCACCCAAATAGGTACGCGAAAAAATTAACCCGTAAAAACAACGTTTTTCACTATAAATCCTTTATATGCGTGGCGGCGAGAGTCCTCTCGTCCTCTGGCTTGAGATGGCTGACACCTATGGGTCAGATGATTGCAGCGCAAGCATTAAGCAATTGGTAATTAAATATAATCTTTTTGTCCTAAAAAGTGTAAAATTTAGGAGAAAAATTTTCACGAACATTAATTGTCACGCACAACGAGTCTGTGTGGAAAATGTCAGTTCGATTGTATCACGGGAAGTGGGTTAAAAAACGACAGAAAGAAAGATTTGCACGGTCGTAAGCGAGCAAGCAAGCAAGTGAACTTAATATAAAGGATTTAAAAATGCCTCCTTCGTCAACAAACACGAATCCCAGAGGCCCCGTGCATGGCCTTCTGCGAATGCGTAATGCCAGCAAGCAATCGACTCGGTGCAGGCAAGCCCTGCACCGCGGGTTTTGGCACAGAGTGTCTCATCAGCGGCCAGGCTTTGCTTAAATGAACGCTGATGGAGGTGCCACATGTTAAAGGCAAGCACGCAAATGTAATAGAATGCTCGAACATGACGCACAAATAATGACGAGAGTAGTCGTGGAGCATATACGTTCTGAAACGTCATTACATTTATTTGATTTCACGTAGAAATAAAGCTGCATATAATTGTAGAGTTCATATATTAGGTTAGATACAAGGCGATCCATGTATAGATACCCCTCCAATATCAGGAGAAATTATATAGAACAAAAAACATTCACTGCAGATCATCGACAACAACCCCCCCCCCAAATCGCAATTCGATTATTAAAATAATCCAACTCTCTCCTCTGCAAGATACGGAGCCATCGCTTTCCCAATCTTCAATCAGCTAATTGAGACGAAAGAGGGGCATTCGAAGTCAATGGGATATCTATAAATGGATCACCCCACATGTGTAAGCAAGACTCGGTTGTAAGAGCGAACCACCTTGAAGCGCCGGGCTGCCGACAACAACAACCACGGAATTTGGGCAGAAGGAAGGAAGCGATGGCGAGGTGTTGGTGGCATCATCTGAAAACATTGGTGCTGACCCAGACGTGTAAGGCGTTGCTCACTAAGTTACCAGACGATACTTTGAGTTGCATCTGAAATCAAAGGGCGCCGCGCATTGCTTGAATCACCATTTAAATAAGCATATATATGAATACATGTATATATGTTTCAGTACATCTGTCCAGACCAATGTTATCCTTCAGCAGTATTTGTTGAAGCGATCAAGCTCTGGCCTTGGTTTCAACATTCTGGGTGTCATCAGCAGAGTTGAGGCCTGTTGAAACGAATGTTGCCAGATAAGCAATTACTGGATTGTCATACAGTCTACAACAAATATGTCGCAACGCATCAGCCGTGTGTGTGTGTATCTCTTTTCAAACGCGGATAAGACAAAACATACGTCACCTGATTTGTAAAAATACTCAACGCCAAAAATATATTAGATTTGTGCGCGTAAGCGATTTGTTTCGAAATCGCAAGCAAACATAGGTATATATGCAGTCGAGAGCTGAAGTATACACTGCCACGTGCACTAACAAGGGTTTGAATCTTAACTTGGAAATATTACTCGATTCGAAAAACGGTTACCTTCAAGGTTTTTACAAAACCCGAGGCTGTGTTGTTTGACGACGCGTGTGTGTTATACTGGGGAGCGGTGGTGCAGCGGTTAGCGCGCTGCACTAATACAGCGGCGACTCCAGTTCGATCCCCGTTCAAGGGCACCAACAGCGGTGACGATGAACTGAACCAATCCTTGACCTCCTGTGGGTCGATTCAGCCTCAAATCTGGTGCGTTCTTTAAACATCGCCACGAGAGAGACAAAGGCGGCCGGGCGTGGTGCTGACCACCCACCCCCCACGTGTGCCGTGCAGGCCTTCATAGGTGCTCGCTAACATCACTTGCCCGAACATTTTGTTAAGACTATACGGGGGATCTTTGTATTTATATTCCGATTATAGGCCTACGCAATACAGTACATATCAAACATTTACAATTTGTGTACAGTATATACATTTTTTACTTTATATAATTATTTCCATTAAAGCGCTCTATTTAAAGTAACGTAATTATAGGGTTATATGACAATGTTACATACACACCTATTAGTCATATATATAGTTGTATGTACTGAACTCAAAGAGAAAGGGCAGCTATTCTCAAAGCTAAATAAACTTCTGTAGGGATAAACGTAATCATCATATTCGAATCAAGCCCGTCCTATTGTGCTGTATCGTACTATATATATCATCATTACACGGAAACCCCCAGATTGTACGATTATTACATAATGAAGGTAAGACCTTTACATTGAATCCACCGACACAAATGAGAAAAAAAAATGCTAAACTAAAATTCACAGTCAAAGTAATATTCGTGGGCATATTTCGAAAGAGTCATCTCCGATGCGCGTTTGTGTGCTCCGTACAGGTACACTCACTGTGTGTGGGTGTCATTCACACGTGGGGGAGCGGTGGCGCGGTGGTTAGCGCACTGGGCTACCGACGCCCGCACGGCCAAGGGAAAGTTCGATTAATTATCGCTCGCGGTCAACATCTGTGACGAATATCGGAACCGTTCCTGGGCTGTAATCGTGGGTCGACTCAGTCCAAATTAGTAGCCGGTGCGGTGTGCAAACATCAGCACTGCATGGGGAGATAAAGTGAGGCTCACTTTAAACTGGTGCCCGGTTTCAAGTTTACACAGCTCTGGACACTCACGTCCACACAGCTACCGGATTATAAGACGCACCCCCCCCCCCCGACCAAACTTTTCTATAAGATACAGGGGGTGGGGAAGGGGAGAGTGTGCGCCTTATAATCCGAATAATCCGGTGTGTGTGTGTAAGACAAAGGCGGCCGGGCGTGGTGCTGGCCACCCACCCACCCCCTCGTGTACCGTTTCGGCCTTCACAGGTTATCGCTGACAGCACTTGCTCCCGGGCGATACGGACGAATCTTCTTTGTATATATATTGAAAACGTATTGTATATATGTGTATTGCACTGTACAGACCACAGTGACGGCCGACGCAGCACGTGTGTGTGTGTGCGCGTGTGTGTGTGTGGATTCGCCCGAGACAGCCAGGATAATAATCCCTTTGTGTGTCGGGCCGATGACGAGGAGACGAGTCGGCACACGCTCGTGACGATGTCTACCTGCCGATGTCGCGCACTGCAGGTGGAAGTGGGGCAGCCCTTAAATGCCTTGCCCACGCGACGTCTGGCTGAAGGGTCATCTATGAACGAGAGCTCTGGACGCGACTTTCTCCCTACAAAAGCAGGGAGTCGGTAAACATTGCTCTTTATGGAGCTGCTTCGTGAGAAGTTTTTTTTTAACTATGGACCACACACCGTCTCGTATTCACGTTGCATTGTGAGCTCTTGAAATATTGAGGGTTTTTTATTTTACCGAACGGGAAAGAAAAACAAGTCTCTTCTTCTTGTTATTCTGGTTGCCCGACCGCTGCTATAATAAGAGGGCATTTTGGACTTCCCTCTCATGCTGGCCAGACGCATCATAGACGAGATGGGAGCACCCACACTTTACCCCACTGCACTGCACGCGCGAGCTCACTGACTAATCTGTGATGGGGTGGATTTACAACAAAAAAAAATAACCCGTAAAAACAAAGTTTTTCACTATAAATCCTTTATATGCGTCCTCTCGTCCTCTGGCTTGAGATGGCTGCCACCTTATGGGTCAGATGATTGCATGCCAGCATTAAGCAATTGGTAATTAAATATAATATTTTTGTCCTAAAAAGTGTCAAATTTTGGAAAAAAAAATTCACGAACATTAATTGTCACGCACAACGAGTCTGTGTGCAAAATGTCAGCTCGATTGGATCACGGGAAGTGGGTTAAAAAACGACCGAAAGATTTGCACGGTCGTAAGCAAGCAAGCAAGCGCGCAAGTGAACTTAATATAAATGATTTAAAAACACACAAATCAAACCTGCACCATTGTTTCAATTAACCCCGCGCCAGGAGATGGGAGTCGAGCCGGTGTCACGCGAATTGCGAGTTGAGCGGCGCGAGACGCGAGACGGCGTGACACCACGACAGCTCTCGAGTCCCGCGGTCACTGCAGGACTCGAGGGAACGTGTTGGGTTGTGGTCTTGTGGTGCCGCATTGGCAGTGGCGAACAAACACGATGACCGCTGCTGCCCGGATAGCACAGCTGTCAACCCGTACGGTTTACGCCGCATTCTTGTGTTGGGAAATTTAGTTTTCAGGTCCACACGGCGTACGGGCAAAAACATTGTTTTGACTTTGTGTTTCTTCTCCCTTGTGATGCAATTTTGTAGGCTGAACGTTGAGATTTATAAGGGCACGGGGTGGCCAATATGGTCTGAATTGGTCTGTAATAAGGCAGGGTACTGATAAGGGGTTGACAGATATGGAATGGGGACGAGAAGAAAAAAACAACCACATGGATAAGGCGACGTTTCGGGCAATGACCCTTCAGAGCACAGACACGAAGGCTATGGAGAGGTGAACGACTGAAGCCTTTTTTCAATTGGGTTTGTCGCGATATCCTGTTGAAGATACGATGTCGCGATATGACGATTATCGCGATATCAATTTCGCATAGCTTTGTAATTGTATCTTACAATGCTGTTATTTGATCGTTTGTGTTTTGCTGTTCCAGTACACATTCAAAAGTAAAAGTGAATTCAACTGCAGTTGACTCAACTTAAGCCTTGCCATGTATGTCGTCTAATCATTGTAAGTTTACAATCCGTAACGCTAATAACGCACTTGTTGTCAATGTCAAAACTTCACTAAACATTCAAAGTTAGAATCCGAACTTTCCACGTCACATAATCGTCAAGCTGTGAATTACAACGGGAAACGATACTTAATCGATACTTACTTACAACGTTAAACGGTGAGTTTGTTATGTCATGCATGTTTCTGTATATGCATGGTGTCCGTACATAAAGAATTAAGCGAAAGTGTGCACCAACGATAATCACGGCAACATGATTTGGAAACAAAAAAACATACGATACGATTATCGTGGACCATACGATATAAATATATCGTAGCATTACCATATCGTGGCTAGCCCAGTCTCAATACACGGACACGAACCCATGTGCAGGTGTGACAGTCGCCAGACATTACTTCCCTTCGCGTACACAGCGTGTGTGCTGCGTCTGTATGTATGCCAGTGTGTGTATACGTCTGTGTGTGTGTGAGTCTGTGTGTGTGTGCTACGTCTGTGTGTATGCCCGTGTGTGTGTACGTCTGTGTGTGTACATCTGTGTGTGTGTGCTGCGTCTGTGTGTATGCCAGTGTGTGTATACGTCCGTGTGTGTGAGTCTGTGTGTGCTGCTGCGTCTGTGTGCATGCCCGTGTGTGTGCGTTGGTTCGTATGAGTCCATGTGCGTGTGCGGTGTGTTAAAGCATCGCCGCTAAGGAAGGCAAAGGTGGCCGGGCGTGGTGTTGGCCACCCACTTCCTCGTGTGCCGTTTTGGCCTTCATAGGGGCTCGCAAACAGCACTTGCCCCAACAGTCTGTTATGGCTATACGGGAGATCTCTGTGTGTCCAGTGACGATTATCTGAACCGGTGCTGGGCCTCCCCTAGGTTGACTCAGCATCAAATGAGTGCCTGGTGCGCTGTCTAAAATCATCATCACTCGGGAAACAAGAGCGGCCAGGTGTGGTGCTGGCCACCCACCCCCTCGTGTGCCGTGCTGTATAACAGCACTTGCCCCAACAGTCTGTTAAGCCTATAGGGGGGATCTTTGTCTTTGTACGTCTTTGTCTTTGTATGTCTGTGTGTGTGCACGTCTGTGTGTGTGCACGTCTGTGAGTCTGCGTATGTGTGTGTGTGAGTCTGTGTGTAAGTCTGTGTATGTTAGTCTGTCTGTGTGTCGACTCAGCCTTAAATGAGTACCTGGTGCGGTGTGTAAACATCGCCACTGGGGAGACAAAGGCGGTCGGGCGTGGTGCTGGCCACCCACCCCCTCGTGTACCGTTCCGGCCTTCATAGGTGCTCGCTAACAGCACTTGCCCCTACAGTCTGTTAAGGCTATACGGGGGGGTCTTTGGTGTGAGTCTGTGTATGTTAGTCTGTCTGTGTGTGTGTGTGAGTCTGTGTGTGTGTGAGTCTGTGTATGTGTGTGTGTGAGTCTGTGTATGTGTGTGTGAGTCTGTGTATGTGTACGCGTGAATGATCAACGACATTGGCGAATATTTGAACCGGTTCCGGGCCTTCCCCCGATCGATTCAGTCTTCAATGGGTACCCGGTGCGGTGTATAAACATCAGCACTGGGGAGACAAAGGCGGTCGGGCGTGGTGTTGGCAACCCGCCTTTCCGGCCTTACTATGTGCTCGTGAACACGACTTACCACAGCAGTCTGTTAGGGATGTACGGGGTATCTTTGTCTTGTATGTAAGTGTGGGGAGCGGTGGGGTAGTAGTTAGCGCACTGCACTACGAGCCCCGGCTGCCCCGCTGTGTAACCATCATCAGTGGGCACGTGGTGTTTAACTGAACATACCCTGTCCCTCGCCTAGATCGACTCGACCTTAAATGAGGACCTGGAGCACTGGATAGACAAAGCTGGCATGGTTTAGACCACGTTCGCTTAAGTTTTCCTGGCCCTTACCCCACGTCGACTGGCCTTGCTCAATAGGGGCTCGCTAACACCGCTTGGGATGTTGTTCTGAGTATTCGCTATGCGGGAGGACGCACGTGCCGCTGTATAAATATACAAACACACGTGGGGAGTGGTGGCGCAGAGGTTAGCGCATATCGCTTTGATCCTGGCCACGAGAGTTAGATTCCCGGCTGCAGATAACATCAGTGACAAGTGGTTATCTGAGCCTGTCCTGGGCTTCCCCAGTAGGTCCACTCGGCCTTAACGGGGAGACAAAGGTGACCGAGCGTTGTACTTAAGCTCACAATTCGCGGTGGTTCGTGCATTCCACTACGAAGCAGCCTCACTTGAGTTCGATTCCCTGCCACGGGTAATATCAGCGGCGAGTGATAACTGAACCGGTCTCGAGTAACCCCTTCACCCACTATCAATGACCAGGGTGGTGAAGTATGATCACCCCCCCCCACCCAATCGCACATGACCGACACGACGTGATGGGAAACAAGGGCTGTGAATAATTGATAATCACTCACGCATTCACAACAAACTATGCTCACCTGCCAAGCCTATTCTGGACTCTCTAATGTAAGGGCTGTGTGGTACAAACAGCATAAGCCACGCGTGCAAGCCGAACATTGTTCGTCTTTATGTACGGTGTGGATACAAATCTCGATAATAGTGCGACTTTCTGCACATCATCTATAAAGCTCAACTGAGATTTGTTTCAATTATCCACCCTTTTGTTTTCATCATCATCGCCACCATCATCTTATCGAGCAGCCGTGATCGATCCACTGCTGGACGAAGGCCTGCCCAAGTTGCGGTCGTCTCTCTAAGCGATCCGGCGATTAATTAAATCCACCTTGCACCCGGACGCCAGCTGATTGCATCGCCACAATCTCTACCCGGTGTATGTATCACTCTCGCCCGCCTTCGTCGCTTTACGCATTTATAATTGCAGCGATGTATGTGCCTCTCAGACGCATACGGGATCATGCACCTCTAAGGGCTTTAGTCTAAGACTGTTGTATATCTGCACATTGCTTCACCGTGTGTGGTATGGGTGGTATAGGTGATGTGTGGTATAGGTGATGTGTGGTGTAGATGCAGGTGCTGCTGTGTGGATTATTACATCCGTTGCAGCAACGCGAGGGGAGACAAAGGCGGTCGGGCGTGGCGGTGACCAATCGTCCCCCTCGTGTGCCGTGCCGGCCTTCATAGGTTCTGCTGCTGCTACTCGCTAACAGCACTTGTCCCAACAGTCAGTTAAGGCTACACGGGGGATATTTCTCTCTATATATATGATCGCTTTTAGTCGCTATACAAATACAAACACCGTTGTTTATTACACTGGGCTCTTTTTCATTAGTTTATCTTAAGTAATAGTTATAGAAACAATGGCGCATTTGGTAATTTACGAGTATCATAACAGCAAATATAATGCATTATCTGTATTATGTATTGTACATAATGTGTATCGGTCGACTACGCACGCGCCTGCAGTACACGAACGTGGAACAAGTCCCCGTTAAACGCTTAGAACAAAGGATCCTAGTCAATATGTGTGTAAGTATGTACCGATGTGTTGAACTTCTTTCGCGCCGTACGTAGCCAACCGTGCTTATCGGAGGTGGGATGGAGGCGGCCTGGGGACGCTTCCATCCAGCAGTGGATGATCATTGTTTTAAATAAATAAATAAAAGCTCAACACACTTGTCAACAATCCTGCGGCCTTAAGTAAAATGTTTTTATCATAAACGTTTCGGGCAATTGACCTTCTTCAGTAGCACATTGTGCGAAAAGCCTTCGGTTACCATATTTTAAGGCAGTATCGACCGGCGTGTGAAGTGTTTCGTTTCTCATGGGGCTACTACTTTACGGATCAAAATCATTATTTCGCGGTTGAGATTCAAATGTAACGCGTCTCTTCTACGAACGCACCATCGCGTTTGCTATATCGCCGTTGTGTGTTTCGTATTCCGTCCGTGTTGACTGCAATGCAAGCGTCAAGTTGCACTCCGTGCAGGAGACGCGTGTTGTGGGGCCTGCTCCTCGCGGGGGTTTCCAGCCTTCACCGTCGACGCGCATTCAACGGGAGGCAAGTTACTTGGTCCACTAAGTGGCGGTGATCGTCAGCGCAGTCTCGGTAAAACAAAAAAGCGTTCAACGCGACGCTTAAAAGCTTCGGCAACAGAACCCCCCCCCCCCCATTGTTGTCCTGTACGCCAACACGCACTGACCAGCGCGGGGAGGTATGGTCAAATAACAACGGAGGTGGCCAGCACCACGCCCGGACGCCTTTACCTCCCGACTGGCGATGTTTACACTTCGTACCAGGTGCTCATTTGAGGCCGAGTCGACCTAGAGGGAGGCCCATGACCGGTTCAGATAATCGTCGCTAGTGTTGGTGGCCGTGAGCGGGAATCGAACTCGGGTGGCCGGGTTCGTGGCGTGTCGCGCCAACAACAGCGCCACCGCTCTCTCACGTTTCATCACAAAGACAAAGATCTCCCGTGATCGCCTTTGACACACGCGTTTGGGGCGGGTGCTGTTCGCAAGCGCCCACGTGTACACACAACGTCTACAGAGCTCCGTTGATGTGCCGATGACGCTAAGAACCGGCGGTCAGGAATAATAATCAGCTCATGAATGCAACGCATCCGATGACGAATCGTCGTACACCGAGGGAGATGGAGCGATGAAAGGACATCCTCCAGCGCTGGACTGACCATGGCTGCTGCTGCTGCTGATGACGATGACCGCTTATATAAGAGGGACGCTCAGTCCGTCTTGAGTACGGACGAAAGCAATTTACTTTAACTGTAATAGGATTTGGGCTAGATCCAAAAAAGCAGCTTCAGTCGAATTTACTTCGGTCGCTCGACCTCACCGCTGCTTGCTATTTAACACCACCAGCAGCAGCAGCAGCGATGGATGAACGTCTCGCAAAGCCGTCGCCTCGTCTCGCACTCGAGAAGTGCGGCACGGCGACTCGGCACGAGCTCACCCCCCCCCCCCATCGCTCCGTCTGCACTCGCGCGGGCCATATTCTCTGTGTTTTTGGATGCCGTCATTTTTTTCTTAATGTTAAAACCAGCATGTATATGTATATGTACTTGCATTATATATTAATAGGCATACACTCACACGCATACAATACACAAAGACAAATATCCCCCGTATAACCTCAATAGACTTTTGGGGCAAGTGTTGTGAGTGAGCCACCTTTAACGGCCCGCACGAGTGGTCGGTGGCCACCACCACACCAGTGGCGATATTTGCACACCGTGCCAGGTACTCATTGAAGGCTGAGTCGACCTAGGGGAGGCCCAGCATCGGTTCAAATCATCGTCACGGTGGTGGCCGTGAGCGGGAATCGAACTTGGGCCGCCGGGTTCGTAAAACCAGTGCGCTAACCATTGCGCCACCGCTCCCCACACTACAAACAAACAAACCACACACACGCAGTAACATACAGATACATAAAACACACACGCCGCATACACTACGTACACATAAAGACAACGATCCCCCGTGTATTCTACATAGACTGTTGGGGCAAGTCCTGTAAGCGAATAATTATTGAGGCCGGCTGGGCGTAAGGTTCGTGAACTCCATGCCCGCACGTGGATCGATTCAGTTATCAGAATCTGTATTGATACTGGAGGAATCCGATGATCTAAAAAGCAATTTTTCACAGATACCCAGTAGGGGCGGGTCAGAACGTTACAACAACAAACAATACAAAAACCGATAGGAGTGTAAAGTATAAGGAAGGTAAACAAATCACTGAAACAAATACACCAAA
Source organism: Entosphenus tridentatus (assembly GCA_014621495.2). NCBI lineage: Eukaryota > Metazoa > Chordata > Hyperoartia > Petromyzontiformes > Petromyzontidae > Entosphenus > Entosphenus tridentatus. Next base: position 1,816,993 of record CM025618.2, read on the forward strand.
AAAAAAACATTTTTATTTTACCAAGTAAAGATATTCCTCACTAGGAGTGATGCCAATTGTAATGGTGTTGTATTAAAGGGGCAAGGGAGATGAATCAAGCACACACATGCACAGTACTTGAATCCATGCTTTCATATTGCGTAGAAAAATACGAACACAATAAGAAAATATATGATTTAGGTTCCTCCAAAAATTACGACCATGAGGATAATTCGTTTCTTCGGACCCGGGGGTTTAGCCTAAACGTTCTTGCCGCGTTGCTTTAAAGCATCTCACTGAAGTCGTGAACACACACAAATACAATTTTCAAATACAAATACGTCAGCGAGCCAAGTTGAGTCTTCGCCTCCCGTGGAGTCTGACGCTAAAGCCGTGAGAGAGATCAACGAGCGTGGGCCAGGCGAAGCGCACATTCCTTTGCGCCTCTTAAACCGCGATTCTTCATCGGCAAACGTCGAAAGCGCTCGCCGTGAAACGAACGCGTGAAGGCGGATAGCAATCATCAAGCCCAGCAATCGTGGGGTACATTTGTTGGACGGAAAGTGCCGCGTAGCCAGTTACCCGGCTATGGTTGACGAGGGAGATTACGTGGGGCATCAGCGCAAAACAACAACATCAAAGAACATCGATTATAATTATTGGTGTTGGCATGGACGTTCTTGCACTGAATGACATGACGGGCCTCTGTTTAGTACCGATAGCCAACGACACTGAACTCGAGGTGGAAGTTCCACATTCCTACGGCGGGGTCCATTATAGTTGTATTCATATACGGTATACGACCGCAGTATGTACTGTACTACGGTACATTACATCTATGTTACATGATATAACTTGACATTATATATAAATGTAACATATATGGTATATATATTGTCATGTTTGGCCCCAAGGATACACAGGCGCAATGAATCAATGGTTGTGTATTATCAATTATGTCATTCATAGGTTGAATTCAATAGCTGAAGTTAGGTTCTGATAGAGAATACACTTTAATATATACTTAGTCTGCGTTTTGGAATAGCTCATAAATAAATGTAGTGTTGGATACATGATAACGATGTACGTCTAATAATGGAGGCCTACATTTTAAAATGGTTTATTTCGCCGAGATAAATAAACGATTATGAGTATTAATTTAAACCGAGAGAATATCGGCTGCTTTGAATTTCATTGTCACCCGAATCGTCTCTCTGTGTGTGCCTCGGCAGGCACTCGCAGCGTGGTTCTGTGCCACAATCCAAGTCGATGACCTCCCTAGGCCACCTTCGTGACTGAACAGTGCGTTTTCAAACGCACGCAAACAAGACCAAGATCTTTCGATTTAAAGCTTTCGTGACTGCAGGGATTCATCTTCTTGGTTCTTTCGGTAAAGTCACGTAGAAGGGAAATAATAAAATAATAAAAAATAAAACAATAAAATAAAAATAATAAAACGTAATAAAATGTTTTACTTTTTTAGTTTATTATTTCCCTTCTACGTGACTTTACCGAAAGAACCAAGAAGAAGACAAATATCCATAATGGAGAGGTTTTTTGGGGGGGGATAGATCGCGTAAATATATAAATGTGTTGTTAAACCCGCCACCACCCGACACAGCCAATTGGTAAGGTTCGTCACGTAAACAAAACGTGAAAATGTGTTACTCGTTCATCACGCCGGTGTGTTGGCGAGTAAAACCCACAACATTTACAAGACAAAGATCCTCTCTGTATCCTTAACAGAATTTCGGAGCGCCTATGAAGGCCGGCACAGCACACGAGGGAGTGGGTGGCCAGCACCACGCCCGGCCGCCTTTGTCTCACCAGAGGCGATGTTTACTGCACACCGCTCGTCATTGGTATTGACCGTGCATACGAACTCCGATACACGTGTATGTACACACACACACAAAGGTGATTCAATTATACATACCCCATTGAGATAAGCATGGCCCTGTTACTTTCTTAACCTCTAACGAAGTGTAGTGAGTGTTGTAAGCGAACCACACCGGCTATGTTGAAACAAAGTGCATCAGAGGAGTATTAAAATTACAATGAACACGTTAGGTATTTGAGATCGGTGGGATACGCGCAGAGAGGCCTTGAACAATCGTTTCTCTCCCGATTGCTTTAGTGGGGTATCTATAAACGGGTCACGCTGTTCGTAAACTCGCCCCCTATTTGCATGAACAATTAAATGTTGAAGTCTGACTGCAGCACGCAAACAGACGGAGACATTCTGCCGCGTTAGATACAACAACAAAAGTCGATGTATTAAGTCAATCGGCAGTTCAACGCGACCACGTTAGCACTGACAGATGCCACGCGGTGGCTTTGAGCCGCTTCCGCAGTACGGAAATAATGAAATATATATTTCGACAAACTTTAATTCCATAAAGTACCAAACAGACGCACGCGCCCGCGTAGCGAGAAGACGTTAACCATCTTAACATAATCATCGATCATCGCTTCGATCGTGAAACGAACAGTGGCCACGTTGTCCCCAAAGTGACTCGACTGCTACACAGTGGCAGCTGCAATTGGCGGACACGCAGCACCACAACAAACTCAACGCGTTATTTCGTCAACCAACACTGGCTACGAAACGTAAATACGTGTATACGGTGACGTTTCGGGCAATGAACCTTAGTCATAGCAGATATGTCGACGCACGAAGAGCGCCTCCGATGAGCAGGGCCGTGGCTACGTACGGTGCGAAAGAAGTTCGACATTAGACGTACATTCTCAGCGCGTAGAGAACCTCCGATTAGCAGGGCCGTGGCTACGCAAGGCGTGAAATAAATCCCACGTGTACACACACATACACACCAAGAGTAAAATCCGTAGAGAAAGAGAGAGATCTTACGTCACTGGGGTGTGCGGAGGATAAATCTTCCTGCCGCCATGCAGTCCGCGTGGCTCACCCCGACACCACACGCAGCGGCAAGCGGCCACTTGCCTCCGGACCCTTCGTATCCTGTAACCTGCCCATTGTGCGAATGACTGCAGCTCAATCCCCCACCCCCCCCCCCCCCCCTATTCACGCATAGTCTCCTAACGTAAAGTGACGAATACAAATCAATCTGTTGTTGTTGTTGTTGTTATGAGCGTCGTACCCAAAGCGGCTGCGTACGTAGGCTGCGTTCGCACTCGTGCCGAGGGTTCACTCAATGTTTCCGCATCAATGAACACAGCACCCTGACTGTGTAGACCCCCCACTACCCTGACCCTCTAATACAATAACAAGCCTACGATGCTACTATATAGTGTGACAACATTGTGTGCGTGTCGCCTCTGGATAGACTTCGACTGAACAAGTTGCGCCGCTCTCTACTAGTAGCAGTCGTAGTAATAATGATACTCGCCAGCAAAAAGAGTGCTTCTGCGCACTACAGAACTACCACCGAAAGCCCCCCGCCCCGTGACGCATCCGTGCGCTTTAGCGAACCCGCGCGGCACGCACGTGTGGCATGCTCACGGTGACAGGAGAACTCCCACTGAGCGGTCTTGCCGTGCTCACGGTGTGATAAGAGGGCTCTGGGCTCACTCACCTCGCCCGCACGGCTCTCTCGCTCTCTCTCTCTATATATAATTATATATAATTACACGGAGCCCCGAGGGGCTGTACCTCCGCCTAATCCTAACGCCTCTTGTGCTTGAGCTGCAATCAATGCAAACGCGACGCATATGTAGAAAGGTCGTTTTACGCACGTGTGTGTGTGTGTGTATATTATTTTACGTGTATATGCGTGTGTGTGTTTCAACATCGCCACTAGGGAGACAAAGGCGGCCCGGCGTGGTGCTGACCAACGACCACCTCGTGTGCCATACCGACTTTCATAGGTGCTCGCTCACAGCACCTGCCCCAATAGTCTGTAATGTTATGTGTGTGTGTGACAGACGAGAGCGATAGATTATTATTTTGATAAGTGAAACAGTGACCTTGGGCATTTGTCTGCCAGTAGGGGGCGATGATTGTTTCGTACAATCCCAATTGAGTAAATGTGGAAGATTTTTAATCCTGGCCTAAGCTTGCAGAAGTACATCTTGACTTGAAGCTTTCGTGACTGCAGGAATTAATATGCTTTGGGTCTTTCGGTAAAGTCACGTAGATAGGTTAAAAGAGAATAACAAAAAACGACGACGTTTCGATCGCAACACAAGTGGTCGAAACGTCGTAGTTTTTGTGTTATTTTCTTTGAACTTATCTACGTGACTTTACCGAAAGACCCAAAGAGTATACTTGCTGAAATAATCAGGGCGGCCGCTGGATTCGAACCGGGAACATCGGCAACAGGCGGCGACCGTGGCCACCGCTGGTCCCGTGTCACCATGCCGGGAAGAGCTGTTCGAGGCTTCGAAGTAGAAGCTAGTTGTTGTTTTCTTAAATCAAGAACAAGGTGTGAAGGTGGGGGGTAGGGGGGCAGGACGCGCCGCTGAAAGGAACGACAGAGCCCTTGGTCAAGAATGGCAACGGAGTGGCAGCCAAGGAGTGGAACGGCACGGGAGGTGGAGCGATGACATCTGTTCACGAGCGTTCGTGCACCGCTGGATCGCACGAGATGGCGACGGCTTGGGGAGGCATTCATCCAGCAGTGGATTGACCGTGGCTGATGATGATAGTAAGTGTGTATGTACTGCGTAATGTTGAACAATGTTGATCTACAGCGGGTTCTATCTGCGCAAGAGTGTCATACGTCTTGGGATGCGTTCGCTTTGTACATCCACCCCCGATTACCACGATTGGCTACGTACGGTGCGAAAGAAATTCAACATAAATGCATCCACATTGTCGTGCATTCGATTGACGAACATCTAGAGATGTTATACACAAACCTGTCAACCCATTGTCAGTGCCCTACCGTATCACAGACCAATTCAGACCGTATTGGTCACCCCGTGCCCCCTATAAATCTCAACGTTCGTCCTACAAAGTCCCATCACAAGGGAGAAACACAAACAGACAACCCATTTGTTTTTTTCCCGTATTGAAACGGCTGTACGCCGTATGGACAGAGACACTCAACTTCCCTGTACAAGAATACGGGGTCAACCCGCATGGGTTGACAGCTGCGTGTACAGGGACGAGGACCCGTCACTTACGCCACGGTGCATCATGAGATCAGTACCGGCGCGCGTGTTCCCCGGGGGATCGTGACACGTGGCGGTTTGAGCATGGCCGCTGATAATGACGACGATGTTAACGAATTTCTCCCTGTTATATCTGTTGAGAGGTACTGATGTGTGCGTATCCCCTCCTTCCCACCCACCCCCGGTCCTCTACTCATGATAAACTTACTCTTTGGTTCTTTCGGTAAAGTCACGTAGAAAGAAAAATTAAATTAAATAATAGCACACGACGTTTCGATTGCAACACAGGCAATCATCATCAGGTACAAATGAACGAGAAAACAGAACTAGTAAACTTAGAAATATAATGCAATACGACACAGAGAGTCGGCTAACATAACAGTCAACACCCTAACTGGTTCATGACGTTCTTCCAAAGATTGCTAAATCTGAGAGGCTGTCACCGGGGCTGTGAAGGCCCGGTGACACGCACGCGTGTACGCACACGCACGGTGGAAGCCGCTGCGCAGGCCAGGCCAAGCAGGCGCGGCGGGTGTGTTCACCGTGCGGCAATTATCCGGGATGTGACGAACACCGCGCTGCTCTGCATCGCGAGCGCGCGCCACCTTTTCACGTAGGCAAGCGAAAGTTGCGATGACGCGTCGAGAACTCGTCGAGGATTCGCGTGTTTTTTTTTTACGAGCACGTTGATACTCCCAATCGGAGCACCGCCTACATGGGTGGAGGCCGACACGGCACACACGAAAGGGTGGCTGGCCAGACCCACGCCCGGCCGCCTTTGTCTCTCCATTGCCTCCATCGATGCAGCCGAGGAGCGGTTCAGGTGTTCGTCACGGACGTTGGCCGCGAGCAGGAATCGAACCTCGGGTGACCTGGTTCGTGGCGCAGTGCGATAACTACTGCACCACCGCTCTCCACGCAGTATATACATACAGTATACATCAGCAGTATACACACGTACACACAACGGGTGGCTCAGCACAATCGGAAGATTGCGAATTCATATCCTGTATCGGAGACCATCATCCCTCCGATGTTGGGAATACCATTGTTGTGGGACAGTCAACGGCGGTTGCCCTGCGGATAGACTCACCCCCGCCGCAGTAATGTGGAATGTCCACCACTGCCCGAATGTCCATTCCGAGCAGCCAATCACGCGCGTCACCCGCACGCAGTCCTGCTACGGGTGTGGCGGTGCATTACACCATGGGGTTGGATATGTCCGTGAAAGGTTTGACGAGTGAATATGAAACATAACCCGAAATGTCGCGTTCATTTTTGCTACGCGATTTGTCCCTGGGACGAATGTGAAGGAGGAAACTCGACCCATCTCTTCTGTGTACCCCCCCCCCATCCGCCTTCTCTCTGTCTGCATTCCCAACCTCGCCCCCCTCCCCTCCTCCTAGCGCGAGGCAATCGCAGAGCGCGCGAGGAGAAGTCACTGAGAGAGCGCTGCTCTTGGAGGAGGATTGGACGCGAGTGTGGGACGCGCGCACTCAGGAGGGCCCACTCATCACACAGGAACAACAGAGACAACAATCCCCCGTGCAGACTTTAACCGACTGTTGGGGCAAGGGCTGTTCGCGAGCGCCTATGAAGGCCGGGACGGTGCACGAGGGGGTGGGTGGCCAGCACCCCACGCCCGACCGCTTTTGTCTCCCGAGTAGCGATTCTTACACACCGCACGAGGCACTCATTTGAGGCTGAGTCGATCTAGGGGAGGCCCAGGACCGGTTCAGATAATCGTCACCGGTATTGGCCGTTTGAGCGGGAATCGAACTCGGGTCGCCGGGTTCAAGAACAACACGCACATACGCAGCCTCACCACGTGCTTGAGCTCATGAGCCAAAGGGGTGGAAATTTCTACCGGTGTCTCACCGCGGGCAGTATCCTCCGTAAGTAGAACGCGTGGAGTATATTTCTCTTTGTTCTAGATGCACACACTTACGAATTCATGTCATATGTCTTTTGGCGATAGGGCTTTTGTTAGCGTGGCACCCAAGCCAGGCAATCGGAGTCGGTAGATTCAAGTCTGCTTTGACACCACATCTTTTTAAAGTGGCCTTCCCTCTTTAGTTTGCTCGGTTGAGCCCAGTTATGTTTTTGTTTCCTGCTTTTCATGCATTGCGCATTGGGATCCCGGGATGAAACGCGCATTATGCATCTGAATTATTATATTCCAACGCTCTTTAATTTCACACCAAGTGTATTCATTTAAAACATATATATCTCCATCAGACATACTAGGGTGTAATTTTTGTTAAACAAAAAAAAATCATGATTTAAGGATTCCACCAGCACCTTGCTATCAATAAGCCAGTTTTGGGATAATAGCTTCATGACCAATGTAGTCTTACAGCCGTACAAGGATAAGTGCTGCTCGCGAGCACATACTCAGGCTGATACGGCACACACCCGGCCGCCGTTATCTTGCCAGTAGCTGTACGCATGGTCAACATTAATTGCAACAGCAAATATAAGTAGAACTACGATATTTGTATCGCCACATCATACGACTGTACTCTGTATATTATATACAAAACAAAAAGTTTTGCTGGCTGGAGGGACGGACGGACGGTCGGTCGGACGGACACGTCCAAAGACAGTGCGGGCTGCTGGTATATCTACAAATATGTTTAGCTGATTGGTCTTATGACTTGTTTCACAATGACAACAACAGTGGAAATTGTTGAATCGCCCAAATGAGTACATTGGGCCAATAACATCTGGCAATCCAGCTGCATGTATTTGACATGCGTGACTCTGCTGATGAGACCCAGCAGGTCGAAACCGGTCCATAGTTTTGCTTTCTTAAACACCGATAGACTGCAAAAAAAAGTCTTGATATGCATAATTAATATAACGATTTAAAACTATGAATTTTTATTTTATTTGACCAGGTAAGGCCCACTGAGCTATATAGCTATTTTTAAGAGGCGACCTGACCACAAACGATAGCCCATCGAACTGGCTCAAAACGTGGACATTTATAGCAGCCAAATACTCTCTAAACGTGTGATGTTGATTTTAAATATGGATGGAACAACGCGACCACGGGGGAGAGAGACACCGCAAACTCCAAATATACAGCAGGCGTCAGGGTCGGGAATCGAACCCACGGCCCCTTGTATAGCAGGCGAGGTAGTTGACATCTCATAGCCACCGTGGATCCTCTTGGATTTAGTCCATTTGGCATCCGTGCCCTTCTATGAGCGCAGGGCTGTCGCGAAGGCGTGAGGTTTCACAGACACAGTCTGCAGTGGTTTCACAACAGGCGCGAATTTGCTCTATGTAATCGCAAGGGAGTCATTTGCGGTGTATTTTTTTTAATTGCCAAATTTGGACAGTGACGCCAGCACACAGTGGCCTGCTCATTTCTACTGACGTCAGCGGAATCTGTAACGTCCACTGTGAAGCACGTGGCCCGTATTTGCACGGGTGAAACACCCGCAGTGATACTCAGGGCGGCCCGTTGATTCGAACCGCCAACCTCTGCAGTAAACGGCAAACGCGCTTCCACGGGGCCGCGTCACTGTCCCACGAGGTATTTTTGGCCAATATTTAAATGTGAGACACGGAACGGAGTTCCGATTATATATTCATCTACCCATGACTCTCTTTAACAGCACATGCTAAGTGGCGATGGGCTACTTAACCGCAACAGCTTTATTTGATGCTGGGCCGACCTAGGAGATGCCCAGACTATCCCAGCCACGAAATGAAATGCAATGAAACTACAGAGTGGGAAATGAAGCCCTGTGGCTGCGAAGTTTACTGTATGTGTTCCCGCCGCTAATTGAGAAAAATTACGTCAAAATTGAAATGAATCTTGCTTAAGGTGGAGTGAGACCGACTGCAAAGAGGCTGGACGGAAATTGTAATCGCTAACAACAAGGGGGGCGTGGAGTTATGAAAGCTGTGACTGATGGAGACAGCCGCATGGTAGCAAGCGGTGCACTGTGCCCTTCGTCACCGCTGACCTTCCCCCGCACCTCCGATGAGCAAGGTTCCCGACGTACGGTGCGAAAGAAGTTCAACATACGTACCTAGAACATGCGTACATGCGTAACGACAACTCGGCACATCTGCGAAGAACACTGCCCCGGAAGGAATGGCAGGAGGTGTTATTAGTATGATACCCAGCGTGGAGACGGAGCGATGAATTAAGTTCGTGTGGAGGGACTATAACTCGGTTGAATTGTTTCACCGCAGGATCGCTCTAACATGGTTCGGGGAGACCTTCATCCAGCAGTAGATTAATCATGGCTGATGATTATGATGATGAGCTTTCATGAAGCGAGGCTGTCTGTTTATCATCCCCAAAATTAACTTTTTTGTTCGGTACAAACGTGTACAGTATATATAAAAAAGAATAACCCAGCGTTTAAAAAAAACACGACCTTGCTCAAATATTGAGTCACGAATCTGATGGTAATTTTCCTAAACGCCAAATTGTTCTGCGATATAAAGTGCCGTGGGGGGAAGGGGGCATGGAGGGGGGGGGGGAGTGGTGGCGCAGTGGTTACCGCACTCCGCTATAAGCGCGACTACTTGAGTTCGATCCTCGGTTAACGTCAGTGGCGAGTGACATCCTGAGTCGATTCTGGAACTAGCGTTCACCAACCTGCACTGACCAGCGTGGTGAAGTATGGTCAGCGACCTTACGAACGATACGACCGTGGAGGGGGTCTCATCCAACAGTGAACTCACGACGAAAGGTCTATGCATCGTTTTATATTGAAATTGTCAGTGTTTATTATAAGCCAATGAGCAATCCTTACGATTGTAATGCTTTAATAAAATTTATGTTGAACTTCTTTGAACATGCATTCTATAAAAAAAAAATTACAACAATATAAGCGTTGCGGTTTAGATTTTAATATTTATTTCACTGTAGACGGACACCGATACGTCTCCTAAAATCTCAAGCCACCATTCATCCCCAACAGCCATGATCAATCCACTTCTGGATGAAGATCTCCCAAAGCCGTCGCCATCTCTCGCGGCCCTGCGATGGGATGTACCAATCCGCCTTCGCATCTGCACGCCAGCTATATTTGCATCGTTCCATCTCCACTTTGGGACGTGTCAAGATTTTTTTTAAAGTCTCACGTCAACACTGGCACACACGCACACACGACGTTATCTACCGAGGCTCGCCATCGAACAAAGACGGTCACCGCATCGCGCTGCGCTTTCACAGATGCGCTTCTGCGGCCGTCTGGAACGCTCTCTTCCTTCCGATATGCACTTTTAAACCAGAGTTTGAAAACGAATTTATTTAGAACTGCTTGTCTGCGTTTCGTTAATTGTCCTTCCCCCGCACCTCTAATTAGCACAGTTGACTACGTACGGTCCAAACGAAGTTCAACAGACATACACACACAAGGTTAGACAAACCCATGCAGCCATTCTCAATTCTCCAGTGAATTAAGGCTTTCCTCCGCACGACACGTCGATCGCGATTTTTTTTGGTCGATACGACCATACTTCACCACGCAGGTCACACATAGGGTGATGATGAATGCGGGCAGGGCTCAATGGGAAGGGGGGTGGGAGTTTGTTTATACAGCGAATAGTGAAGGGGGTGGGGGCTTTTTTTTTAGACCGACAGTCCCTGCAGGTAGTGAGCTGCACGGAACGTCTGTGAAATGCGACACTCTAATCCCAGCGGTATTTGCCTAAGTATTTATTTACATTTGCATGCTTTTTTTTGGTCGTTGTTGTTGTTTTGTGTGTGTCGGTCGCGAAGAAGGGGTGTGAGTCTGTTTAATGGCCATAGAACGAGGCCCCGCAGATGTAGAAGCTACTCTGAGCGGTGTTAACAGCGAACGTGTTTGTAAAATTGCAAGTGTCTCTCTCTCCCTCCGTACCTTGGACATTCATCGTGTGCGAGCGTTAAAATATCTCACGTGGTGTGGGCCCTCTCACGTGGTGTGGGCGCTCTCACCTGGCGCCTAGGCCTCGGCAAGGTAAGGTAAAAACACCGAGCCTTACTTTACCCTACCTTTTACCTTACCACAATACAACCACTCTACCCTACCTTTTACCCTTTAGCAGGTAAGGTAAAAAGCAACGAGCCTACCTTTACCCTACCTCTTACCCCTACCCCATACAAATTACCCGATTACAGGGTAATTACTGGGGTACTACACATGAAAAAGGTGTATAACGGTAAATGCTATAGGTAGAGCGCTTTATTCATATAGAATACTCTGGATTATTCCGATTTTACACGCTTGTCGTTGTTGTCGTTGTTGTCGTATCCTCAAATCTTGTAACTCAATTTTAACCCACTTCCCAATGTGGTATCGACTGCAAACTCGTTATACTTATGTCATACTGATGACAATACTATATTCTATCATAAAATATATATTTTTGTAAACATTATTTTGTATTTGTTATGTTTCGGCTTGGGTTTAATTGTCCACGCTCAACTGACGTTGGCTGTAATTGGCCACGGTCCCTCACGTTATGGCACGCTTCGGGGCCACTTTCTGGAGTCGTGGAGTTCTGCCATTACTAGTACATTTAATTAAAGCGTGTTTTTAAAAAAAAAAAAATATTACTTACTAAATGGAGGCCACAGACTGCGCCACGGAGTTTTTAGCGGTAAACAAGGCACTGTGTTTACCAGGTAATACTTCGCGATACCTTTACCCTACCGGGTAATTCCTCCGAGCTACCTCTACCCTACCCTTTACCTTACCCCTTGGCATGTCGACACCTTTACCCTTTACCTTTACCCTTTTACCCGGTAAAAAGGGTAAATGACCTTACCTTGCCGAGGCCTACTGGCGCCCCGTGTGGCCCCCAGGTACCAATCCCACCTCGTGTCGGCGATGGGACAGAGTGTGCGTGGCTGTCTGCGTGTCGCGTACAAGTCTTGTGCGTTGTAGCGTGCGGGTTTGCACTGCAATGTGCTTTTACGAGTTTTCGCAAAAATACTCTGAACATTTTTTATAGCATTATTATTATACAGCACACTGTGACTACTTTGAATATAATAAAATATGACGTTTGTATGTGTCTTAGAGTACAATTTAAGTAAAAAAATTACATTTCAACATTTTTTTTCGTTTACAAAAATATATTTGCTCTCTCTCAGTGAACGTGATATTTTATTGTACTGTTTCTGGTGTAAAATATCCAGATATAAAGAACAATATTAAAACAATATGTGCGTAAAAATATACTTTCAGTACGTGGGTAATTGTTGAAGCAGCGGTAATTGAATTGCATTTCGGGTGCATGCATGATTCGTGCGTTGTGTGTGGGTACACACAGCATCATGCTGCACGACAACACTGCGGTGTACGTGTGTGGTAGTGTAGCAGTGGTCAGCGCACTGCGCTACGAACCCGGCGACGCGAGTTCGATTCCCGCTCACGACCAATAACAGTGGCGAAATATTCGTACCGGTCTTGGGCCTCCCGTAGGTCGACTCAACCATAAATTAGTCCCGTGTGCTGTGTGTATACATCAGCACAGGGGAGACAAAGGCGGCCGGGTGTGGTGTTGGCCACCCACCGCCTCGTTTGCCGTGTCCGCTCGATAACAGCACTTGTCCCGATAATCTGTTGCATCCTTTCCGGGGTACCTTTGTCTTTGTGTGAAGTTTTCACCAATGTACGGCTTTGTGGTTGCATACGCGAGTAAACGAACGCAATCGGTGTACAAAGTGCATGTGCATGTATTTGCTGCCACTTCGATGCAATCGTTGCGACTCACGAGTCACAGAAATAATCACAATAAATCATAATTCCCCCTAATAGATGGATATGCATGTTGAACTTCTGTCGCACCGTACGTAGCCAACCGTGCTAATAGATGACGTGGACGCATGCCAATCATTTTAAAGTAATAATGTACATATTTAATTCAGTAAATACATATCAATGTTTTCAATATATGTAGATAATTTGATTGTGAAATACATACTACGCTGTATGTGTGCAATGAATCAATTAGGCGCACGCCAATCTGACCTGTCATGAGACTTACACATATGCTTGCTCTCTCACATTGCAGTATTAATTATACCACCCGTTATATTAATATGTTAATAATATAACTTCCATAACCAAATGACATCACTCGTATCGCTAACCTGCCTTCTGTAAATTCGTATTTGACTGGCACGCTCTTTGCGTATATATTCTCTGTGAGAAAAAAAAATTACACACAGCTATGCATGAACGCAACTCACACACGCACGCACGCACGCAAAGAGTGAGTGAATTCGCCAGAAACTGTTTGCCGTGGCCGCAATGTTGTGCTCATACCCATGTGCGCGCGTGCTCAACTCTGATCGGGCTGGCTGCAACTGAAATTCCCTAAACCTACAGATTTGGATCACGTCTGAAAAGAAGAGGCGCTTAAGCAAAAAAAATCTCCCATAAGTTGATTATACCACGAGCAATGTAGATTTAGCGAAAAGCACAACGCCAATTGACCGGCGAGGTATAATAAGAGCGGAATAAAACAGCTCGCTCGGGAGCAAAGAGGAGGGCACAAGCAACTCACCTGTTCGGATACACAGAGAGAGAGAGAGTCGCCTTGTGGAGGACGCAGGCAACCTGTGTGTTTGCCCGTCAGTCTCGCGGCGAGGTCTGTCTGCTTGCAAACTCAAAGCGCCGCTGTGGCCAAAGAAGTGGGGGGGCTAAACGCCAGCGCTCACGCACACACGCGCACGGACACACGCACACACACGACAGGGCGCAGAGAGAGGGGGAGAGAAAGAGACAGAGAGGAGGGGAGGTCTGTACCACGTTGTAGGTTGCCGTGCACACTCGCGGCAGGCTTTACCACACCGCGCCTCCGATACACTTCAATCAACACACACACACGCACGCACACAGCAACAAGTTCACAGACCCCCCCCCCCACCACCCACCCGCCTAGTGCGGACATCGGGCAGCTAATTTGAAAGCATCTCGTCCTTCGCCTTCGCAAAGACGTCACCTGTCAACTCGCATTTGGCTTCATTACTGTGTATCTCGCTAATCGGGATTACACTCGGCTTGATTATGATGCGTGTGTCCGCTGACATTAAGGCGATTTTAAAAAGTGGGGAACCGGTGGGTGGGGGGTGGGGTTGGGGGAATGGGGGGCGGGGGGGGAGCGGTTGGCTGGGGGGGGGTGATGGAGTTGTGTGTGGGGGGGGGTCACGTTGGTGCACGAGGTTGTATCGAAGGGGGCCAGATGTCTCGTGGACGGTGCCCCCCCCCCTCACCACCACCCCCACCACCACCACCCCGCAAATGCCGCTCTCAAATTAATCACTTGCACTTTAGCAACTCGTGCGTGGTCAGCACGTTCTGTCTGCAGCGCCACACGTGTTATGTAGACCATAGACACTGATTGTGGGGGCCCTTGTATGATGATGATGATTATTATTATTATGATGATGGTATATGTACAGGGATTTTTGTCAACCTACTTTCTGGACGATACACCGACCCACGGTCGTATCGCTCGTGGGGATTGTTCGACCATACTTCACCTCGCTAGTCGGTGCGGTTTAGTGAAGAAGACGAAGAAAAGGGGCAGGGATGTGGTGGTGATGGGGGGGGCCGAGGGGGCAGCGTCGTTTTTCGGATATCACTCGCCGCGATCGGGAATCGAACTCTGATGGGCGAGGTGATCACGTGGTGTGCCAACCGCTGCGCCAGCGCTCCGCCACATCGGTTTTGACTGCCATCCTTCCAAAAGCCGACGTGGTCATCGTGGTCAGCGTGGTCAGCGTGGTCATCGTGGCCACCTCCTGCGTACTCAGCCACAGCCCGACAACTTCAGCAGTGGCGACGGCCACGGCGGTGGACAAATTATTCCGCGTGCGGTTTTAGATTTTATATATTTTTTATTTAACTCCGCCCCCCCCCATGCCTACCCTTATAAAACCAACACGGGTTTTCGGAAGCCTCTGTTCAAACTTGAAAACGTTCACTAACGTTGCCCCCCCCCCAAAAAAAATATATATTTGTGGTCGATTGGCCCAATATCAATGCTCTTTTTGGCTTTTGAGTTGTTTTCTAAAAGACGCGACTTTACTAATCGCATGAGACGGCAGCTGTCCAGCCCGTCTGGAACACCGGCCCGACCAGTACAAGTACACCATGAACTCGCGCACACCTGCCTATTATTCAGTATATGTGACAAATACGCGCGCACGTGTGTGTGTGTGTGTACCTACACGAGGGAGCTGTGGTGCAGCGGTTAGCGCGCTGCGCTACGGCGACGAGAATTCGATTCCCGCTCACGGACATCAACACAAGTAACGATAATTATATGAACGGGTCCTGGGCATCCCATTGGTCAACTGAGACTTAGGTGAGAACCTGGTCTCCCCATCGCCACTGGGGAGACAAAGGCGGCCGAGCGTTGTGTTGGCCAACCACCCCGTCGTGTACCGCGCCGGCCTTCATAGGTGCTCGCTAACAGCACTTGCCCCAAAAGTATATTCAGGCTGTACGGGGGATCCTTGTCTTTTTGTATACCTATACACCGTTATTGCTGCAGTATACATATACTGCCTTGTTCATATTGTATTTAATTGTCTACCACACGGAAACACGACGCGGTGACGTTAACGTGTGTCTGTATGTGTGTATATATTTATGTGTGTATGAAAACAAATAGTGGCGCATCGGTGGTGCAGCAGTTAGCGCACTGCGCTACAAACCCAGCGACCAGAGTTCCATTCCCACTCACGAGCAAATAACAGCGGAGAATATTTGAACCGGTCCCGGGTCTGCGTCTCCCCTAGGTCGACTCAACCTCAAATTTGTATCTGGTGCGATGAGTAAACATCGTGACTCGGGAGACAAAGGCGGCCGGGCGTTGCAATGGCCGTGTGCCATGCTGGCCTTCATAAGTGCTCGCTAGCAGCACTTGCCCCAACAGTCTGTTAAAGGCTATACGGAGAATCTTTGTCTTTATATATATTTTTAAAACGACGTAACCATAGAAACACCTCGAGGTGACGATTTATTTCCTCATTGTTGGTGCTGGGGAAACTTTTCGCCAGGAAATCAGACGAAAAAAATATACATGTGCCCTGAGCCTCTATTTCCGTATCTGGACAGGAACAAAAGCCACGAGAGAACATCTGGCTATTAAAAAATGATCCTAAATTATATATTCTGTAAATAGCTTTTAGATTGTATCTTCCTCGCCTGCTACTCAGGAGGTCGCGGGTTCGATCCCGGACCCTGACGATGCCTGTTGTTGTATGTTTGGAGTTCGCGTGATCTCTCTCTCTCTCTCTCCACGTGGTGATCGTAGCGTGAATTGTTCTCCGGGTTCCTCCGATTTTGCCCTCTTCATCCACATTGAGAATCGACTCGCGTTTAGGATGATTTGGCTGCTGCTGTAAATCCCCACGCGTGACGATGATGATGATGATGATTAAGCCACTTCGATGATAAACTATCATCACGCGTGGCCAGGTCGCCTCTGAAAAATAGTTTGAATAAACAGTCTATGTAATAAACATGACGCCAAATTAATTGTTTTACAACAAAATAAGGATGCTGCCGTAGACGTGGGAACGTAGTACATGTACGATGAAGAAGGGTCATCATTGCCAGATACGTCGCCGATGACATATATTATTCATTTTCAGGCAGTTGTTGGCGAATGTGTTGAGTTTTTTACTTGTTCATTGTGCGTGTACACCACTGCCAACGCAGCGGCTTCACTAAATGACTACTGGACATCTGTGAAAAAGAGCTTCATATCTCATCGGATTTATCCAAGATGAATGAAGATTCTAATTCTCACCGGTAAACATGGAACGTTTGGCAAAAAGTTAATCCAACGGGTTCCAGCCACATGCTAAAGTTGCACCCAAGCTTGGCATGTTCACCGGAGTTGTCACGTGTAGCTCATTGCGATTTAAAACTCGTCCATCTCAATGCATATACAGTATTCAATCATGCAATGCAAGTTCATTTGTTACACGGGAAATCCAGTTTAGCCAGTTACCCGGCTAGTTTTGAAACGTAGATCCATGGCGCATGAGCAGCGCAGACAGAACAAGATCATCGTCAAAGCGATCCATACGTCGGAAGAAGCAACGTCGGAACAGCACGCGTCGGAGGTACACGTCAAAAGATAGTGCTTAAATAACATAAATTATAACAATATTAACAATGTAAACTGGCATATTGCACCAATATATATAGGACGTATAAATGTATTAACCGCCTACATCGATTTTCCGTGTTCTTCTTTGTTCGAATACAAAGGCCACTTGGTCTGATAAAGCCGTGACTTAACGGAGCACGCGGCACTGCTACGATTACCAACTTAACAACTGCACGTGAATCATTGAAATTAATCTTTATGTCATACCGTATTCTAATAGCGCTTCTTCAGACTTGCAGTTGCTACAATTTAAATTTGCGACGTCATGTGATTTTTTTTAATATATATACCGTAATTTGCAAGCTTTTGTCAATCCACTGCCGGATGACGGCCTTCTCCACGGCAAGCGTAATTAATAATAATAAAAAAGTGACCATACTTCATCACGGTGGTCAATGTGGGTTGGGGGGGCATTGGGCAGATACCACTCGTGTTCCGGGATAACAACTCAGGTGGGCGAATTCATTGGGCAGTGGGCTAATCACTTTGCCACCGCTCCAAGTTTTTTTTTAACGACTGCAAATTATAGCTCGATCACTTAAAACAAAAAAACGTCCCTCCGTGTGCACCTGGCAAGCTGGGCGAGCTATGTAGGTCAAACCAAAAACATGTGGCAGCGTTCACAAATGGTGCTCAAAATGCCCTCGAACTCTGCCGCGCGGTCGCTGTGCTGATTGAACGCGCGCGTGGAGACGCACGGCCCTGTGTCAATACCCTGCTGGATGATGCCCTCCTCATCTGTGGGCTGGTATTTGGCCATACTTCACCACGCGTGAACAACTGATTTGGTGATTCTGCGTTTGGCAGTGGTGAACTAGCACACCACAACACACGCAATACGTTCGTCAACAACGCTGCTCAAAGGATATACAATGTGTGTATGTATATATATGTGTATGTATTAAATAATCGACGTCTCGGGGGGACCCCTCTTTCTCTTCCTAGCACGAGGCTGGTGAAGGTGGGGGAGCATAGATGTTGGAACATAGTAAAGTACAACCATGCACTGCCGTCTCTCTGCTGATAACATAGCCACCAGAAGCCGACTTCAGCTGCTTTCTACAAGCAAGGCGATTGTCCATCAAGCACCAGCCAGGCCCAGAATCGCAACGAGATCGAAGCCATTCCATGTGGTTGAGTCCTAGGATACGCCCTTAGAATGTGGCATATACAATGTCCGTACGCAATAATGAATGCTTCAAATCAATTGTTATGCTCACGTTAAATGCGTCTGAATGTATTTGTGTGTGTGTGCAAGTATTGATGAATGTGCAACGTTCATAATTGTTTGTTCGCCATTTAAATTCGTATTCTCAAACTGGCTGCAATGTTGCCGCGCATAGAAATTGGCCGCCATTGCCAATCGGTTTCCATGACGACGCGGCCAACCCAACGCGGCCTCATTCACAGCGATCCCAGGCGACGTGGAGAACAATTGAACCTTATGGCGGTACCCCGGGGCACCAAATAATACAAACTGGCCGAGGCAATGAAATATTTTATTTCTGGGACACAATTTTTTCCAGGGGTGTAACTTCACTCCGCGACTGGGGTAGCAATCAATCCGAAATCGGTGGTGCTACTCCGTGATGTCGAAACGCAGCGAGGACGATTGCGCCGAAACCCTGAACGCTCCGTAGTGGTGCATCGTGTACAGCTCGTCGAGATGAGTCGATTGCGCATCGCCGACCATCAACAGACTAAAAATGACTGCATCACGGACATTATGCGAGAGCCGGGGTACTATGGGGGACCCCGGGGTACCGCCATAAGTTTCAATTATCAGCCGGTTCGATACCCGGACACTGTTCTTCAGTTTAACACGTAGGCTTTCGCGACCAGTATTATTCATAATAAAGGTTAATAGGTTAGATCGCGTTATTTATAAATGTCGTAACCCTCCACCACCCGACACTGCCAATCCGTAAAAAAATGTGTCACGTTGACAAAAGACAAATAGTTCACTACTTTAGCCCACCGGTGTATTGAAGAGTGGACCCACAACATTAACAATTTGAGTAGTACGACGTTTTGCTGGAAATTACATCCAGCATCTTCGGGCGATTCGCCAGACTAGTGAAGCCATGCACGTGCTTCCAGTCTTAGATAGTGCAGGATGACGTCATAATTCTTGAACCCTGTCAGGATTCGAGATCAGAGGCGAGGGGTGGGGTTCGGGTGTATACAATTATGTAATAGATCAATAATCAGCCACTTAGCATGTGACTCACCTGTAAGGAATTGCAATGTGTTGTATATACCTACTATACTCACCCAGGAATGTCCTTAACGCTCGTGACGTCACTCCACGTTGACCATCCCCCTCATTAATATTCATTAGCAGGTGCCATCCTGAAAATGGACCCCCCCCCCACCCCTCCTCATTAATAATAATGAACGGCTGACTCGCATCAGAACGACATCAACAACAGGCCGATGCAGAACATCTCCTTCATAAATGGGAAATGAAAGAAGCAGGCCACAGTAGTGCAATTGTGGTCTTGGCAACCCACACCATGGCGCGTATAGTGCAGTGGTTCGCAATCGTAAAAAATGTACAACGTTAGTACATACACAGTTTTTTTGAAACAAAGTAAGTTGTACTTACGTGCCCGTGCTTAATTTGTGTTTCGATGATTTACCTTCCAAAAAAAATCTGCCCATGCAATGGAATCTCACACCCCAGGTGAAAAAGAACCACCGCTATAGTGACATTAATGTAGTCTGCGCTCATTCAATGGAGGAACAGTAAAACGGCACGAACTCCATCCCAGAAACCCTCTGGTTGTGGCCAGCAGACCTCGACATTGGCATCTAGCTCCTAAACATTTATATACGTGTGTGTTGAACTTCTTTGACACCATACGTAGCCAAGCGTGCTAATTTTAGGTGCATATTGCAACATGTGAGAAGAATAGGGCCAAGTTGTGTGGATATGCCAACAATGCCACAAATGCAAATATGTATCCTTTCGTAGAACTCCAAATAAGCTGTGTTTCCGCATTGTAGCCCTTTCTAACATTAGTGTAACAAGTTGCACGAATTAACTTATCGGATTAACGATTCAGCAGACACGCCCAAGGCTCAGAGAGGCCTAAGACTACCAAGCATAATGGAGGATATAATAGTTACATTAAATACACATTTGCTCGAGTTAAGCATACGCATTTTTGCATGTAAATGATTAAATATGTTAAGTTAATTACTAAATGCGGATGTTTAATCTTTCTCACTTTTTAAACATTGCGCACTCTCTTTTCCATGGACCTAGGGCGTGCTGATATTCGCCTGCACGGACTTGCAGCATATGAGTGGATGTTGTACATGACCAGGCAAATTCCATCTGACAATACACACGAACGACTTTGACTGTGAAATGGTAAAAACGGAAGGCCTAAATTGAATGCAAAAAATCACCATGGAGAGAGAAAAACAATCTTTATCCGTCAAGGAAATTCAGCCTCAAGTGCGTTATGGCCACTTTCAGATAACTGTAATTAAATAAGTAAAACGCATTTGAATTCCTCATATATCCCATTCAGAGCAGGGTGCAACAACACGACATTAAAAAGCATACGGAAACTAACTGCACACATTTACACTATGAGATCTCTTTTACCAGTGGCAAAATATAATAGTAGGTTTTTACCCTTTTAACTGGTACATAAAGGTGTCAGTTTTGTACCAGTTAAAAGGGTAAAAACCTACTATTAACTGCACACAATAATCGAGTGGCAGCGAAGTGTGCTGTGCGTGTGCATGACACCCTGCGTGTGGCTTCTCAACCAATCCTGGTAACCACTTTCACAAATCCGCACTGACCAGCATGGTGAAGTATGGTCAAACAACCTCCACGACCAACAGGGTGCAGGGAGGCATTAATCCACCAGTGGATTGACAAAGGGCTGTGAGTTGTTATTAATTTATTATTGCTACAATGAGTTTATGCAATTGTGAATGACTATCGAAAATCCATTTCCATTCATTACTACATTTAATAATCCTCATCATCCATCTGTCATTATCATCATCATCCACCATCATAATCACTATAATCTACTCCTATGTATTGAAGGCCTCTCTTAGTTTACATTGTTGTTGTTCTGATTGCGTAATATAAACATTATTCATTTACCGAAATGGTTCATTCGAGAGACGTACAACGATGGAGGAGATGGAGCGACGCAAGCTGCCCGTGTGCAATGTGCCGTGTGGGTCGTGAAATCGCCGGATCGCAAGAGATGACGACGCCTTCGGGTTGCCTTCATCCAGCAGTGGATGGACCATGGCTGATTACGACTAATCAACATACTGAGAGGCTCGTGTAAAAAAACAGTATTTACGGTTAGAGTTCCTGATTAATCGAACTCAATTTCATCACTGATAATTGAGATGGAATCTATTCAATGCTTTCGATTACAACTTCGAATTTACGACATTTTAAAAAGCATACAGTACGCATTGACCATACGTTCCAAAGGAAAACGAAAATAAAAGCCTCACAAGCGTGCAAAGATTCGTGGATATAAAGATGTGCTCTCAGACAGCAAAGATGAACATATGATGGTGACGATTTAAGGACGGGGGGTCTATACCCACACAGCAGTGGATTGCCCATGGCTGCTGTTGTTGTTGTTGCTGCTGTTGGTGATGATGTTGTTGATGATGATGGTGCTGAATGCAATATTATCGAGTAGAAGCTCACGCAGCTTCTGCGCACGTCTGTCTCTGCAGGGCTAAGCGCTTTTGCGCCAGGTGGCTCATTCCCCTTAATCCGAGGCACGCGCTGCTGCTGCTGCCTGCCTTGGGCTTCTAACCGGGACCCCACATTCAGAGCCAGCCGCATGCCAGGCGCAATGATTTTAATGTACTGCAAAAAAAAATCGTAGTTGTAATAATAATAATAATGACGTCTTGTTTTATCAACCAATCCCCCCACCCCCCCCCCCCCGTTGCAGAATCAGTATTTATATTGGAGGAATCCGATGAGCTTTAAAGCTCTTTTTCACAGATGTCCAGTAGGGGCAGATCAGAATTTCACGACAAAAAAACAATACAAAAACACGATGGGAGTGCAAAGTATATTGAAGGTAAAAACATCGCTTAAAACAATATACAAATAAAACTAAACTTGTATTTTATCTTACCAGGCAAAGCCCACTGAGCGATTACCTTATTATTTTTAAGAAGCGATCTGACCACAAACGAAGTGGCTTATCGCGTGGAAATTTATAGCAGTCAAATAATTCAGGCGGCCACTCTATGCAATGTGTGGGTGTCTCTCTCTCTCTTTGTCTCTCTCTCTTTGTCTCTCTCTCTTTGTCTCTCTCTCTCT